>CM023456.1:43473727-43940901 GCA_013339765.2 Haemaphysalis longicornis
TTGTTATCGCACAAGAAACTGCTTGGGTGCACCTCACGGCTTCTCATCTTCACTCTGTAGTCATATTGTGTTGGGATATCGCGGTATAGCATATGCGAGAAGACCGGGCGTGCATGGTTAAGCGCACTACTGGTTCAGTTCACGGATTCATGCTTGGTTTGCGTGCTATAGTATATATTTAAGTGCAAGCGTGTACGCATGGCAGGTGGCGTAATAGACAATTGAACCGAGGCTGTAGCTCATGTCGACAGTGTGTTGATACGCGCGATAATTTTAACAGCGATTCTGTTTAAGCTGGTTGTTGGGCCGGCGAACGTGCACTAGAATACCTCATCGAGAGATGGCGTCATCGCGTGCGACGGCACCACGCTACTTTAAATGGAGCTTCACAGCACAGCCGGTGGGCACGCGTACATTGTACATACTTCAATAACCGAGTGTTCATGCCTCTTTGGGGGGCTAACGAAAATTTGGCCGAGCCTCCAAGCATAACCACTCATCAGCTTAGCCGAACCAAGAATAAGCTAGGTGCACGGGGCCGCCAGCTTTGCCCAGTCTTCGCGCCACTATAGTGCGAAGCTGCCCCTTTTTTTTTTCTACCTTCAGTTCTCATCACATTCCTTCTCAGCCATGACAGGGAGATGGTTATTTTATTCAGTGCCCTGAATGAATGATAGCGGTAAGTTGTTTCCTTCACACAAAAGTAAGAAAACAACAGGAAGAAAGAAACCTGTTTGCCAGTTAGATATTAGGTTCCCCATCCGTATCGCCACCCTGCATCAGGCTAGTTCCTCTATAAGCCCAGCTCCTGCGCGGACATGCGTGCCTATACGTACAAATGAAGCCGCGATATCCGAAAGGCCGCCTCCCGTCCGCGCACGTGGGCGCGGCTCGGTCGAACAAGGTGAAGAAACAATTAAGAAGCTAAATGGATACGGTCGGAGGTATCGGGGACTGGGAATATGAGAAGATTACAGAGGTAAGAACAGATATATATAGATGGAGGGCCAGTTATAAAGAGAGAGAGAGAGAGAGAGAGAGAGGAGACGAGAGAGTAGAGTGAGAGAAGAGAGACCGAGAGCAAAAGGAGGAGAGGAGAGAGAGAGAGAGAGAGAGAGAGAGAGAGAGAGGAGAGAGAGATGGGGATTCATGCAGCCCGATAGAATTAATGAAGTCCACAAAACCCAGAATTTGCAGATACACGCCAGAAAGGGGAGCGGCGATCGTCAAAAATAAAAAAGAAATAAAAACGACATGATCAGGTTAATTTCTTATTAGTTGCCATTGACGTTATGACGAGGAAAGTACACGATGGATTGCTAACAATTTTACAAGCTGGCAGGGGGCCGGTTCCTGACGCTTCAGTTTTATATCCTACTGTTTTGCTATTCAAAGGTACCATACAGACAACATAACAAGTTCGCTTCGATCGAATAATTGCCTCGTAAAAAGAACGCTCGTGCGAATTTTAATGCGAACTTTAATCAAATAAGAAATGTAACAAGAAAATTGAAGAAAGGGTGGTAGCTCACTATCTACTTCTGCACGCTTAACGTGTGACATCATAAGAGTAATTTCAGCGATATTCTGACCCCGATAAGAGCCACCATTGGCTCCTATTGACTTGCGGCTTGAAGCGGTCATGGTTGAAACTAAAAATAACGTTATTACGTCTGCCACCCGAAGCACGTCGCAACGCCCTTATTACGTGGTATCATGCTGGTGTAAGCGGGTAGTTTGGTATACGACTTGCATGAAAACTACTTCTTTAGTAAAGGCTGCATTGCTTGCCATCGGACTATATTGTACTAGGATACGAACTGCGTATTCACAATAAAGGAATATTTTATGTGGTACGTATTTTTCAAGTTCAGCTTTTGGTTGACTTTTTGTTTCTTGATGGCCACCACTTATTTGAAAACTCGCCGAACTACCCCTTTCCTCTCGACCCCTAAGAACGGGTCTACATAATAGATTCTACACTTAAGAAATTTAGTCCGTGCACTCAAAAGGTCGAGGGCTATCTACGACCGGTTTATTGTAATCGGCTAAACGCTTTGTAATTGAGATAGGACGGTCGCCCAAATGTCGCCACATATACATTCACCCGGCGCACGTAGTGATAGGACAACAGCTCAGCTAAAGTGCCACGCATTCGGGACCACCACGTTCAGTTAGATAAAGAGAGTATACAATGAACAACAGCAACGTTATTTATGTGTATCCGGCGTCAATTGTGGCGCTGCAATCAACAAGATAAACGCGTCTACTCTCAGTCGGCACCGAGAACCCGCTGACGCTTTATGTAAATAAACTGCGGCATTTATATTGTCCCGATATGATAGACAAATGGAACGTCTAGCCACCGGAATCACTCGCTGATACAATATTAACTCCATTAGCTCCTAAGCGGCTCCGGTTAATGTGCCTCCACCGCGTGCATTCAGAGATGCCGACATTCCAATAGAAAAATCTCACGGCTCATTCGCCTGGAGCATGCACGAATACGCGAGTTGCGCCGAAGCTATAGACGCCCTATCGGGGAGTGCAGGGGGGATGCTACACTGCGAGCCCATTAGAATGCAGTTCAGGTGCGCGTTTATGCACTCGCCCGCCAGACGTGAGACGCTCTTTCGGCATTTGTGTGTACGTGGTTACCTTTGGTCTGGAGTGGCTCATTTTTCGTACCTCGCTATTTCTGTCTCCCTTCACCAGATTTCTTTTTGTTTTCTCCTTCTCCGCCGATAACGTATCGGTCGAGACGCAACGCCATCGGTTTTTACGGCCCTCCGATAGATAGGCCAACACGTATTTGCTTTTACGGCGCCCCCATACGGCGGAGTCGGCACATCGTCGCTCGCTGCGTTTTCGTCGGCCGCGGGCTTTGCTTTGTATACTTTCGCAAGACGCTGCAGATTTGACGACAGCTGGACCGTCCCGAAGAGGAATTTCGAGACGCCGCAGAAATCTGGAAGCAGCGAAAATAGAGCTTGCCCCTCCCGCAGCCCTCAGCATCGTTATTTCTTTTCGATGTTTAGTCGACGCTTTTCTAATCTGACCGTCCCTCCTTCAGACAGTTTGTGGTTCAGTTTTTTTGTCCCCTCTTTCTTTCTTTGTTTCTTTTTCTTACGTCGGCACTTCGTCTTCATCCGAGCTCTGCAAAGATTGATGCCTTCCTGGTGTCTTTCTCTGTTGTTGTTTTTCAAATATTCTAGATCGAGCGCGCTGTTGCCTGATATCGCGCATTTCACCGGCGAGGTGATGAATTCTCTGCCGCGACCGAGACGGAGGATATGCAAATGAATGCTCCGCGAGGAGTCTTTTCTCTCCAACCACTGCGGCGGACTTTCCGTGTGAATTTTTATGACCGACGCACCGAGGAAGTAGCAATCGTCGTTCCAAAGCACGCGGCCCATGTTGAAGGCGCTAAGTGTCCTCGCCTCTGGGGCACAGCGCGAGGCGATGACACCGCGGCGTGCCATCCTCCGCTATCAGCTGCGCGCTATCTCACGCCTCAGCGCGCCCCGAGTCGTAGCCGTCGCTCTCCTCTACGGATTTGTTTGGTGCGTTCACTCTGATCCTGATTTGAGAACCGCTTTTTTTCAAATGTCGCGGAGGAATGACCGCGCGGAGCAAACATCCGGTTTCGCGCAGACGTGGGGGATGTTTTGGCGTTGACGCAATTTGTCGGAGAAGGGCGCTGTAGGGGTCTTCCCATTGGGATGTTTATTGTTTGAACTACGGGCGAACTAAGGCTGCCAGGGGGATGTGATGAAACTGTCGAGGTATCGGCTTAGTAAGATCGGCACCCAACATCACGCAAAGAGGCTGCGACCCGAGAAAGAGGCACGAGAAAACGATAACTAAAATGGCCTTAGTAGACGCACCTATTGTGAGCATAATGAATGAAGGAATGAATTTATTTGGATGGGAGCGGTCGAATGCCCCGGGTAGGGGAATGGGAGGAAGGGAAGGAGAAATAACGTGAAATAGAGAAAAGCAGCGTCACATCAACCAACGATATACCCGAATAACACGCTTATTGTTTTATCGTCGGAGTTTTTGATGTCGAGTACAGGTCTTTAATCACACGAAGTTGAAGAGCTTGAGGTTAGATTAACTAGGAAATGATTGAGGTTAATTTCTGGAGTCGCAGTGGCTTTTCTTTTTACTTTTCGCTTGCCTGGGTATTTTGATTTTTAGTCGAAACCAAATACCTCCAATGACACTTCTGGAAGCGATACCAGGAAGTTTCAACTATCAGTCTGAATACTCTTGCTTGCATGCGAGTGTATACCATTTTATTTGCGTTCCCTTCTTTGTACATTAGGTCATTAACATTTTATTGCGAACCATCACATGTTTATGCTTTTTCCGTCGTCTGAGTCTTTTTTATTCAGAATATCAGACGATTGTTTGCATAAGACTGCAAGTAATGCATACTGCAGGAGCGTTGGATAAAGCTAAAACGAGCGAGCGTTGAGGTACTACTCATGATGCACGATCATTTAAGCCTTCTCACTTTCGCACTCGACGCTCGCGTTGAACGTTTTTCACCATTTACATAACTCGCCGGTCTTGATGCCACAGCGGTTTAATTGTGAGCAAGCCTAATGCTTCTCGAATACTTCCATAGCCCACACTGCAGCTCACGGGCGCGTTCTTCAACTGAACTCGAAAGTGACGCCGGTAATTAACGTCATCGGCATCGACTCGTAGAAGCGAGGCACAAAACCCACACTCCCCGCCGCGAAAGATTTGTGACGTGACTACACGCGACTTCTCGCACGGCAGGTATTTCTAGCCTCCTTCTAAGCCACGTCTTTCGCAGGGCTGACCTTTATCGCGGATAGCAATCATCAGCGGGGTTCGCGGTGCGTCTTTGCCAGATACTGCGCGTCTACTAGTCGAGGCAGACTTTCTCTGTGCCGATACCCCATGCGCTGCGAAGGAAGAGGACTCAGTACGTATTTGCTGTCGCTGATCCTTCGGCTTTCGCGATCCTTATCCGAGTACGAGAAGGGGGCAGAGAAGGAGATCCTGCAAGATGACTCTCAGTTCCCGCTGGGGCATCCATAATCCACGGAGGAACGCGCACCGAACTCGCGTGGGGAACGTCGTCCGCACAACTGGCGGCTATTCATCACGACTCTGCCCAATACGCTCTGCATACAAATGAAGGGCGCATGTCCTTTGAGCTCCCACGCGCCCTCGGCGGGGTACAAATTGGAGCGAGAGGACATCGATGACTCCGATAGTTCGGCGGCTTGATGCGATCGGCGTTACGTATATGGAATGATCGGCTCGTCCTCTGACCTGACCTTTCTTTTCTCTTCTTTTTTTTTTTGAGTTAGCGCACCCTGTGGGAGGCTTAAATAAAGTCTTTTCGAGGGCCGGTTAGACACGTGAAGCTCAGTTTCATAGCTATTTTTTAACGATGATGGATGATGTTTGCCTTCATGTCTAACAGTCATAAATTTTACCTATTAAGTTAGCCAGCCCTGAGGACGTTTTCAAACACAGTTCTCCGAAACCGGAACAGAGAGTCGGGTTCAACTCGTCCGCCTGTGAGAATTATCCATCTCGAAGCAACCGTTCACCGCGCGATCCTCCTCCGTATCGTCGGAGGTTTAGAAATGGGAAACAATGAAGTGCAGCGCTGCACGCATGCAACAAAAACATGTACACTGCAGGTGCCCTAAAAAGTAAAAGGAGCACGGCTTCGTGAAATTAGTATAATTTCTACCTTTATGCGGCTGCCAGCATAAATAGAATATGTGCGGCCCGATTTTATTCTAGAATGGCTTTCTTGACAAGTCTCTTAGAGGTTGCTGGCTGGGCTCATAGCGGAGAAATCCTCTCAAAATATCCAACCCGTGCTCCGTTTACTTTTTTGTGGCCCCTGTACGTACTTATTAGGAGAATCAATGTTCTGCGCAGATATTTAGCGGGTTTTGCTCACAACTATCGAAAGAAAGTACCGAGCAGTAACAGAAGTAACTTTATGAAGAAAATGTTAAGGATTGCCACCGTCTTCTTTCCCGCCTCCGTTACAGTACAGTGACAACTGGTGCGCCTTCGACTGTCTCTTTTATTAACTCATCCGTCTCCGCTATTCTGTTGCCGTTATGTGAGAAAACTTTAACACCCTACTGTGACAAGGGCTGCGCGCTCTGAAGGATCTGGCTTGGACGAAATCCTCAGTTGAAGTCGATGCAGGCTTAAAGGATGCGTAGAATGTGCTTTATGTTCTAAAAAACCGGAAACAAAAGGTTGTACCAAAACTTCGCTTATTGCTATCGCTCAGGTGCGCATCGCGCTATCCAGGCGCATATAGATTTTTTTTTTGGCAGTGGTTTTCTCACGCAAGCCAACCTTGCTACCACGGTGTAACTCAGCTTCAGTGCTGTACTTGCTATGTTTTCTATAGGGCTCATATCAACATATTTGGATACTCAGAGTGTGTTTAAGAGGGTAGATTGAAGCTGGACTGGCATGACGGTTCTGTTAGAAAACCGTCGCGCGGAAAATGAAGTCATGGGCGGCGGCACCATTGTCACGGGGTGCTGCTTTTTTTTTTTTTTTTGATAAAGGGATGGGCGGGGGGGGGGGGGGGGGGGGGGGGGTGTAGGAGTCGGCTTCACTGCAAGGCTCTCCGCTGCTCCGAAACATAATTCTACAAGTTGTCACACACACAAAAAAACCTGCACTTTTTGCCGTTTTATTTTCAAAAAAAAAAAAAAAAAATCTTCACTAGCACACGAAACCTGGGGAGGGGCGAAGCATGCAGTGTATAAGTGTATTCTTGGCTCCTTGACGTTCTTGCCAGCGGAGATGAAACCGTTGGGGGGTGAAGGTAAAAGTAGAGGTTTCCCATTTACAGCTTCGCTTTAAAGGGGAAACCTCTTAAGGTTTCCCCTTAAAGGGGAAACCTTTAAAGGGGAAACCTTTACAGCTTTAAGTCTCTTGTCTTTGAAGCACGAAGATCTATAGCGCGAGGTGTAAACAAGTGTCCCGGTATTTTAGTGCCGTGATTTAACGAGACAACGATTATGACGCACAGGAGACGCCAACAGCCCCAGCCCTTAAGGGGCTTCGCCCATAAAAAAAGTGGTACACAAATTCTGTGAATGGTTTACTCTTTCGATCGTCTCGCTTATACATTGAGTCTCTGTAAAGTTGGCTTCACTAATATACACAAATGTATTGCTAAAAAACCATTTGGTTAGGTTTATGTAAGCCGCTTTACATCAAAGTATGACGCCGATATGTATTCCTAAAAAACCATACACACCGAATTTTTACAGTCGGCTTCACCGCTGTACACAAATGCATTGCTAGGACATTCTGTCAGGCGCTTTTGTTTTGCTTTGTTTTTTGAATTCATCCTTTTGGATATTGCAGGTACCACTCATACACATTCGCACTGTTATAACGAAGGCATCACGCTTAAAGTGACACGTGTTTTCGGGAAATAGAGGGCGGGGAAGCACAGGATTACGCATTAAAAACTAACTATTCGTTTTTTCGCCTTCGTCAGTTGCCTATTGCTATTGAGCCAACACAATGCCTTGTTAAAAATGGTTCAATGCGCCTAATCGTATGGGATGTTACTAGCGGCTTCAAATGTGTAGCATGCACACGTTTACGCACAATCGGGTATCTCAGGAGCCGTACGACGCGCATATCTTGAGTGGAGTTTTCGTGCATGTTTTGGCGCGCACTCGCCAGTGCTGCTTTTCTCGGAGCCTTATCTGCACGCGGAAGCTGCTGTTTGCGCTATGTTTTCACGAGGGCTCACGTCGCCTGAAGCCACTCGTCTCGGCTCGTTACGAGTGGCACCCTGCAAGCTGCGACGAACCCGGGGCAGAGTTTTGACGTGGTGGCCTGTTTAGCATGCGCCCAGTAATTAAAGTCCGCGAAGAGAAGTGCACAACTAGCTGCAAAACGCACGCAAAGCTGGCGACCACGCAAAGTTTCGAGGCAAACGGTATTATGAGCGAATGTGGCCTTTTGTTAGGTACATTTAAGCTTGGTAACAAGAATGGGAGAAATACGGTTTTGCAGTAAATAAATGTTCATTCCTTGGTCTGGCGCTATCGTTGGCCTTTGCGAGCTCTCGTTCCCGGCGTAACGGGTGTGGTTCGCGATGGGGAGCTAATATTGGGGCTTCGAGCTTCCGAAGTGTATACTGACTTACCCTGGTATTCTAAGTTCCTCTTCCACTCGAGCCTCCAGTGGAGCAGATCCCTGAAATCGATGTCCCCAGCATGAGCATTGCGGAATCCTCCCCTCAGCCGAGTGGATGGAGCAAATGGAGTGGAGGAGGGACTCAGAATGCGGCCTTTAATCTATTCGGGATGTTGGGGGTGGGATGCCCGTAGGAAAGGTGATGCGCGCGATATTTGGCGGTACCCAAGTGTTGTGTTCGGGGTTGGGCGCTCCCCCTCCCCTCATTCCCCCAGACTCGGCCTGAGGGGGGTTCTTTGAGTTACTGTTTATGTAGGGTGCAGACAAGATCGCAGTGTACAGGACCACTTTGCGATTGCGTCAGCAAAGAATGGTTCCCCTGCCCCGTGATGAGGTATCGGCAGAAGTACGTGATTAGACGAAGAAAAGTTGGAAAGCTGGCAGGCTCGAAGCACAGACAAATATTGATCATTTATGCGAATGAAACGAATACGCTTCACACTGGAGACATCTTCATCATTGAACAATGAACTTTATTGACATCATGTACATTGTACACAATGCCAGAGGCCGGCAGAAAAAGCCATCTCAAGGACAGCTTGACGGAGCTGCGGGCCACCGTTTTGGCACCAGCGTACAACAGTGTTCTACAGTACAAAATAATAATAATAAGCTGCGTAGAAATATGGCATCCCTTGCCCCATTGAAAGAATGTAAAAAAAAAAAACGACAACAACAACAATAACAACAAGAGAAAGAAAAAAAGGAAAGAAAAAAATTGTTCAGGTTTACCACATTTTCACATCCGTTATGACTCGTTTGTAATTTCGTAAAGGCAGTAGGCCTACCTCCACTTCACATATTGCGGGAGCACCTAAAGTTGGACGTCAAATTTTAAATTGGACGAACGAAGCAGACGGAAGAATGACCACAGAATCGCCTGAAGCATTCAAGTTTCTTGCCACTTCTGGTGACAATCCAAGAGAGTGATACTGGATATCGACCTCCGCACCGGCCTACCGCCTTCCTCCTCATACCACTACCTTCGTCAACCCGAAGCCATAATAAACCCCGCAGATCCGATTCCTGGAACAGTCAGGAACGGTGACAAAGGCCAGATAAAAGGAAAGACGTGCGTGGCTGGCATTCCGTCCTTCACGGCGGGGGGAATCTCTCCCCGTAATCTCAAGATGACTCCTTGCAGATTCCCATCCCGAGAAGATAATTCTTTCCCCGAGAACACACCGCTTCCTAGCGGAAAAGGGGAGCGGTAGCTGTCCAGGAAGGTGACCATCGCACGCTAGATAAACTGGCACAGATAGCCACCCGTAGGGACGGGGCTGCGGCTACGTCAGGTGCGCTGGTGAGACGCCAAAGAGATATAACCGGAACGGAAGAAGCCCGCAAAAGTTGTGAGTTGACGGACACAGGAAGACAGGGGAGAGACAGAAAAGAGAACGGAAACAGGGCCCACAGTGCTGAGATAAGTCGCGAAAAGAGTGGCCGTTTTGTGGACGGAGGCGCCAGCGATTCGGCACACTGCAGCAAACCGGACTGGAAGTCGCGCCACACACAGACACGGAGGCGACGCACCGCTGGACGTCGTCGGCGGGCTGGCGCCCGGTTGCCCGGTGGTGGGGAGGGCCTGAAGTGTTCGATGGCTATCGGCCGAGACCGCTCCATCACCTCCGCGTTGGTGGTGGTGGCGCTGTTTCGGGAACGCGAGACGTAAAGTATGCACGTGAGGGCCCCCGATGTCGCCGTTCTCTCCGTGCGCAGCGACCCGAAACCCTGTTTGTTTTCTTTGCCTCGCGAAGGAAGGGGTTTTGGCACGCGATGGCTTGCACTTCCTAGGAAGGTGTAGTTAAAAGGGGGCGTGGGGTTCAACCCCTCGCTGTGCCCGCTGCGTGAATTCTGGGTTCTTTGTTTGTTGCTTCTTTTTGTGCGATACCCCGATCTGAGAGGGATGCAGCTTTGCAGATTTGTTTAATGTTCTCGTCCGACTTCTTTTTCGCCAGTGTGTTGGTTTTGCAAGTGGCGGTTAGTTTGCGCCTACGTGGGTGGAGCTGAACAGACAGAAGGAAAGGGGCCGAGAGTTTTGATAGCCTTTAACTGCGATGTGCACTAACTATGTGAACATTTCAACTAGCACTTTTTTTTCGCCGCTATATAATCGGTTAACGGGAAAGGCGAAGATAGCGGGATGGTCCTCATATCAGTAAAAAAATTTTTGAATAATCTTAATTTGTAGTGGAAACTATAGCTGCCATATCAGTTTTCGCGCAGCTCATGGGGGTTTTGGCCTAATATGAAAAAGAATAAATTAAAAAGAACGAAAATGTCACAAATAAGGGGGTTGAACAAACCCCAAAAATTACAACCCATTCGCCCGATTGAATCAGGCCGTTCGCTGTAATTGCAGGGGACGCCGATTAATAGTGCAGCACTAAAGTGGTGTGAGTTCCCGCTATTAGGAATAGTCATTTTCCCGTCTAGGCTGGCCATCACCTTACGCTTTTCATCACTACAATCTTGGATCATACTAGCATCGTTTCCCGGTGTGACTAGAGGGGGGTTTGAACACGACTAAGATCCTCGACATGCTTCTGCTGACTTTTAACATGACAGTGTTGGTTCATTTTGCTGGTTAATTGGCTGAGCCAATTAACCAGTTAAAATAAATTAATCTAAGCTAAGCATTATTCGATTAATCTGAAGGTTAATCTATCAATCCCCCACCCTTAGTTTGCACGTTTGAAGCTTGAATCAAACCGCTTTTCTTTCTTTCTTCGTCGGGCTATCAATTTTAAGTAGGGCCGTTTTGCTTAATCACTTACTTTACTCTTGTGCTGAACGAAGATTTTTGTAAGATTTTGCCAAGCCGCGGCAGCTACGGTGAACGATTGAAGTGTTCGTGGTTGATCTGCGTATGTATGCAACTTGGAAAAGGTAGCTAGCCGATAACGCAGACGGAAGATCGGAGACTTCGCTACTGCTGGAGTGGCAAAGCTTGATTTGAAGAGCCCTGATTCTCAACGCATTTTCGGCACGCGTCAGCGTGCAGTAGCTATGCACAACAAGAGACAACTGAGATGTGACAAGCCCAGGGGGGCTGTAAGGCACCACGAGCTTCACCACGTGTCAGAAAAAATAGGAACTGAAATTTTGAGAGTAAATACGTAAGCATTCGTTTCTGCCACTCCTCTATACACCGAACCTCCTTAAAGTCGGATTCACCGCTCTACACAAATTGATTGCCTGGAAGACCTTTACTGGTTGCCGTGTAAGCGGTACCATATCAAAGTATGAAGACCTGGTGTATCCGTACAAAACGTTATACCCTGATCTGTTTTAAAAGCCGGCTTCACTACTATACACAAATGAATTGCTAATGCTTTATGTCTCATGTGTTTTTCTTGCTCTTTTTATTCCTAATTCTTTTTTGTCAATTAAAAATGACCAGAAATTTGAATACACACCATGAATGAATGAATGAATGAATGACCTTATTTCTTGTAAAGTTTACAGAAACAGTACGACGAACTGTTCGGGAAAAAGTTGCTCGCAGGCAACTTGACCAGCCCAAAAGCCCGGTAGACACACAGGGCAGCAAGACATCGGGACGAGGAAAAAAAAAAGAAAAAAAAAAAAAGTCTGAAAAGAAAAAGAGAAGAGAAGTAAAAAAAAATACGCCCATCTTCCCGCGAGGGAACCCTGGTGTGATGCGACGCATCGGGGGGTTCAATTGGTGTTTCCGTTGGGTTGATTCTCTAAATCGCGTGAAACGTGTGGTGAACGCGTATGATGCATTTCCATCACATGCGGGTGTTCCTATACGCGGGACAATGGGCGTAATTGTTGTGTCACACCACTCACTGAAGGGACCGTCGCTTCCATCACGTCTTCATCGGAAGAATCAAGCCAAGCACGAAGTAGTCAAGCACGAAGTAGTCAAAGCAAGGTCACGTCAGTGCGAGAGCGAGCGCTTGACTGAACCGCCGCGGCGTGATACCCGCTTTATATTCACAGCGATTGAAGGTGAGGAGACAACGGAGGAGAGTCGCGCATGCGCGCACTTGCGCGCACCGGAGCAGTTGTTAACGCAGCGAAGCGCGCGCCAAACAAGCGCGCCAGCTGTGGTATGCTAATGAGTCGGAGTGAGAGTGTTGCACACAGCTGTGGGAGAGAAGAACGGAGGAGGGATGCGGACGGATGACGCGACGACGACGCAGGAGGGACAAGCCCGAGAGCAAGAGATGCGTCGCATCTAAAAGTAAAATACAAACAAGAAATCACCAGTACAATGTAATCAAAACAAATTGACATCTTTGTAACCACAAAAATAAAATACAAACAAGAATCACCAGTATAATGTAGTTAAAATTTACACCTTTGTCTCCACATAGCACCAGGCAAAACGTAGGAGAAATAAGATTTCAAAAAATAACTAGGAAGAAATTCAATCACCGACGAAGTATACATCACTGCTGAAGGTAAAATGCCAGTAGGTTTGATTGGGACCCAGGATTTACGTTTTGATCAATAAGGTAATTTAACAAGGTTGGTAATCTGTGGCGTAGCATTTGTACTCAATAGTTAGTTCTTGATTAGGGTATTTGCCAGAAATCAGGAGATCGTGTGTTGTAGCAAATATTATGACGCTCCAGAAAAGATATATTACAAATATAGTTTTGATTATTATTTTGTTCCCTATTGTACAGTGATGCCAAACGATAAAAAATAGATAAATAATAACTATATCAGGGATTAGCTATTATAACTTAACCATTTTTATAGATACATTGTGTACATATAAAACGCCACGTTTTTTTTCTTTCGAAAAAGGCATTTTGTTGGGGTACTCGCCAAGGAATGGGAGGCATTGAAAATTATTTCCGGCCGGCATAACGCAATAGATGGTTGTCAAACCAACCTTCTTTTATAATCTGAACCATCGTCATCACTTTTGTCTGTGCTTGCACATTGTTGAAGCCTACTTTAAAGGGCCTTTATGTACAGCGTTTCATAGTAATAGCGGGATGCAGCGATTCATAGTCTTATGAAAATACAAATTAAGAGGCCCTAGGGTTTTATTGCCTAGACAAAACGCTGCTTATATTGCTTCTAAAAAATATTCTCCCAGCAGAGCAGTTGTGTATAGTAGGAAAGCGGACTTTAGGTGCTCGGTGAAAGCAAAGTGGCTTACGCCTTTAATGGTTATTCCCTCTTTGGCGTTTTTGCATATTTTTGCAGCGTAGCTGTTTACTTCTAGCACCTGTGTGCATGCCCGCGTGAGTTTTCAGGGTGGGTATTCGGGCTGGGAAATGACCGTGAACATGAATTTTTGTAAAGAGAGAAGGCGCTTCGAGGAGGTTTAATAGCACGCGTGTTGTTCCATACAGGGGTTTTAAACTCGGCAGTAGCGACAGGCGACTTACGCCGGTACACCGAAGATGAAGGGAACAGGAAAACGTAGTCAAACGAAGCCGCGAAATTCGTCATCGTCGTCAGCTCTCCCATTACACGGCGGCAGAAACGAGTAGCGGCGCAGCGGCGCAGGACACAGATCGGAGCCATGCGAAAGCGATAAGGCGGCCCGCAAAGCAAAGCGTCTCAAGCGACAAGATTACAAAGCCCTCCGACGATCCGAAGCGGAAGCAAAGAGTCTCACGCGTTCAGCTGGACATTCGTGCATTCTCATTCACAACACGTAAGGAGTGCCGAGATGTTCTCACGGTTTTTTTTCCGTGAATGTGTGCAACCCAATGAAATCGGAACAGCTTCGCTGGGTAATCATCCACCACGTGATTGGTTTGTCCCTTGAATTTAGCTTGTTTCAAGTTTGAAAACATCTTTTTTTTACAGCTGACAGTGAAGATGATGAAGGACACGGAAAGCGACATTAGCAAGCCCCACTGCAAGTAAAAGAAAAAAATTGCGATGCATGTTCTTTCTAAGGATGTGAGGGCAAAAGCCAAGTTGGGCCTTCTGTTGATCTTTCTGTTAAACTTTCATGTCGCTCTCGTCAGGCCGCTGCCGCAAGCTGCATCCGTACTCTCTTCCTCCCGACGGCGGTTTCGACGAGATGCATTTCGACATGCTCTAGCCTCTTCCTCCGTGGCCCACTTTCTGGTCTTTCCGGTCACCATTAGGGCCTGCTTCGTCGTCTTCCACGGCGATGTGCAACCAATCTCTGCGACCACGCAAGGCGCGTTCAGAACGTCCTATACTCCGTCTCCTTTTCTCAGAAACCTTCACCTGCCATGTTATTGCTTTCCTTGAGGGCACTCCAATTTTCTGTACTTAGAGAATTTCATAAAATATGGAGATCTAAAGCTTTCGCCCTAATACTACTTGCAGACTTCAAGTATGACAGCGTCTGCGTGAATAATGGAATGCCTGAAGCTGTTTTCAATAAGGGGGGGGGGGGGAGCAGGAGGGGGATGCCAGGAGCATGCGCCGCAGCGATTGGTGGCTTTGGTACCACCGGCGTCGTCGTCAAGCAGCAACGTCACCAAATGGAGCGGTGGGCCCCATACGCCGGCTCCCGGCTAACGAGACGCTGCGTGGTGAGTTTCTATTGTAGGGCTCCTGGAGCGACGCCGTTGCCGGTGTCTTCCTCTCCGGGCACGCGCACATCACCGTCCCGTCATGGCACCTGCGTTTTCGCCCAAAACGCTGACTATACATGTATGTAGTCAGCGGCTACTCCAGCGGTGAAGGTTCGTGGAGCCGCCCGTGGTGCGAGAACTCTGGACGCTCCCTCTTCATCTATACATCTATACATCATCCGTAGCTGCCGGACCAGCACTTCGCACTAATCTCTCTAGATACTCATCATCCCGGTGTGTGTGTTCCCGGCCTCCTCGCTCGAGCTTCCGAATAAACTGTTGCCCTGAACATCGACCTCTCCCGTGAACCTTGTGCGCTCTATATATACGGCGCTCTATATATACGGCGATATATATTCACGCGTAGCATTGCTTTTCGAGTACTTGCACTTTCGATAACGTGTAACGCCGTGCATTTGCACAAAAATCCATAATTGACGGAGTAAACAACTTTAGTCGCTGTATAACGTAAATGGAAATAATTAGTCGAAGGGAGTTTTGAGAAACTAACAAATACGAAGAATAGAAAAAAATAAAAGTTTTGCGTAAATGACCTATGTACAACGGCAACGAAATACAAAGCAAAAAAATAAAAAGGCAGGAAAATAACGACGGGAAAGCTAGTAAAAGCTTGCTGTGAGCGCAGTTTAAAGTTTATAAGGCTGCTTTGCCAGGTTCTGGAGTCATGGAAACAAACTATCCAATCGAAATGTATTGGCCGTAGCTTTGGAGAATAAATTACACCGAAACCATTTTACAATTCCGTACAATATTTTGTAGTGTTCATATACTTGCTATGTGCGAATATCACTTTTCTGCGGTTGTTTCGCTAGCTTCCTTACCTGTCGGCTTTTGAGGGGGAAAGTTGGGGATGAACGCAACTCTATTTGTGTTTAGTTGCACACCTTCCATATTCTGGGCCGCGGAAGAATTTGCTGTGGCCCTCGCCATTACTCACACACCCGCAAAGATTATAATTACGGACTGTCAAGCCGTCTGTCGCAGCTTTTTGTCAGGTTACGTGGCCTCAACTACGTGGAACCTCCTGGCTCAACATGCCCCCCAACAGGAAAATCGACATTGTGTGGACCCCGGGACACTCCTCATTAACGGGCAATAATTTTGACCACAGACAAGCCTGCGAACTCTCCTCCCAGGCCTCTGAAGAAACACCAAGTCTCGTTCCCCTGCTCACATTTCAAGACATCACCCAACATTACCGCACATCAAGACAACACTTCCCCCCTCCTCACCCGCAGCTTACTAAAACAGAAGAAGTAATACTCCGGAGGCTTCAAACAAACACCTTTCCTCACCCAACTTGGCTGCATCGGATGTACCCCACTCAATACCCTGCCACATGTAAATTCTGCCCTAACTCATGTACCCTCATACACATGATCTTGGGGTGCGCACACAACCCAGCCCTCCCACCTTTACCCACTTCCCTTCCCCTCCCTGAGCTGTGGGAGAACCTGACTACAAGCGCTGGCTTAGATGCACAGCAACTCCTGGTGTCCAGGGCTGAGACAGCGAGGTCGTCCCATGGTCTCCTGGACTGAGGAGCCACTCCCACATCACCAGGCTCACAATAAAGTTTTTCCTCCTCCTCCTCGGATTATACTATCTTTGGAAGCTATAATGTGTGCCCCTATGTACACACAGCCGAGCGAGAAGTATACCGGCCGAGGCCCTGCCCCTTTCTAAAGGAGGCTGAGAGAATCGGGAAAGCTTTATGACATCAAGACTGCGCCAAAAGTGCGTCAAAACTTCGAAAGTGCGTCAAAGTGGTTTCGAATGGTCCTGCATAGCTATATACGTCGTGTTCAAGCATTCTTTCGCTTTGACCATGCGACTGAATCGAGTGAGCAGACAGACAGACAGACAGACAGACAGACAGACAGACAGACAGACGACAGACAGACAGACAGACAGACAGACACAGACGCGTTTAGGCAACACAAGAAACACTATCCTATTCAGAAAGGAGAAACGTAAACAAAAACACAATAACACCGCACGATGAGCTCTTGATGAGAAGAAAGTTTTTCTTAAAGGGATCCCTTGTTAGGAAGGGCACGTATTTCTTGAGATCCTTGCAGCCTGACGAATCGTGACACGGCCTCCCTCCCACCCCTGACTTGGACGCACTTAATAGAGCATCCCGTACTTCAGCGTCAGTGGAAAGACGTTGGTGGAGAGACGTTAAGCTGTTAAAACACGACTGGTTAGCGAAGAAGTGGGAACTTTTTATTGACTTGGATCATTTTTACGGCTCCAGGGTTTTTCTCAATTATACAATAAAAGGCAAAAAATAGAAAGCGAGAAAAAAAAAAAACGGGGAGGGGGGGATCTTATGGCGAACAGTTTGAAACGTCTTCTTTTTAAATTGTCACCAAGATGAGAATCTACGTGTTATATATTGACGCGGACGCAGCTAGGTTAGGTGAGATTACTTCTGGAATGTGCAGCGGTGGCGTGCGTTTCGCCCCTCGGGTTTTATGCCTCCGATAACTCGAAAGATTCCACGTGCAAATGCGGCGAAATGGGGCACCGCAATCCTGCGAGTTAGGGGCCAGTGCTATCACAAGAACGAACGGAAAAAACAGAACTGGGCTAGAAAGGGCATCCGAAAAATCGTAAAAAAGTATGTGTGTGTGCGTGTGCGTGTGCGTGTGCGTGTGCGTGTGCGTGTGCGTGCGTGCGTGGTATCTTGCGTCAGGGCGGGTGGGATTGGAAAATATAGGGCAAGGAACACAATTGAGTAACTGGATAAATTGGCCTATTTGGTATTTCCTTTTTTGTACAATTGAGCGCAAAAAAACGGACAGGGACTGTGAAAGGACACTTGTGTCGCGTCCTTTCACAGTGCTTCTCTTTCTTTGCGCTCAACTGTAATAACATGGCCAAGAACAATTTACGGAAGTATTAAACGCAGTTCCAGAAGGTCACTTTTATACTGTCTGAAAGGCATGCATAAAAAAGAGAAGGGATGATGAACATTTGAAATCAGAAATAGCGGGAAACCCAATTACGCTGAAACCTGTGCTTATAGCCATTCCGACAAGCACTGAAAATTCAGGCTATGATGTGTGCACTGAAAACAAAATCAGGGAAGCTTGCACTCACGAGCAAGACTCGAATGGCGAAGCTGTCGTAGGGGAGCATTGCCGGACACATAGTTAAGTTTCAGTATGATTGGTTATTTGCATAGTTGCGGTGCTAGTAATCGTCGTCATATGCATCGAAGAGGTCGTCATATTCCTCGCGGCGAGTGGTGGATACAAAGTCATCCTCAGCATTGTAGATTTCCACCAGCCCTTCTTCATCGACTCGATGCAGCGGTGGCGGGATCTGCAAGTCATCTCGGGAAAGAGGGGCACACTCTTAGCCATGTCTCCAATTATCCATAATGGCTCCTAGAGAATGCGGCGGCCGCGGTGACATCTCCCAAGCAGGGTGTCTTTTCTTCTCTAGCATTAGCGCTGGAGATTCTCTCTTTTTCTTTTTGCTAAAGCCACCCTGCGTGCAGGGGACGCTCGCCGGCCGCCGCGGGGCACGCGCTCACGAGCAATCACATTTTATTGGTATTTTTAACTGCAACAGCGAACTTACGGATTGCACAACACCTGCACTGTTAAAAAATTGGCGGACCCCAGCCATAACTAGGTATCTATGTCACGAGAAGCTTTCACCGTGAGGTTGGAACGAAAATGCGCGTGGCATTATGTTGACTAATGGTATTGGATAACCGTGGTTGCTGATTTTTGTGACCGGTGAAGTAATGACGAGTGCGCAGGACATACGAGGCGTAACAAAGAACGTTCAACGTCTCAATCTTCCTGGTGAACAGGCGACCAGCTCAAAGCGTAGTGAACGTGATAACTGGGTCTTTTGATTGATTGTAGGGCTTTACGCCCAAACGCAACGCAGGCGGTGAGGCGCGCCGTAGTGGAGGGATCCGGATTAATTTTGACCACCTTTGGGGGTGATATTTAACATGCGCCAAAATTTCATCACACGGACGTTTTTGCTTTTCGCCTCCATCAGAAAAGCGGCCGGCGCGGCGTGGAATCGAACGCGTGACCTCGTGCTCAGCAGCACAAAGCCTTAGCCATAGTGCCACCGCGGCGGGTAACTGGGTCTTCTTCAGGTGCTGTTCCGACAGTCGCTTCCTGGGGCAGCCCCTAGGGCGCGGTACCGGGTGGCGAGTGTTACCTGGGTAAGATAAAACCCAGTGCCGCACCAGGTAGGAATTCCAGCAGCAGCAGCAGCACCAGCAGCAGCAACTCCCTGAATACAGAGAGAAGAGGCTAAGAAAGCGTCGCAGTAACTTCTGTGTCGAGAAACTTCGCCACTGGTAATTTCCGGTTTCAAAACTGTACCTTTTTAATGCTGGTTATCGGCCTCCCTAAGGTACTTCTGTGAATACCCATGAGTTAAAATTGACGTGAAAAGAGTTGCGCCAAGAGACAGAAGTGACAGGCGCTAAATAAATTGCAACAATGGCGCACGCTTATAAAGCCGACTTTTTTGTCAGTTTAACCAGACGCTCTTTTAATTAGGTGCTCCCGTTAATTATACAAGTGGTCTTTGCTTTGTTGACGCCCTGTATTTACGCTCTAATCGCTACCGTAATTAAGCAGGATAAGATGAATAAATGATCTGAGGCTGGAAGTTAGTAAGCGGGGCAGTAAATTAAAAAGAGGAATATCCTTGTACTGTCACCTAGCCATAGGCAACAACAAAAAATAAAGCCAGAGCCAGCGCTTGCACAACCTTCTCTCGCGTTTCTTGTATTCTTCTCCCGCGTTTATGCAAGAATTCACATGAACAGTAAACAAACAAACAAGCAAACAAACAAACAAGCAAACAAAAGAAGGCCTGCACCAAATATTGGGCAGCAACGTTTCATCTGCCCTGAGAAAATACCGTATTTTTGCGGTTACAAGCACCCCCCCCCCCCCACCCGATTCTAAGCAACCTCCCGTCCTTTCAGGAAAAAAAATCGGAAAAAAGTTGCATGCGAATCTAAGCAACCCCGTTTCTAAGCAACCACCGCAAGGTGGATTTAAGACGCGTAGAAACTGGCCCGAGTTGGCGTTTGTGGCCGAATATTTATGAAGTTTGCCATTAGAAACCATTCCGCGGAACGGAAGACGACCTGTTGTGGGATACAGAAAGCCGCAGCTCAAGCGGTACAACGGACTCGATGGGAAGTAAGGGTGACATACCGTCAGACGTCAGCAGTGGATTCACTGTCTGTACAAATTTTTCCCTTGAATCTCTGTCAAATGAAACATTACTCCTTGCGCCCATCTCGTCGAGATACCGCCACAAGAAAGTGTGCGTGTTGTTCGTATCTAAGCACCCCCAAAACTTTGGGGAACCACGATCGTAGAAAAAAGGGGATGCTTAGCATCGAGTAATACGGAATAAGCATTTTTGTCTTAGGTTAGTTCCAATACCGAGAAAAGCATGCAACTCCCCGTATGCCGTTCTTAGTTAATTACTAAAACGAAGGTTCAGATGCAGCACTACGAATATTTGCCTGACGAAATGTGCCACAAAATGGGATTGGTATTACAGAACTGCATGCGGTTAGCATCGCACATCGTACAAACACCGCATCAACCACGCAGGCTGATCGGCGCTGCCATCTGTCGGAACGCGGCACGTAACTTCAGTTTCAGCTCCCTCTCCTGGGGCGGTCGGTCAGCGTCCGGCCGTCTGCTACGTTTCTTCTTTCCCCAATTCTCCTGCCCGCGCCTGGTCAGCCTTCCTACAAACCTCCTGCCGATTCTTTTTGCTCGTACGGCCGGTTCGAAAAGCGCATTCCAAAGTTAAGCGAGTCGAGAGCGTTTTCGTGTTCGCGGGAGGCGGAGGCTTTTGCATTGGCATGTGGGCGCTCGCGGCGACCGAAATCAGAGGAAGGGTGGGTTCTCATGAATATCCAGACTAGGCGCAGTGAAAAAGAGACACCGAGGGCTTGTTTGTCTTAGACGCTAACCTTCCGTCTCCGTTTTAAGTCAGAATGGACCACGGCGGCTTGCCCGCAAAAAGTACGGCAGATAAAAAAAGCGGGAACAAGAGACGGGCAGCAACTGTGTGGGCCACCACCACCAGCACCATTGCAACAGGAAGGCGCTTGAGTGACGCACCATTAATCTTGGTCGTGGACGAAGATAGCAGTTATCGCTCTGGCGTCGTTCATTTTTCGATGACGAATGGTTTTGAAACGCCGCTGCTGCTTCCCTTCACAGTTGGTATCGTTCTCAATTTTGTTCTTTCTTGGCATTCTCAATTACGTTATTTTCTTCTTTTTCGCAAGCACACGCGGGAAACCTTTCACAGTTGCAGCTAAACTGAAACGCGACTCCTTCGCTCCGTTTTTGGTGGTTGAACTGCTCCTTTTCCCTCTCTGCTCTTACGCTGCCGCTGCTCGACTTACGAAGTGTCCAGTTTAGGCCCCACAGCGAGACAAGAAAATGACGCTTACAAATGACCGGAGTGTGTGCCCTAAGAAAAAAAATTAGTCGGTGTCGTGAGAGTTGCTGGAAACCGCGAGTACGCTGATAAAAAGCCTTGCAGATGAACTGAGCGTCTCTACAACTTAGGTTCGCGCTGATAGGCTTATGCGATGTAATTATTTCATTCCCAGCTTTCGTACGGCATAAAAACTACCAGAAAACGTCGTAAGCAAGTGTGACTGGTTGTGTGAACAGGAGAGGAGACTAATCTCTCAGAAGCGAAGGAGTTCTGGAATGAATAGTAGGGGTATCAGTTGTCGACCCTGTGGGACGCCACGCATTTGGGAAATAGACATGTCGCTGTGGGCGTCTGTTTCGCTGTTGGCTGCTATAGTTCGTTGATCATTTCGTTACGCCTAAGTAAAATTATCAATCACATCCACTGACAAGCATTCTCAGCTATATATATTAGGCGGGGTTTCTTGACTGCACCATTCTTGGAACACTAATCAGTTTTGAGAAGACGCCGCGCAAGGACCCGGGTCACTGAAGATTGGAATGCCTGCAAGAAGATTAAATGTGTGGAAGGATTAGTGTGAGAAACGATGGCTACATAGACTGATAAATGGCGAGGAGAATCAGCTTTATGTTGACAGGAATAACTTGCGGGAAAATTCAACGCCAAGAGAGATCTGAAATGAGCAGCAGGACAGGGAGGGGCAAGGAACCAGTGCGATAGGAAACAGAAGTTGCCGAGCTCACGTGTTACACTCACAGCGTCGATGTACTACACTTCACGAAAATAAATACCAGTTTGTTCAGAGGTTCCTTATTAAGAAAATACTTGGGGATATTTCGATCATAGCCGCAACGTTCAATGTTTATTTGATGGGTGCTGTCATTCGTTGCCTAATACTCATCAAATGGATATCTTTCTAGGGCCGCTTTATATGAGCCCTTCTTTCTTATTAAGGTACTGTCCGGATAAAACTGCATTCCTTATAGTAAGTTCTCTAACGATGTTTAACTGCTCAACAGACATATTGTAATCTGTATTCTGGAACACAAAAGTGGAAGAAATATCGGCTCGGAGCAGTCACTGCACATCTCACTTGTAAAGCTGTGATATGCAAATTTCGTCACATGGGACCCTTCCTGCCTGTCTATTAAACGCTACTTTCGATTTGCTTCAATTTGTCTTTAACCCTGAGACTAAGCTAACTAACTGAGAATATATCCTGTAACATTTCTTGGGAGTCTTCTCCTAATCCACTCAACAAGACAACGTCATCTAAAAATCTTACTGGTGTCCCTGACTTCTCTATTCAAGCTAGATAAATACTCCCTCCAGACATGCTGCAGATAACTTCGGTGAGATTGCTGCTCGAACCGACAGTGCCTGCAGCGCCCCATTAAAGAAAATTTCAGGGATGCGCGGGGTAATGAAAAGTGCGCAATTTAAAATTTTCAGTGGTGGCAAACTGACGGCAGCAAAACGCACTGTCGCACTTCGTTGTATATTCAGCATCCCGCTATAGGCCAAGCATTACTTGCAAATATTGGGGTAGCTCATATGGACTACTAAAAATGTAACGACAATTTGAATGGACTGCCACAGCTTTACCGTGTTTTGGATACTCACCCCGACTGTCGCTGATAATTATTATAGGGCTCGCGCAGACAGCCGTTGTACAGCAGCCTCGAAGCTTTGCAAGGGGATTAAATGTCTGGTCAATTTCGCCTTTCGCGGTAAGAAAGAAGGAAATAAACTTTATTTTTCCAAGCACCCTTAGTCCAGGGTGCCTTCTTTGGAAGCCACGGCCAAGGCTGCAGAAGCTACAGAAGGTGCGTCGTGTCATCGTAAATTATGTTGTACGAATATGCGTTCAAGTGCGCCCTTTTGGAAGGTAGCAGCCGCTCGTAGTGTTTCATTCACTTGCGCCCAGATATCAGCCGACCCTTTCGTATCATCTACAAACGCTCTTGGCTGAGGCAGGTGGATCCATAGATACTTTTTTGACTTTCTTCAGAGCCTTGAAGGCGCACCATTCTTTCTCAAACCATGCTGGGGAAACTTTGTTTTAAATTTCTGCTTGCGTAGAAAAGTTTCAATCCCGACTTCGGCGATACAGAAAACTGCAAGGCGATATCCCGTATACGAAGAGCATAATTTCTCATCGAGTTGTTCCGAAGTGCTCAACCGCGTTAACGATATTCCGTATATAGACAAAGGAAACATTTCGCGTTGAGGTAGGAACAACCGCCATCGCCCAAGTCCACCTGACGTATATAAATGACCCAGGTTACAAAAAAAAAAAAAAAAGGAGGGAAAACCGGGGCATCGTCGTTGAAGCTTCGCGTTAACCAAAGTCTGGCGCCGTGATTAGCTGCGTACCATTGCTGATTATACAAGCCTGTTGTAAGAGCACAGCAGGGGGCAATGGTACGCATTGTTTTCGTGCCTGCGTGCCCAACCGGACGGGACGCCGGGTGCACGCACATCCATCATCTTGGTCGGCTTCAGCGCGCACGTGCTCGATGTGGCCCGGCACGCAAAGCAGACGTGAACCAGCTCACGGTGCCGTGTTGCACTTCGCTCACCTCCACTTGACGAATTGCACGCAGCTGGGAAAAGGATGCGCTATGATTTGCGATGGTAATGCCCCAGGCACGGCAAGGGATCGGGAACGGCTTTTCGCTTCAGCTCACATCGACGAGCACGGAAATGGAGCTGACATCTAGCAACACCACGAAGCTAGCCGCTTCGGACCTTTATGTTGCAAGTCACGAAACATTTAAATAAACATTCAATTGTGTGAGAGATATTATCACACATTTACCAGTTCGTTCAGGTTTTGTCACGAAACGGCTTTAAACACCGGGGAAAAGACGCCCGGGTTGGCCATTTTGATTCCTTCACGTCAAGAACTTTGAATATTTTGATTAGCTCAGTAAAGGGTGCACACGTAATAAATAAACGAATAATAATAGACTTCCGCTAATATACTAATAGTTCTTGCGACGCGATGCTCCTTACACAATGCGCAGGCGGGCACAGGAAGACTGTCCTAATGCGGTCGTTGCTCAGGTCTATCGTTTTGGATCAGCGACATCCTCAAGAAAATTAAATGAACGCGTGTGTTGACTGCGCAAAAAATCACGACTTTAGATGCAGGCGCACGTGTCACGCTTGTTGGCTCCTAAACAGGTCGCTTCGTGATTCGGTGCGCCTCGTTCGCCCCGTAAAACAAAGGCTCGCGAGCGCTGCCTCCGTGATAGGGATCATGAAACCACAAACTGCGCGGCTGCGTGCCCAAATGCAATGCAGATCGGCTGCATTTTTCACCGGATGAAGGCGATTACGTCTTCGCCTGCACGGGGCGCAATGGACGCCTCGCGTGCGCGCGCAGACGACGGAAGAGATCGTCTGCGACTTCTTAGCAGACGACGTGCGTTTCGTGTCGTCTGCTCGCGTGCGAGACGCACACTCGGTGTGTACGTTCGTGTGTGCACAAAGGAACAAAGTGTGTATGTTGTCGTGGCTTCTTCTAGAGATGGCGAGGGACAAGCTGTAGCATTCAAGACGCTGCCTCAGTCCTCCTGATTGCGGCTTGTGCACCATCCCCCTCCTATTTGAAGAAAGTTTGGGCTTCCATATTTCTTGCTGCTGCGGACTGCAGCCGGCATAGGATTGCGTGAGTTAAGGTGCTTGCTTCTCGGCAAAGACGGCCTCGGCGGAAAACAGCTGTCTCGTTGTGCTTCTCAACGATTTCTCCCAAGATAGGCTTGCAGACTATAGACTGAATCGAATACGGAGGAGCAAAGCTCGTCTTTGTTGGGCGATAGCTCCACCTGCGGCGCTGCTTGTGGACGCTCGAGGTCAGTGTGCAGACGCTTTTATCCTTGCTTCTCAAACTACGCTCAGGTTAAAAGGCTGGTACTTTGAATGCCTGCTTTGTGAGCTGCGATGAATGGGGCAAGAAGTGTACATAAATCATAAATACGTCCATACAAGTGATTACTGAAACGAAGACTGCTAACCATAACCTATGCATGATTTAACCAGGCCGGGAGGACAGAAAGAACTCAGAAAGCAGTTTAGGGTAAATAGAGCTCGATGACACAGCTTCGACGAAGCTGATTCGATTTGTTTTAACAGACTACTGATGGCGTCGTGAAAAGCGTCGATTGGCGTTTGTGATGAGAAAAAGTCTACGGAGTCGAAGATTAGTGTCATAGAACATAGGTCGGCGCTCCATGCCCCATGGTGCCTATGCTCACCATCGACGACAACGAGGGGGTGGCGATACCGCCTTGTGAATATTGTGAATGGATCGCTCATCAAACGGGGCTAATGCGCTAGGAGAGCGCGTCGCATTAATGCGCCAGGCAGGGGCGGATTTAGACGCGTAAGTCGACTTTCGAAGTGCATGTAAACGCGAGCTCATCGCATTAGGAATTATGTCGACAACATCAGTAAGGCATGCAAATGCACGCTTGCACATTTAAAAAAAACATCTTAATCGGGTGCGAGACACCAAACAATGCGACTCGAAAAAAAAAAAAAAAAAACGCGAACCAGCCGAGCCTGAAGCACCGAAAGTGGAAAAAACGCTGCTTTGCCTTCGATGTGCGACACTGTATGGCGCCACCATCGCACCCAGGGTAATTCGCTGCATGTAAATGCTGGACTGCATCCGCATCTACTGTGTATGCGCTAGGAAATGTGACGCGCTGCTGTCGCATTCTGTCGCATTCATGTAAACGCGGCTTCACACGAGCGCGCGCCTCGCGGTGACCGCCCGGTGTCGTTGTTGTTGTCGTTGTTGTTGTTGTTGTTGTTGTTGTTGTTGTTGTTGTCTTCTTCTTCTTCTTCTTCTTCTTCTTCTTCTTCTTCTTCTTCTAGTTCAGGCTTGCGCGTGGGCTTACACCCCATGAGCAGCTCCCGCCTTCATCGTCGTCGTCGTGTAGCGACCGGCGCGCCACGGGTCCGCCGCGCCCAACACGATGATTGCGAATCTGTCAAGCCATTCCTTCACAATCCACACGTGGAGACGGCCACCGGACCAGCTGACGAAGAAGCGGCCGGAGGTCTACTGAGGCGAGAGCGCGCTACAAGAGGATCTGCCCTACGCGGCTGTGCCGTCAGAAGACGACGATGAAAGGGATGACGACGATTGCTACTGAAAAAAACAATTGAAGTCCCCACGTTTTTAACCGATTTAGCCCTGGCCAATCCCCCCTTGTGGGTACGTGCCAAAAAATTTGAGGACATCATCATCATCATCATCATAAAAAACACTGTACATGCCTAGTGGTCTTTGCTTTACAGCGCCGTCCAAAACGGCTTTGCACTGCTGGGGCCCGGCTGCTCCCTCTCTCCTGAGATCCGCTGTCAGAAGCTAGGTCGACCCCATGCTCTGCTGTTTCTCCAGCCTCGCACCAGTAGTGTAAGCTGCGCCAATTTTTTTCTTTGCCTCTTTTTTTCTCTTTGTGTCTTTAGATTGTCTGTAAGTCTCCACCTGGCTGGTAAGAGAAAACAAGTGACAATTACAGAGTTACGGACTCTTCCTTTATTAATTGAAAGTTTGCGGAAGAGGATGACTTCTTTAAAATTTTAATTAAGGCTAATGATTAACGAGTTTGCACAAGCAGCTTTGCTGACAGGTGTTTTTCCCCGCAGAGCTGTGACCATCGTTACGCGCACCTAATCAACGGCACGCAATTATTTCTGTACGCGCAGCTTTCGTTGTATCGCTGCCGGTTTGGGTTAAAATAAAATTAAAAAAAATGGTAATAAGAAACAAAACGCGCTTTCAGAAATTACGAGAACACGTTCTTGATTCATGCACGCTCGCAGGCCCGGTGTTGCTGCCCTGCAGCTTCTTCCATCGGAAATTAATCTCCTTCTTGTCGTGGATTACCATAATTCCCCGCTCGCAGCTGTCAGGCTCACTCACGCGTTCATGCGTTTCGGCCGCTGCCTCGTTGCGAACGAGCTCGACGCAGGTAAACAGCCGGGCGCTCAGCCGTTGCGTAAGTTGAAAAATGGCGATTCCGCCGACCGCGTCACGACAGCTACAAGACTTATACCCACCCCCTTGGAACAACACAATTTGTCAAGCGCTTTCGCCGTCGTTCCAGCTGTCCCATTGTTTGCGTCCCTTTCATCACCGAGAATGTTGGGACCGTATATAAACGCAGTGTTTTAGCACTTCCCGTCTTCTTTTTGAGCTTGCTTTCGTTATACGGTCGTCTTCCCGTGTGTCTACCGTCGACATTAAGGCGAAAGTTCTGACGTGCTGAAAGTGGTTGGTAGTAAAACTCAATGGAAGCGTTTGATTTCCTAGAAACCTACAGGAGCTTACATTTTGAAGATCGCTTTGCATTTTGCTTAGCAGATGGGTGGTACCCGCAAATCATTCTTTTCAAAAAACTAAATCACACTACTGATAGTTATAGCCGTCTCAAAATGTACACAAGAGAGCAAAAATGTCTGCAAGGCTTCGCGAATATTAGGGGCGGCCTTTTAATTATCATACCGACATGACCAAAATGAATTAATGCAGTTCCTTCTATTAGCAATTTGCCATCTTCGTATTTCTCCTTGTGCACGTAAAATAAATGGCATATAAATAATTTTTTTTAATTGCGAAAGTTCGCTCTGCAGCATAAAACGGTGGAGGCGAGTGTGTTTAAATGTACGTAAACAGGAAGTTTTCACTAAGAAAGTCTAAAAGGCTCCGGTGATACGGCCCAAAGAGCCAGCATGTAGTCGGGAGGCCGGCCTGGGTTGAGTCTCACACTATGCAGTACTTGCTGTCGGGAACGTTGGAGGCCACGGCAAGTCCACAGAAGATGGTGAATGCCTGCGGTCGATGCCGACGTGGTGCAAAATGGACATGTCCGGCCAAACGGAGCCCGTCGATCCATAATTAACCCTCATTTTATCAAGTTATGGAGAAAGAATTTCATTATAAGCGGTAATTCGATAACACGCATAATTTCGAATAAAGTGAAACTTCGAGCAAAGCGAGCTCAGCCTGGGTTTAAACGCCAGCCTCGTTTCTCACCCCCTGCGTCTACTAGACAAAACGTAAGGCCCCCAAAGCCGCCTTGAAGTAGGATGCGTTTGGAGTCAGAGAGTTAAATGGAAGTAAAAACTACGCGTCGTTGCAACTCTGTATAAAGGGTAGCTACACAGGCAGAATGTCACGCGTTTGAGCCCTAACAGCTGCGCACATACGCGTTCAGAAACTAGAGGATGTCTTACATTGTATCGAGCCAGACAGACCTTGGTCGCCAAATGCTAAAAGCTCCGGCAAACTACATTGGACTGTCATTCAGAGGTTAAGTATATCTTCTACTCACAGAAAGCAAAGTTTTATTGAACGGTTACACATGAAAAACTGCCACTTTCGATGCTGTTTCTCCATTCAGGCCGACAACCACGATAAATTATTTCTCTTCATACCGATTCCACTTCTTCACTTTTTACACTGTTCCGAAAGCTATATTGGAATAGAACACATCACTAACAGACATACCACGACGTGTGACAGCTCCACCTCCTAATAACCGATTACGAGCTTGCCGAAGGTTATCGTGACCAAGTCGTTCCTGGGAGTTCTTGGTTGGTTATGAGGTTTAACGCGCCGACGCTACACAGGCGATGGGGCGTGCCATATAGTGGAAGGCTGCGGACTAATTTTGATCCTTAACGTTTGCCTAAATTTCGAACAGACGGGCGTTTTCGCGTTGCACCTCTACCTGAAAAGCGGCCGACGCAGCCGGGAATCGAACTCGCGTCCTTGGGCTCAGCAGCACAACGCCTTAACCACTGAGCCACTGCGGCGGATGAGTTCTTACCTGTACACATATTGTTTGTGCAAGTATTCCCTGTTTGTGAGTCTCGCCTGTTTGTTTTTAAGTAATACCGCAACCCGGATCCATAGCGCTGTAAGTTGTGCTATGTTTTTACGTCCTAAAGTCTTTAGGTACCTATACATGAAAAGCACGGACAAGCACTGGCTAAGGAAGACTAGATGGTTAACGATGAAGTACGGAAAGAGCAGTGGAGAATCAAAGACATCCAAGATAAAAAAGAAGCAAGGTAGTTAGAAAAAAAAAAAAACATGGAGAAAATATGGAAGGTAGAACGTCGCTAGAGATGTGCAGGGCATAAAAAAATTGGACAACCGAAAGGAAAATCTACACGATAATTCCAAGCACAGTGCTTTGTTTTTTTAGGCTAGAGCAGGTTTCTTGAGAACTCAGAGCTTTGTGGGGAAGTACACACAAAATGACGAGGTATGCGTGGTCTGCGGAAAAGAAACAGAAACTATGTGGCACATAGTGTTGGAATGTGAGTGTATCCATCCAAATTTACAAGAAGGAAATATTCGGCTTCCAGAAACCCTAGGATTTAAGGGCAGCACAGAGGAAGTTAACTTCAAGGCTGTCGAGGCGACGAAAAGAAGATTAAATGCTGGTGGGCGAAAAGCTGATAGGGGGATATTGCTTAGGACAGCTACCACCTGGAACAGAAAATAAGTATTTTTTGCCTGCCCTCACAGCAGCGCTAGTATTAAACGAAGAGTATAAAACATAAATATAGTTTTTTTGGTAAAGTGACACGTCATTATTACGTTACAAAGCGGATACCACTATCAATCAATCAATCAATCAATCAATCAATCAATCAATCAATCAATCAATCAATCAATCAATCAATCAATCAATCAATCAATCAATCAATCAATCAATCAATCAATCAATCAATGAACTGGCGTCTGACATGGCTAATCTGTCTAGCCGCTGAATTACTGCTTAGAAGGCAGTTATGTATAACATTTGCTGTTGTGGGAGGTGGCAGGTTTTAGAGCATTTTTAGTCGAGATTTGACGATTACTTCCTGTTTAAAGTCATCATAGAAAATTTAAGCGAGAACTGAAGCCAATAATAACAAAGGGCGCCGACACCGCCGTTTTATATAAACTGAAAAGTCTATTTATTTAATTGGTTAGTTCGGCTCTGAGGGGATATCTATGTGTTTTTTTTTTTGTAACAAAAGACTTTTCAGCTGACAGTAAGCTCCGGTGTCGTCCCCTTTCTTGTCCTTGTTTCAGTTCGCGCTTAAATTTGGGATAATGTACACCCAAGAGCAGAAGTTTACGGAACACGAAAGCAGCAATTTTGAGTTATTTCTCTGCCGCACGGCAGCCCGGAGTACTATGTGCAGTAGTTTTCATTAGTTCAGTACTTATACGACATTTCGTATGCATTCGACAGTTTGTCGGGATGCTGCAGGAAGAGAAATAACCTAAAATTGCCATTTCCCTCTGCGTAAACTTTTGATCGTGGCTGTACGTTCACCCAGTAGCTTGTCTGTCCATTTTACTGCTGTTTAAAGCTTCGCTCAACGTACTATACGTGTTCTAAGCACAAAGTCTGTGTTTACGACAACCGCAACAAAGAGAATCCGCTATTACCACAGCAGTGAACTACATTCCTGTGAACTGCGCAGCTCGCACGCGCATGCGCACACACAGTGAGCGTGCGCGTGCTTTCGTCCCCACATACGACTTTCAAAAGAACTGTGTTCAGAGGCGACCTGTGGTTTAGTCTCACGCTCTTGCGCGCAACCGAGAAGTACTTCGCGCGAGCATCCATCTACATGCCGGCCGTATTACTTACACAGTCGGCGCGAAAGGCTCGGCACTTTCTCATGCGCGCAGCGGGTTCGTTAAAAAATGGAGCAAGTTTTCTCCTGCCCCGTCGGCCATTTCGCGACCGCTCATCCATCGTGAAATTTCGCCGCGGCGACGAACATCCGCTTAGGGTGAAAAGAAGAATGGCGGCACCTACCCGCGTGCCACTCTCCGGGTCATTCGTCATGACCACTTTCGCCGTTCGTTTACGAAACCGAGTCTCGGTTTCACCGCATGCATGGGAAGATTGTTTTCAAGCGGCGCTCCCAGCTTCAGTTCGCCGCAGACGGGACTCAATCGGGGACACTTCTAACATTGTCATTTTGCTTTACCCATACGCATCTTCTTTTTTTTCTTCTCTGCTTACTACTCTCTCTCTCTCTCTCCCTTCCTTTCTCTTTCCCTCTCTCCGATGACCTTTCTTCGTTGTAGCGTGGAGAGGTGCCCCGTATCGGCCATTACGTGGAAGCATATTCATTTTGGCCCGGCTTGTTTGTCTTGCGGGTTTTGTCCCGGCCGGAGCTAATCATTACTCGCCGAGCGCCAGGGGGCCCCCACCGGTCCTCTTTGTTTAAACACTGGGCGGAGTTGAGTTGAAAGGCGATATTTCACGTGGCCGGAGTGCGCCTTTGTTCGCTTTATCTTTGGACTTTTTTGGCTTCGACTCAGACTTGGCTTCCGCTCGGGCTTGTTTCTTTCTTGCCCGTAAGCTGTGGGGCCTTCGTCAAAGTGAATTCCTAAAAAGAGAGAGTGAAATGTAGGGGAGGGGGGATGGGAGGAAGAAGAAGTCAAGGAGCCGTATCCTGTCTTTGTATGCTCGCAAAATGAGTACAGGCTGCTTTCGTTCGACTAGTACAAACTGCACAAACAAAATAAAAAAAGGGAGTGAACCGCTTGGTTAGTTCAGCTCTTCAGGTCAGGTCCTAGTGTCTACTCTCGTTGTTCGAGCTATGTAGTTGGCAGATTAGAAAAGGTTGTTGGAGGCGTATAGGGGAATCTTAACAGCGAGCGCCCTTTGCACCCTTCACCATGACACGAGATGCAGTCTCGACGTTCCGGGCACTGCTTACCCTCAAATAAAATGATGTCTGTCTGTCTGTCTGTCTGTCTGTCTGTCTGTCTGTCTGTCTGTCCGTCTGCCTGTCTGTCCACGACCACTCCATGAAAAAGACTTTCATCGAGCGGCCGTGGTCTGTCGTCTGCTCATGAGGGACTACAGGAGCAAACAGGGCCATTCGCTCTTGAGCAAACTGAACGGAAAGCGCGGCGCGTCGCAGCGAACTTGGGCTATTTCCCGCCATCTGGTCTGGTGATTTGGAAAACATTCGTAACAATGGCGGTACCGCATGTGCGTTTCCACATTAGCGCGTGCCCACTTGCCCGGTTCCCACGGAGCTTCTAAATGGTGAAAACTGCGACGGGTTCGAATATAATCTTGATTGAATTGGAAGCTGTAAGCTGGGGTACATCGGCTGGTAGGGAAAACTTAGGTGCTCGCACTGTGTGTGTGTGTGTGTGGGTGTGGGGGGGTGTGGTGGAGGAGAGTGAGAGTGTGGGTAGTGGAGAGAAGAGAGAGAGAGAGAGGAGAAGATTGAGGAGAATCTACTCCTTATCGCTCCTCTCCTTGCTCTCCCCAGCTAGAGAGAGGGAGAGCGAGATTTTAAGCGAGAGAGGTTACCTCCAACCAACGAGTTACCTTCAACCAAAAGAGGAGCTGGCTTCTGAAATCTTTGCTTTATTGAAGTTGTGAAGTTGCGGTGCTTAGAATCCATACGGCCGAACAGAAAAATTAAACTGGAACGGGCAGAAACACTGAAAGGTCTTGTGTGCGCCCACTGTACGATGCTATACGTACAGTAACAGAGTGTATGTAACATATATATACACGCTCTAATAAGTGCTATTTACCGTACGCGACATTTTTATAGTATGTCCGTACATGTATATACTATACTTTGCAATAACGATATATAAGGCACTAAGGCTACATACATCCACATACAAACAGCTCAAAATGGTCTTAGTAGTATATTACATATACGTCCTCCTACATACAGTACAATACCGTATTTGCACCATTCTAACGAGCACCTCTTTTCTCTAAAAGTAGCCCTCAGAGTTGTGAGCACGTTGCAGTCAGTCTCAAAATCAAAATCGGCTTGAAAGCGGAAAGCAGTATTGCCATTGCTACGAACTTCTCCCAAAATCAAACCCAATGTAATCCAAAACAATGCCTCAACATTACGTAAGCAAATTGGGGTACACCCGTTCCTCAATGGGCATGCCTTAGCCAGCTGTTGCACATATTGTTGCTGCTGCCGTTAGCACCTTGTTTCAGTTGTTATGGCCCGAAGAGGTACCTATATGAAGGGTACACCAATCGCAAGGTAATTTAACTTGTCGATAGCGAGGGGAATCGAGCAGCATCATGCACACGGGGCGTGTAGGAGTGCAATTGACGTAAACAAAGAAGAGCCGCATTTTCATGCAAGGCTTCCCCGTCCCTGTGCGCAAACGTTTTCGAGAACTGGAAGGCTCCCTGGTGCAGCAAGCAACGAACGGGCGAGCGGCCCATCACGTCTAAAACCAAGAAAATCAAGGCACCGGAAAGCGCAAACACTTTCAGTCTTCCCCGCTCCAGTTTTAATGTCAGCAGGAGCTGGATAAACAACTTTATGAGGCACAAAGAGATTTATGCTGCCACGGTTGCGGGTGCCAGATAAATTGTCTTCTGCCAGGTACGTGGTGTCATGTCTTTTACGTCTTCGCGGTAGAAAAGGCGCGGAATTATTCAAGCGAAGCTTGTATTGGCTGACTTGCACCGTAGGTTGTGGCGTAAGCCGAAACGTACTTGCGGCAAAACAAATTTTATCCACGTGCTCTAATGACGACGACGACGATGACGACGATGATGATGACTCGGGGGGATTGCCCCCCCCCCCCCCCCTCCCCTGAGTGGGTCCGTGCCCATGGGAACTTAAAGATTGAAAGCCTCCCGGGGATACCCATTCTCCTGCGTAGCTCCCGCTGTGAAAAGTTTGCGCTGCCCCGGGCACCCTGTACCACATGGTACTGGAGAGTTCGGCGAACCCTAAGATTCAAAGAATCGCGCACCCTTCCTGTGAGCAGTAGGAGAAGGAGCTATCCAACTCCGTTCTCTATTCCCAGCTTAGGCTGGTGGAAAGGGCCCTGGCATCTGCAAGAACGAGCATACATGCATACATACATACCCTGCACCTGGTGATGGCCGCACATACTTGTAGCCCGAAAAAACAGATCGTTGTATAGGGGTAGCGCTGGCCATAAAAAAAGCTTTACCATTCTTTCCCAAAGAAAGTTGAGAGAAGCGCGAAAACCTTTTGTCATCAAAACTGTGTTAAAAGTGCGCCAAAACCTTCGCTAGAAGTGCTTTCCACCTCCTCTGGAAGTGCGTCAAATCGATCGTCAGATCCTTCTAAGTCCCAAATCGCAAACGAAGAACGAACCCATGCGACAATTTCTTTGCGCGCTTAGTAAACGCGTCGACGAACGATATAAATGTACACCGACACTTGGTTTAGGAGATAAAGATATACTCTTGTGCTCGTCCTTCATGATCCATGCCTGATTTGTCCTATCTAGAGCCGACACAATGGACGCACGGTTTTATCAGAGCTTTTCCTATCAGAGCTTTTCGGTCGACCAACCGGTCTATGGGGAAATGCATTAGCGCTTTGACAGGACGCCATCGGTCCCACCAAGAAAGCTTTCGCTTTGATAACATTGAAATTAACTTGTAGAAGAAAAGCGGGGACCGTTTTTAGCTTCCTTCTGTCGTTCATTTTTCGACGAAGAGGCAACGCAAAAGAAGAAGCAAGCGCGCACCGCACCTTCTCGCATACCAGGACTCAACCGGGGCGCGCTCAAGTCAGCAGGCAAACCGATGATTCCCATTGGTTCTTCGGTCATTTGCTCTGGCACGTCGCAGTATGGGTTCGCTTATCGGCTAAGCAAACAGTCACCACGCGTTCACCGGCGGCGCCGTTTGAGCGCTCCGAATTTGCTTCGGCGATCACGGCGGGCGTGTCAGTCTCCGCTTGTCCAGCGCACCGCAGGGTCCAGAAAGCGCACGGCCGCTTGCAGCGAGCCCGCACTCGAGCAGTCGCAAGCGGGGAGGGATGGGGCGAAAGCCCCCAGCGCGCGCCCGTCGAAAATCTATCTTTCCGGACAGCTCCGAGGCGCGCCGGGCCTCGAGATCGAATCTCATCGAGAGGGACGCAGACGGACTCGTTCAACGGGACTGAACCGTAGTACCTCCACCTACTCGATCACAAGGCTGTATCATGCGTAAACTATCACGTGGTTAGTTGACTAATAGGACGATTGGTCGAGGCTGAAGAAGCTTATCCTTCTCCTGTTAGCGAAGCTGAAAGAATCGGCATTGTATATGGCCTCGGTTAGCCAACAACCGGAAAGCCAAGTTGACAAGTCTAGGGCATGCTTACTGGGTGAGTGTTTGTGGTACCAGAACAAGGTAGAGGGGACCACAATACCGTACGTGGAGCGTTATGCTCTTGCCCCCCGAACAATCGCGTGAGAGATAAAACAGCGATATCCATGAGTGCATTTTGAGCATGATAATTGGATTGGACGCATTTCTTCCCGAAATGCATTTCAAATACACTTGGCAATAATTTTTATGCCTACCTAGAATAATGCTTGATAAGATTCATAAGAAAGGATAACTTTGAACGGACCTCGAAATAAGGAAAATATATTTAAATAGTAATAAAAAGCCCACACATCGCTGTCCTGCGTAGCTTATCTTATCTTTTCTCTTTTCTGCCACGAGTGTCGTTGCTGCGCCTTACCCGGAAGGGAACCAACACATCGTCCACGATCAATTTCTCGCGCGCCTCAACTGCGCCTCAAGCCAGACCTCTTCCGCGAACGGACTGCGCATTGAACACTTGAAAATATGCTTTGGGCCCAGATGATGCGGTCGCTAAGGCTAATCCTACGCGGTGCCTAACTTGGCACTTAGTTTTTCGCGAGGTTCCACTTCTATGGGCGGACATGCAGTGCTGCATTGCTCACTCTCGCACGAATGCAGCACAGATGCAAAAGGCCAGTCCCGGTAACCAAATAAACAGAGAGAGAGGAAAGAGAGAAATGTTCCAGATCTCGGCTATGCAAACCTCCGTAGCAAGAGCCGACAAGAGTAGGAGTAGATGGGAGCACGAGACATCCGCAAAGGGAAGACGCACTGCGTGCTCACAGAACTGCCGAGACAAGGTCTGCCCCGAACTGCCGAGACACGCCGCCGCTCTGCCAGCAAGAGAGATGACCACGGCGCAACGGTGCAGCCAGAGCGGGGTTCCCCGCCGCGAAAACCAATATGGAGGACGACGGGCAACGATTCGCTTTTGGTTTTTCACCTTCCCGTTCCTCGCCCCGGAGTCGAGGAGAGACAAGGCGCAGAGTCCTGCTTCTTCTTCTTCCTCTTCTTTCCTGGCTGCTCCTTCCGCGAGTCCGACCATGTGGCGTTTCTGTGGGCCTCCGCTGCTGCTGTCGTGGCCTGGAAGAGTGGTCGCATCTATCACCGGGCGCCGGTGGGCGCCCTCCGCGTCTTCTGGAATCGCTCCATCAACGTCCGCCCGGCTGTGGCTCCCGCCTCATCACGCGTGGGACAACGGGGAACATGCGACGCGGCTCCTCGAGGAGGGACCAGAGCGGCAAGATTGGTGACACAAACGGCGAGGCGCCTTGTATTCCATCGTGGATCGCAACGGCGCTGTCCTTGTTTCGATCAAGTGCGACTTTGATTCGTCTAGGCAGAGGGCTGTGGTCTTGGCGTATCGTGCCTGAATGGCTGCGTGGGAGTCCAAGACCTAGTTCGAGCCCTTACTGTATCGTTTCTGTTCTTGTAGACGGACAGATATAAGCAGGGTACAATGTTATTTTAGAACTGTCGTATACGTAGTTTAAGGTAGGTAGTTACCCTCTAATCAACAGTAGCACAGAGCAGCTTCTTGGAGACAAAATGGTACGCTGTTACCCTATCGCAGGCGTTTTTGAAGGCACGAGAAGCGTTCGTGGTACGGATGTAGATAGACGTAGCCACTTCGAACAAGGAAGCCTAGCTTTGGGTAACGGCAAACTCGCGGAAGGAATCCAGGAAGACTCCCACTTCTCCTTCCTCCATACACCCAGTTTCGGGCAAAATAAAGCCGTCGTCATTATCATCATCATCATCACCACCACCACACCATCAAACTCGCAATCAATATCTTCCTGTATTTCAACCGCCTGTAAGTTGAAAATATTATCATCATTATGGCCATCCACAGCACCATCGCGGTACTCGTCATAGTAGTCTACATTGTTTTTATAAAAATACGAAGACGGTTACGATGAAGATTGGCGTGAGTGTTCTTGCTTAAAAGAGGGCGTTACAAGGCTTTTATCTTCTATTCTTCCTAACAATACTTAGTGTTATTTGCTCGCCCAAATTTGCTTTAAAAGTGTCTTGCTTAGCAAGCACAAATTTAAATACACGGCAGCACGTATAGAGAGCTTCCCCGGTGTTCTGGCCGGTCGAAGTTACAGCCCAGTAGAACGTACGCAACAGTATCCCCTCATTCGAATAGGAGGGAAATTATGGTACCGACCCATCTCAGCCCAATTAAGCTTCTCTTTACACTGGAAACAGGTATACATGGCTAGCACTGGCGTCACTGTATCTGCCATACTTGAGCACTGCTTGCACGGTGGAGGACTGTGAACTTATTTGCCGCTGTCATCTCGAGAAACGCCGTGGAAGCTGAGAGCAGTACTCCAGAAAGGGCTGTGGTGACGTCACATGCAAGCCCTGCATAACGAAGCAACGCGCTGACAGGAACCGTTCCCATAGACCATTTCCGTTCTTTAAACATGGATACCACCATGGCTTGTTTAGGACTGCGCTGCGCATGCGCATTTAGATGATCCTGTCGACTGCAAAACCAGCGCTCCAGAGGAGCCCAATTGATAAAACGGCTGCTCCCTGGACGAATAAGCTTAAAAGGCCTAAGTGCTTACGCACGCACGTCGAATGATTAGCGTAAGATTTCTTTTTATTCATAAACACAAGACAAAGCATGGATGAAATTTTAAGAGTAACTGCATGTGTTCTGTTAACTTCTAATCCCGCGAAACTTCCAGGAGGGCTGCAGCGTGCGAAGTGCTATTGCGCTGATTCTCTACACTCCAAACCAGCAGGAGGAGTTTCAAGCATTCAACACATCCAGTTTCTCGAAACCGCTTAGTGAGAAGCCTGGGACGGGCACAGCCCTTGCTTCGCGTCTAACTTCTAGTATAACTGCATATACTTCTCCGTAGCCGGGCCGGACTGAGAAAGATGCTTCCCACGTCTCCCATGCCTCCGAGATGGCTGAGTGACACGTCCGCTACTAGGTTAATGTTACACGGAGGAGTCATCCCAGTCCGAAATGAGCGCTGAGAAATCTCACGCGGCTTTGCTTTCGACATACGCGCACGTTCGCGCTCCAGTTTAGCAGTAGGACATGCAGTGCCTTCCATGCGGTGACAGGTCGCACGCGCGTCAGCCGCTCCAGATGCGGGTCGCGTTCCCTCGGCGACTTGGCGCATTTGGTTCCAAGATGCGTGACGCACCGTCAACCATCTAAGACTTTCTCCCATAGGCGGCCCCGTCAGCACACGTGCTCTGCCCCACAGAGGCGGATTTAGTGCCCGCGTCACGTCTCGAGCGACAGGCCACCGAAGCTTTCGCGCCTAAACGCCAGATGTCGCCGCGTCGCGCGTGCTGCGGCGGGCACCCCATTGTTTCCCGGCACGCACACCGAGCCCGGTGGACCAATAAACACATCCTCGTTGACACGCATAGCTCGTCCGACCCTGCAGCGGATTGGTATGGGCGTTTTTGGCGACGCTGCTCCAGTTTCGCCGCCGGACGGCTCAGGCTATACGACAGCCGTTTCTCCCACCGGTGAGGCTCGCCCGAGGTGCGGGATGACGAGGTCTCTCCGCTTATTGTTTATCGTTCGCTGTATATCACGACCAGCCGCCGAAGCGGACGCCCGTTTATTTTTGTTCGTCCCCCTGTTCGTGTCGTTAATGACGCACTTGACGCCGTCCATCGCGGAGCAGCACCCGAGCGGCTCCTTCGGCTCGCGGGATCTTGACAAGTGCTGAGGCCAGGAATGTCAGGAGGAATACGTGTGGGGACCTGTTCCCAGGACTGGAGTTTTGAACGCATGGTAGCGTTACTAGTGCAGTTGTAAAGGAACTTTGGGTCTGCGTCGCCGAACCTGATGATACGCGGGATCAGGATTCCTATATGGTATGCGACTACTCTCGTTGGTGGTGTGGAATGAGGTGTGGAATCACCTTCTTTATGCCCTTACTTCAGTTAGTGATGAGATAAATGAAAAGTCACATTCCTTATGAGGAGCGTCGTGATGACCCCTCCTCATAATCTCTTCCCTCTGTTGTGAGCAGTATCACAACTAACTCGCCTGGTTCCGGGACCATTTGTTCTGGGAGCACCTTGTACAGAACCGTTAGTTCCGGGGCCATTTATTCAGGAGTTAATTGTTCCGGGGCCAATTCTACCGGAGTCGATTGTTCCTTGAAGATTATTGTGCGGGACCATTAGTACCGGGGCTATTTATTCCGGAGTTGTTTGTTCCGGAACCATTCTTTCCGTGACCATTCATTCCTGACTCTTTTGTTCCAGGGCCATTAGTTACAAAAGCTTTACTTTCAAGCGTCGTCTATTCCAAATTGGTTTGTTCCGGGACTATTAGTCATGGAATCATTGGTTCCGGGGTCCTTTATTCAGGAAGCCATTTGTTCCGCTACTGAAATGACCCTTGCCATGGAGCGTGGAAGGCGGAATGACACGCCACAGTGCCTCATCGGCAGCCGGATCGCGATTCAACTCCTCATTACGTTACCCAGCCCTAGCGAGGGGCGTAATGCGGGGTGAATCCTACCCTCAACATAAAGAAGGGAGGAATTAGGATCAGCGCAGGGTGTACATGCTTTTGGACGCTGTAGCTACACCAGAACATTTGGCCGCGAGCTTTGTATGTCCGGAAATCACAGGAGTACAAACTCCTCACCTTACTCGTCCACCACTCCACAGCAGGAAAGAAACGTCCGAAAGGACTTTGTCGAGGTTTAAGCTTCGCATTTGAGAATGAAACACGAGAGCTCACCACGAGCGCACGTAGACACACCTGTCAGCTCTTGCAGAAGACGAGGACACAAGGAGCGCCCACACTGGTAGAATGGACCGCCTCCATCGCGCACGTGTTTCTTCCTGGCGGCCTAGCGGAGGTCCCGTGGTAGTGGTTAAATGGCGAACTTAACAGCGCCACTACTTGCACTGCCAAGCTCGAAGCAATGCGTCACTTACCTCACCAGCATCTTGGGATGCGGAGGCCAGTGAACCCATCAATACCGACTGGTCATTGGGACAATAAAAAAATTACTCTTCTTATAGTTCCCTTGGGCTAAAGTGGACTGGAAAAAAGATTCAGTTGAGATATAGTTTACTTTTTCAGAAGTACACGCCACTGAGGTCTTCTATCGTGATGCTTCATCTTCAAATTCGTTTCAGCAGGAGCAGGTACCCTTAGACCTAGGGCTGCAGTGGTCTCTGCTGCAGGGGGTGCCCGCTGCACCAGGATGGTCTGGTCTCTGCGGCGGTCGCTGACCAGCAGTTCCTCCCATTGCTCCACGTTAGGGTATTTTGGTTTTGGGGGCAGCCGTTTGTATTCTGGAATTTCTATTCGGGTTAATAGAGTGGCGGTTTTTGATTGCACCAAGACACGTCGTCCACAGTTCGAGTGGGTACATCTTGCTTTGTAACTTAGGAAATGTGCCTCTTTGGAGTTGTATCCGGGCGGTGGCTTCTGTCCTTGTCATGAATTTGTGCCGAAGAAGGGGGGTCTCATTCTGATCCCTATTAATATACAGGTGTGACAGAGTATTCCGTGGGAGTGACGTGGGTTGTTTAAGGTCGGGTTTTTCGAGTGCTCCATTTGTGGTATAGCCTCGAGCTACACTGCCAGTCTCTATATTCTCTGCAATCTCCCGCTGCCCTGGGGTCAACAGGATTTTTGCATTGGATTGCAGGTGGATGTTCAGAGTGATGTGTTATGCCGCGCTTTCGCCTTGAGGAGTACCAGGAGAGTGCAGTTCCTTACTCTGTCGTTCAGAAAATGTCGACAGGACTCATGGGAGTAAGAGATTATAGTAACTGATTCCCCTTGTATTGAAGCCCTCCGCTGCTGGTAGAGTAACAGCTAGCTCCTCCGCTTCTGTCATGGTGCTGTGACCCGTACACTGGCTGAACGATTGCAGTACCGACATTCTCTTCGTGGCTATGGTAGGGAAGTCTAGGGACAATACAAGAAGGCATCTAAATTAGCAGTGCATGCAGAGGAATGAAGGAAGGCACAGCCAGCACAGACAGATGTATTCTTATGCATCTACATTCGTCTGTTATTTCTGCTGTTAACTTTGAAGCAATGCCCCTACCATCTCGGCAACGTGTCATGCTGATACCAGGGGACCGGTAAACTTGCCGACGCCATGTTTATACACATTGCAGCCTTTTTGAACCCCGCTATGGTTGTGCAACTACGTTCTCAAAGTGACTACTCGCACTTCAAGTGACTGCGTGCCTTCACATACCAACGCTAAATGCATATAAAGTATTCGGCCCCATATAGACAGCAATGACTGCAATCATTGCAACGGTATAGCAATGATTGCAACAGTCCTTGCGACGATTAATGAGGAACGTATATGCGTTTCTCATTACCTTAAATGTTCGTACCATTTAGACCAGGAGATGATCAATGGACGTTTTTAGAAAATGTCACACACGACAAGGCGAGGTGAATGAAGGGGGGCTACTAGGTCATCCTTAATAACCCAGTAAGCGAATTCAGTTCAAGACGTTTATTCTCTCTCTCTCCATAGTTTTCCTCCTGGACCCGCAGTTTAACTAAGCCTTCCAAGAATTCTGTTTTGAGCAAAGTGTAAAGCCCTGCGCTTATCCGCCTGCAAGCGGTTGAAGTTTCACGTTGAATGTGGCGCCAATGAACTTTTCTTTAGGAAGATCGTTTGTCACGGATTAGATGGCGCCACAATCGCGGAATTAGGGCTTACTCGAGATCGAAAATTTCTTTTAGCTAGTTCATTCCTTGGCCCACCAACCTATTGTCCCAGTACCATCGACAAATGTGTTGATTGTTCTGTCGGTATCGCAGACAGAAAAGAGGCCGTTTGTGCGCGCTTCTGCCCCCATTGTTCCATTTTGGTGCACCTCTTGCGGAATACTAAACACAGAAATCTAAAACAAGTATCAGAGACCGCAGTATCTAGGGTAGAGCCACATGTACGGCTTTTTCAGAAAACTATCGTGCTAGCCATCTTATCCTTAAAATTGTAGTTTTACGCGCTAAAGCGACGCATGCAGCAGCTTCCAGGCGTGCTTTAGTGGAGCTGCTATCGATTAACTCATGCGATCTGAAACGTACAAATTGAGCTCACCATCGCTTCCTTATGCTTCTTATTTTCATGCTTCACAGAACGCCGTTAAAGCGTTCAAGCCTATATATTGAGGGGGGGCTACGGTGTAGGATTTTCTCCTTTCTAACATTCTAGCTGCTACAACCTATTTTTGTGCAAACATGTACGCTTTGAGAACCGCGGGTTTGTCACGGCCGCGAATCTCCATAGCCTCGCCCGCGAGTTTCTTCAACGGGCGCCTGGGATTCCCTGGCCTTATCCACCCACGTGGGACGCTGCTGTCCACTACAGACGAGAAATAAAGCTTCACTATGAGAACATAAAAAGAAGCTCTTCGTCCAGTTCCTGTTCCAGACGCATAGACTTAAATACCCTCCTTACACCTCGTTATTTTCGCTACCGCACCCGACACTCCCCCAGCATGTCCCGATTGTCCCGAACCATACGCTAATTTAGAACATTGTATTTTCGCCTACCCCATGTCAATTCGATCGCCCCATTTTCCATTTCCTCCTCCTTCAACATGGCGGGCTTGGCTAGCCTCGGACCAGCTGGCGGACCAGTTGGCTTTGGTGAACCTGCAGCCCGGCACATTCTCGACGCCTGATGTTTCGTTTTCTAATTACGTTTTTCCTCCTCTGTACCCTTCACGAAAAAAAAAATTACCCTCCCTTTCCAAAGAAAGTTGAGGGAAGCAAGAAAGCTGAAAGTGCGCACAATTGATCGACAAACCTTCAAGGACCAAATCGTAAACGAAGAACGATCCCATGCGACAGCTTTTCGCGCACTAAGTAAACGCATCTACGAACGATTCAAGCGCATACCGATACGTGGTTTATGAGATAGAGTAATACTATCCTACTCTTTCTTCATGATCGACGCTTTTACTGTCGTATGCGGAACCGTTCGTTTCTCGCGCTTTTTAAGTAACCGTTTTGACACAAAGGAAGTCCGGCTTCCCGCACGTGCCGTGTGTCCAGAGATGTTATCAGAGCTTTTCGGTCGACCAACTGGTCTACGGGGAAACGCATTAGTTTTTTGACAGTGCGGCATTGGTGTCCCTCTAGGAAAGCTTTCGTTTTAAGACTACTGAGCCAACTTAAATTTACTATGGTGGCGCCCAGTTGCCCTTTTTCGCAGCGCCTAACTGGGGCTCGAAATGCTCAATACTGGGCCCTCTTCATTCCAATTCATTTCTTAATGGCATCGAAGGATGTATTACACAATGATATTATTGCAGCTAGCACATGACATGAAATTTTACCGCGCAGCGTTGACCTCCGGCAATAACTGCACACCTTCAACTGCCGTAACGCTGACGCCAGTGTTTGGTGGGGCAAAAATAACTGCGCTCTTAAGAATATCATGGTCCTGCTTGCCCACAATACACTCAAACGAACAATCACTGTCTCACAAGGAGTAAATTCGACGAACGACAAGGCCCGACATAAGGTTCCACTCCAAAATATGATGTGGGGTGCAAAACGGCATTCATGCATTGCACAATGCCTCAACTCAGACCACGTTTTTTTCGAGTCCCACCGTATGTCGGACAACCTCATGGGTCTACTTTGTTCATTTTACCGCAGTGATTGGTCATTGTGGTGAATTGGGGTAAATTGGGGTAAAGCTGACCGCCAGGAACTTTTAGAGTCTGTCTGACCCCAAATCTTTCAATAACCTCGGCAATTACTCGCTTACGCAAAGCGTTTCCATTCCTATCGCCTACCTTTTGTGATTGGTTGCAAAAATGTTAAATAGGTCACCGCGACGAGTTACTTCGGTGTAATGTAGTATGCCAAAGGTCTTCCCATCTCCAAACTTACCCAGAAAATGTTGGTTTCATATCAGAGGGGCAATCAAAGAGCTGAGACATGGTTTTGGAGTTTTCCCTATCGACACCGATTTATGATTGTTCCGAAGCTCAAGTACGCTCCAGCAATTTGAAGTGTCTTAGGGGTATCTCATCTCTTACATTGGAGAGCGTTCAAAAGCGATTCTCCGGAACCTTTTCTGACGCTACACGGTAGCCGATCGCCGCGTGTACAGTGACTTTCTCAATCAACTTCTCTCGAACAGCTCGCAAACAAGGCGCAGAGGGAGCGAGTTTCTTTTCCAGTTTAAATGCGTGCATTAGAAATTTCGCTGACCTTAGGTTCCCCAAGTCTGTTCGTTTGAATGTGCCGTCAAGAGTTTTCTACCCTCAGCCTGTTTTCATTGCCAAACATAATTAAGCACATAATTTTCGTGTTGTCAGGACATTTTCTTCGGTAAAGTTTCAGTCTCAGAGTAGTACATCTTGATTTAAATTTTTTAACCGCGCTTGTATTGCCTCCTGCACGTCGAAACTCATCAGTGCATCTGCAGTGCTACATTGTGTGCAGCCACCCATCTGCCTACTGTTTGCTGCTTGCTTGTAATTATGTTCATTATGGTCGGTACTGAACGATACGATAGATCCATCAGTGCTCACGTGTTGGACGTAGCGTGTGGACTCCTAAGCCAGTGTGGGCCGGAGTCCACAGAAGCTCCACAGGATCCTGGGAAGGGTGTTGGAGGATGATATGGAGAGCTTGTAGGGAGATGCGACCCTTGAGGTAGTTGGAGAGGCGTGCTGGGGGTCGGAAAGGATGGTGGCGGGCTGGGGGTGTTGAACTATGGTGAGGGCGATGGCGGCTTCCTCTGCCACCGTAGAGGAAGGGGTGAGGACGGCCGGGTATAGAAGTAGTGTCAGAGCGATTGTTTGGGTATTGGGAGACTTCCACATTGATTGAAGTGGGTAGATGGTGTGGTCTTTGGCGCCTGCTATGTAACGGGCTGCATGGTGGAAAAGGTCCAGTTTCGAGGAAGTGGTTTTAGTAGGCGTCGTAGGTGGGTAATGACTTTAAATGTTGCGAAATGTAAGCAAGCCTCCTTCACACGCAGCCGCAAGCCTATTTTATCAAAATACGCTGTACGAAGTACGCCTCTTGAAACAGTATTGGATTATAAATACATTGGAGTCTATTTTTCATCTAACCTAACCTGGAAACGTCAGGTTGAACACCGGTCCTTTTCAGCCTCCCGCATGCTTAATTTTCTAAAACACAACTTCAGTGAGATGCTCCTTTCAAAGTTAAGGAACTTTTATATTTCACCAACGTAATATCTATTGCCAAGTATACGCCTACGCCGTTTGGGAGCCACGATTTGATAATTTATGTGCACTGCTAGAACGCGTCCAGAACCGCGCCGCCCGATTTGTAACTAAAAATTATAGCTTTAGCACTAACATTACATCAATTAAAGCAGAGTTGGGCTGGGAAACACTAAGTAATAGTTGGTAGCATCACAAACTTGAACTACATTACCGTATTTATTTTAAAAAGACTGGTATCTATCCTAACATTTTCTTACTACCTTCGCACGTTGCATCTAAGCGACGCGACCACGAATGGAAAATTCGTGAAATTGACTGCCGTACTGATATTTACAAGGGCTCTTGCTTTCCCCATTCCATTGGTGAATGGAATAAACTACCAAGTAATATCGTTAATTGTATACAGGTGATGCTCTGTTAAACGCGTTCTTGTCGCACTTGTAATGTTTCTTTTCTTTTTCTTTTTTTCTTTTTTTAATTTTTCCTCTTCAATGGTGACATTGCTTGTACATTTGACGCGCCATTGTGCTGATTTGTGTCACTCACCATCGTGTCTCTTTTTTCCCCATGTGATGAATTTTATTCATGTATTTGCGTATACCCCCAGGCTGTAATGCCTTGTCAGCGCTGCAGGTAATAATAAATAAATAAATAAATAAATAAATAAATAAATAAATAAATAAATAAATAAATAAATAAATAAATAAAATAAATAAATATAAATAAATAAATACACTCTATGTGTGTGTGTGTGTGGGGGGGGGGGGGGGTTGATGTGCAGAGAATTCAGGATGTGGTGACCCGCGTATGTGCGGGAGAGACGGATGATTTTGGAGGACCGTTGAGCTTCGATGAGTTCCTGCGTTGACGCACCGCATGAACCACGCAGCTGGCGTCGCCATTTACCTCAGGGGTAGTGTCGAAGCCTTGATTTACGTCGGAGGACCCCACGACGACCCGAAGCACTTGTATACATCTGGTGCTTGAGAACAGGTGATATAGGGTTAGCAACTGCGAACGCGCCACGCACACCTCGGATCACAAAGCTATCATTGTGACTGCGAATAATTAATCAACGTCATCCTACAGCGCGTGCAAATAGAGGAATTGCACAAAACGGCTTTTGTGTGCAGGAAGATAGTATCGCGTTTATTTACCCGACGGATAAGCATAAATAATCCGTAGTGTACACTGGTAGCCACTAACGAAGATCCATGGCTCGTTGGGGCCCAGTCGGAGCGTTAGAGACGCACCGTTGTCGCCCCATCGAAAATTAGTGAGTGAATTTCAGATTATCCTCTTTATCTCCCTAAATATACCATATGATTACATATTTTTGCGTCCTCATCCAAAGTAGGGTGCTAAGCGCTGCACTGTAAAAGGCATGGCGCTGTTGGTTGTGCTTTGAAATAAATATATAAATACTTCAGGTAAAACAACTCAAACCATTCTTACGCATCGCAACTGACGCAGCAAAAACCTGTACAGATCGCGTGCGCTGACGCCGCACGCTCCGGTACGGCGGGAAGGAAACCAGGCAAGACGGCAAACGCGGACGACGAGCTACGAGGTCGCCACACGTATCGACAGGCCGCGAATGCAATGCGGGGTCGAAGACAAAGCGGTCTGCTTCCGAGGATAAATAGACTCAGTGCCGCCAGCCGCAACACCGAACCAAGAGGAAACAAAACGGAAAACAAGGAGATACTGACGAAGGCGCATGAAACCGGTTCCTGGTACCGGAGTAGCGATACACGAGCAGGAGACGAGGGAGAGAGAGAGATGGGTGCAGACGAGGGAAGGAAGAGGGGGGAGCAGTCGGCTCCGTGGCGTCATTAATAAGGTTTGAATAAGGATGGGGGCGCATTGGCCTGGCCGGGCGTGCGGGGCACAGGTGGAACCGGGAGAGGAGGAACGACCCGTGTTTGTTTTAGACGGATGGGTCTGTCGGCGATGAGGGCACGCCGAGGGCCTGTCAGGGCCGGCTGTGGTTAGCAAGAGAGAGAGGGGGGAAGAATCACCGTATGGTTCCCGGCTGAACGCAAGCGCTGTGGCGTGTATCTCCAGGACAACCATAGACCAGAATAAATTCCGCGCTTATTGCAAGCGTATGGTACATGTCTCCCCATGCACCACTGCATAGTATAAGTTAATTCATGGAATGCGTGCCGCGGAGCCTATTTTGTGCCGGCTGAACCAGAGATGAAATGAGCGGAAGGCGCTAATTGCTTTTCTGCTTACTGGCTATGGTGACTTGGAGACCGTCCGCTGCATTGAAAGAAACAAAGAGAAACTATAGGAACGCTACCTTCGCTACTTAACGAAAACATACGAGGCTCGTCCGTATAAGAAACTATACGCGTGGTGGATGTGATGACTCGGAACGCGGAGACGCTCAGGCGTTGAAAGGCCGAGGTATATGGCCGCGCGCGAATGTGGTCGTTCACGTTTTAATTAGCGATGGGCGGGGCGGACCAGTCACGGCCAAATTGCTTTATCATGAAATGGATTACGCGTAGGTCGTTGCACAAAACGCAGAGCACCAGACGTACCTTTTCCGCGTGTGTATATAGGCGCGCGTATGAGCGTGTGTGGCTGGGAAGTAGGTGGGAAGGATGGGAGATTCCAAGGAACACCGAAGCGCATCCACTGAGTTCCGGAGAAGGGTGTGGGTCGGATGAAGATGAGACTCGCTGACTGCTGAGGTCTTCTAGGGGCAGGCCATAAAGCGCTGTTCATACACCCGTAGCTGGCGTAGTGATTACTCTTACAGGCACAACTGAGCGACTCGCGTTGGCGGGGGGAGATGAATCTATTAGCAAGAGCAGATCGTGGGGACGAATAGAACAATTATCAAATACTAAAAAAGGCGAGAGGGGAATGCGAAGTATATGTAGAAGATCAATAATAAAAAAAAGGCAATGAAAGAGAAGCTCCTCTCGCAATTCCATACGGGCAATTTTTTTTTCTTTTCCTGGTGTTGTCAGCCTAGTGGGTCCTGCTACGAAGAACAAGAGCAGCCAGCGAGGACCTGAGTTTTCCAGAGTAAAAGAGACCCCCCACAGGGCAAGCGCCATACCATCAGTCCTTACGACTCGTGTACAGTAAAGATTATTCAATCAAACCAAGAATACTCTGAGAGAGCCTTCGCGTTGATGGAGAGCACGATGAAACCGTGCGGGCCCTTCTGCATCTATAATCACTATCCGCTGTGTGTAATCTTATTGTCATGATTGTTTTTTTTATGCGTTCCATAAAATGGCTCCAGAAAGGTCTTTACTGCGTATTCCTGCCTCAGTCACTTCTTCACCCGTGTAGTCTTCAACAAAGGTTCCGAGGAAAGCACTGATTTTGGGGCGCCTACAAAGTTGTTCAATACGCGCATGAATGCACCTGACGCCTGTTAGAGGTTACACGTTTGGATGATTTGCTTGGTCGAACGGCTCGCGCTCGGCATAAAAATGAGTTGTATCCGTCGGTTGCGCCTCCGACTGCAGGAGTGTCCGTACGTTTGAAGCTGACAAGGACGTACACCTCGGGTGAATTAAGGGTAACGCATGGTTGCAAATTCGCTCGTCGGACTTCACAGTAACGTTGTCGCTCGGAATGCAGACCAACACGGTGATGTCAGTCAGCGAAACCTTACTGACTTGTGTTTGAAATAAGAAATAGACCACCAGCAACTGTGCACTTCATTGAAGTTCAACTCATAAGCACCACGTATACTTTGCCTTGTTTCTTGTCATCTATTGCGTAACTTTTCCCCCGTCCACCTTTTCCCAACTTGATACGCAGGTATGCTTCTGATGTACGCATGGTACGGTCTCGTTAAGGCGAACTCAGTTAAGGCGAATTTCATGGTCAAGACGAACAACACTTTTGCTCTCTTGAAACGTACACAATGCTGAAATAGTCCGCTTAAAACGAACTTCTGATAATATAAATACATATTCACGTTCCTTTCGAATTCGTCTTAACGGGAGATTGCTGTATTCTAGCCAAGCTCTAAGAATCATGAATGTTTACTCTTCACTGTGGTGCCAATTGACTCGCACGCGTGCCGGCAAATGTCGCCCAGACTTCTACATTGGGTCGGCTATGCGCTGGAAATAAGCGTCTGAAGTACTCCTGGGATTCCTCCCCAAGGCAGACACCATTATCTCATACAGCAAAAATTATGCGCCCCTCTTTCTAACGATGGCGATGGCTGAACGCGAATCTTTCCCGTGAGGGATTCCTTGGTTGTCGTATGAGTTTGGACTGTGACTCGCAGACGATTTGGTCTTTTGACTGGCTGAGCTTTGGACTTTGACTTGCACGCAGTTTGGAGATTTGATCGCAACGGCTTTGACTTTAACCCTTCGCCATTTGATTTCGCACGAAGAAAGCTTCGCGTTCAAGTATCGTCGTCGTTACACGGAGGGGTGCATGCTGTTAGGGGCTGAAGCCCCTTAGGGGCTGGGGCTGTTAGGCGTCTCCTGGCGTCGTCTTCGTCGTAACCGTCGTCTCATGTAGTCACGGTACTAAAACGCCTGGAAACTTGTTTACGCCTCGCGCTAGAACGTAAAGCGTGCTAAAAAAACACCGGGACACTGTTTACGCCTTCACGCTGGTGCGCTCCGTAAGGAATCATTCACACAGCCGTTTTTTCGCCATCACGTCACCGTCACGTCACCGTCTTCCGTCATGGGCACGGGTTTGTCGGGCGATTTCTCGCCGAATGCGGTGCGACGGCGACGGGAAGCCGACCTCTACGTTTCCGTTCTGTCAACGCGAGGGGACCACGCCCCGCGGTAAACCAGCCAATCAGAAAAAAAAAAATTTACGGCTAAATTTAGCGAAAAGTGAGCACACGGTTTGCAGCGTAAAAACCTAAGCCATTATTTATTTCTCCATTATAGCGATCTGGTCGCCCTGAATCGTATATATCACGACATTTTCTTTACTTTTCAGATTAAGCACACTCAATTATAGGCTAAACTGATCACTAGGCAAACAACCCTGTACTCTGACGGAGAGCTCCAGCAGGCTCCAGTACCATGTCCAGTACGAACGCTACTCCGTTGCGTCTCTGTCGCGTTTTTTTGATGTGACAGTGCCGTGACGGAGAAGGTGACGGCTGTGTGAATGAGGCCTAGCGCATACTAAAAAACACCGGGACACTCGTTTACGCCTCGCGCTGGAGCGCTTTGTGCTTCAAAGACATGATACTTTTACAGCGAAGTTGTATACCTCTACCCCCCAACGGTTTCATCTCCGTTGGCAAAAACGCCAAGGCGCCAAGAATATTCTTCACGTTAGTGGAGATTGCCTGGGATTTTTTTCTGTCTAATTTTGCACGTCCATGCACCCCTCTCCATATCCAAACTGCTTCGACCGTGTCGGAATAGCGCGATCAGATAGACGTTGGCTTCATAAGGCGAGGGACCCAGGGTCGATTTCGACCACGGGAAGCATTTTTGCTTCTTTCACGATCATCATCATCATCAGAGAAGGTTGGCTTTCCTGCAGTGCATTTTAGATGCGACATACGCCATCAGTGAGACATAGAAAGCTTTTCTTTAATAGAACTGTAACAAATCTCCAATACTCAACCCACAGTACATACATATCCCATTACCGGATGCTCGTAGAGCAAGCGGTGAATTTGTGTAATTGAAATTCCAGTAAGCTTATTTCGCATGGCACACCCCGCAGTATGGCAGGTGAGCGGATGCTCAAGGCGAAAACGCGTCCGGCAGGCTGAACTCACGTAATCAAGAACTCGCAGCTTTAGGCTACATCCTAATTAAAAATCGCCGCACGTGCGCTTCACCAAATTGCTTATGAATGCCAAAAATCAGCGTGACTAATTGCGAAGCACACCAGCGGTGATGTTTTAAAGTATTTACAACCTCCCCTCTCCGCACTTGTGAATTATAGGTCTCCCGGCGATCACCGACAAGCAATTGTCTTTCTCCTTTGCTGAATTCCCATCGAGTTACCTGAGGGAGGATTTGGAAGGGAGCTAAACGTAATGGCCGATTCTATTAAAGGGTGTATCAGCACCCTTTAATCAGCAGCTATATCAGCAGCTATATCAGCTATATCAGCAGGTATAGCAACATGAGTTTGCAAAGAGAAATTTGTTTTGGGGTAAACATAAGTCCACATGGAGGCTCGAAAACGCCCTAAAAACAAAACAAAACAACAAATCAAATGTTTGTTAACATTTAATTCAGTGATCATATGTTTCCTTGAAGTGACAATTAGCTGCATTAGGAAACAAACCCAAGCGTTGTTTTTCCACGCTATGAAATAAGTTTCAGAGCTTCCAGCTAACGCAAAATTTCCCCGCTGTTCTTTCTTTCTTTCTTTCTTTCTTTCTTTCTTTCTTTCTTTCTTTCTTTCTTTCTTTCTTTCTTTCTTTCTTCTTTTTGTCTGTCCTTGTGTTATGAATCTTAAGTTTTGCTTGTTTTACACTTTTGCCATGTTTTTCTTCCTTTAGTTTATTCTTTCCCGCCTTCTTACCTTTCATTTACTTGTTTATACTTCCATTTTATGTTTTTATTGTCCTTCTCCATTTTAATTTTCTTCATCTCTTTCCTTCTTGCTTTTAAAAATTATTTTTCGTCATTTCTTATGCCTTCTTTTCTTTTTTTGTTTCTGTTATTACCTTTCATTTACGTGTTTATATTTCGATTTGTGTGTTTTTATTGTCCTTCTCCATTTTAATTTTCTTCCTGTCTTTCTTTTTTGCATTTTAAAATGATTTTTCCTTATTTCTTATACCTTCTTTTCTTTCTTCGTTCCTATTTTTCTTCCCCTCTTCATTGGTTACCCTCCCCCCCCCCCTTTTTTTTTTCTTTCTTGCTTCACGAAAATCGCGCGAAACCACTGAAGGCAGTCAACAGGCCACTTTCGGCGCCTTTTTCTGATCGGCATCTCCAGACGATGACAGCGGAAACTTATTGGGAACCATGTTTCAAGCAACCACCGTTCATCTTGTATTTCTCGAGAGCCGACACATACCGGCGGGTCTTCTTTGTGCCTGAAGATCAAGCCGAAGCTAGCGCTCCAAGAAACAATCCTTAAGAAGAGAAGAAGAAGAAAAAGAAAAGATGACAGACAAGACAAACGGGACACCGACGGTATCCGCCAAAAAAACGTTTTATGTCCTCGTAGTCGGTGATAGTAGCCTTTGCGGCGTGCGTACCCATCTGCCGCCTCGTACTCGACACAAAAGTGGCGTTTCGATTGATAGCGGCATTTCCCGCAAAAAGGAGCGCGGGAATCCATCGAGAAGCGCTGTCGAAGAGGCGCTCCCTTTGATCGTCCTCGCCGCGCTATTGTTTCTCCTGCGTTGTAGATCCGCTTTCATGTTCGGTGAAGACCGCCGATGGTGGGGTTTCGCGGTAAGGTCTGAAGCAAGGACTGCTCGTTATTCTCGAGTTGTTTCACAGTTAACTTCAATAATGCAAGACGCAAAAAAAAAAAAAAAAAAAAACCAAAGCACGATTATTAAAAGCTATAACCGAGGTTGGTGCAGGTGTTACTTGGTAATTTGTATTAAACGAATGCTGCCACGACAAAGAAATTAATTCAATGAAATGGCTTCGTGAGTGTAGGGCTTCAGGTAGGGAATTTTAGTGAAACCACCCTTCGTTCTTCAGGCCAAAACGAATCACGATTGTGGTAAAGGCAAGAGTGGTGTATAAAGCGCGTACTGATTAAGTTTCTTCGAAGTATACCGCAAATAGCATAAGGCATGTATTCTAAGAAAAAAAAAAGCGCTTGCTATAGCGGCGTCCGTAATGTCGACTTTCTTCTTTCGGGTTAATCTTGTATAGAACATAGAACTTGCGCATTTACTTCCCCAATGGCATTGATGACTCTTGTGAATATGTCGGTAAAGAAGTCGATTATCGAAAATAACACGCACGTTTACCAGTTAATCTGGAAGCCAGATTGAATGCTGACGAAATAACGAGTGCTTTGTGGGAACGAATGTAACACAAACTATCTTACGAATGCTACAAGGTGTTATAACTGCATACTCTGTGTAGTTTATCGAAAACGACGTGCCCCCCACCCCCCCACCCCCTTTAAAAAAAAGAGAGAGAGAAAATCTGTTGGTATAACAGCAAATATGTTGCCGCAATTCAAGCGGGGGATCGGCGTTCCGCCGTCGTTGGCAACATATTCGAAACTTCGTGATAATGTGATGATCATTCCGCTGATCATTGGGCGGAGTTGTGCTGATCATTGTGTTGCCTTGTGGAGGCAGTCCGTCGCGTTGATTGTTATTAAAGCGCTTCTTCGCTCTCTGCGATGCCAAAACGGACCACAACGGAACGGGTTCCGTAATCCCAGAAACAGTCGGAAGAGAGGCCGAATTACGTCGACAAGCAGCACGGAAGGAGAAACAGAATAGGTTTTCCTGTTGCATTAACCTAAGTAGCTTGTGCGTTGCCTTGGGCTGTTTCGTCTCCCACAAGGAGTTCTCCCGGGTACACTTATGCTGACCTACAGCGTTCCGTCAGAAAATATTTCTGGTTTACTTTTGCGAATCCTAGAGAACCGTTAAAAAACCCTGCCCCATGGCACGCCAGCAGGCGGACTCACTGGGGCTCTTTGATTTACAGTCTCGGACTCACCGCGCACTCCCCGAGAAGCAGTCCGGCATTCGATTTTCCCATGTAATTGATTGATTGAATGACTGTAGGGTTTAACGCGCCGACGCAACGCAGGCGATGAGGCGCGCCGTAGGGGAGGGCTCCGGATTAATTTTGACCACCTGGGGATCTTCAACGTGCGCCGAAATCTCGTACACACGGACGTTTTTGCTTTTCACCTCCATCAGAAAAGCGGCCACCGCGACCGAGAATCGAACCCTCGACCTCGTGCTCAGCAGCGCAACGCCTTAGTCACTGATCTACCGCGGCGGGTGATTTTCCCATGTATCCCTATGGCTTCGGGGAATCCTCGGACTACCCGCGGACTACCCGCGGTGAGTTCGAGACTGTAAAGCGAAGAGCCCCACTGTCTCTGAGCTGCAAAAACGGGCCTCACAGAAGGGGCCTCCGTTCTGCATAATCGGATTGTGGCAGTACGGAACCCCTTCCGTCGAGGCCCGTTTTTGCAGCACTGACTAATACCCGTGTCACACGTAGACTAAAAATGACATTAAATGCTTAATGCTTTAAGTTTTAACGCCATTAATTCGCTGTTACAAGCAAAAATCTATATGCCATTCCATTCGCTCGAATGTCATTTTTGATTTAAGGAGTTCCGCACAACCCATTCGCCTTCACGGACACCTGAAATCTGCCTACTCTCGAAGGCGCTGAGCACCAAATGAAACCAACGAAACTCTCAGCACCAGAATGTTGAAGCGGAAACGTAGCTGAACTTTGAAGTAAGATGATCTTTTAGGCAGTCTTGGTGGCAAAGTTCTGAAGAAGACGAAGTTCACTGAAACAGCGGCAAAGGCCAACGTCGTGTTACTCGTCATTTTCAATATTTCGCACTTGGCTACCACTGGCAGGCGACGGCAGCTGCTGAAGCCACTTTTAGAAACGGCTCATACCATTTTTTAGAAAACACTATTTCTCATGACGTTTTCTTTCACGGAAAACAATTGTAACCCTTGCAAGACGTTCTTCTCTACTTTAAAACTTTTAAAATATGAGTGCATTTCTCTTTTCCGTCATTGCCACCACCATGCCTAACACATACAATGCCTTTGCGTGTTGGCGTGTAGCACGGCCCGCCCAAATAATGTCACTGGGTGTCTTAAGGCTTTAAACACTTAATGTCATTTTTCGTGTACGTGTGGCACGGGCATAAAACTGGCTAAAAGTAAGCAAACAAACTCGTACAGGCCTCTTTATGCAGACAAGGGGTACGACTTGGGCTAGCGTGTAAAGCATGGTATCGACGAAAAGCGCAGCCCTAGCGAGTACGACGAACTTTAGGAGGCCAAGGCGCTTCGAGTTCTCCTTCTCCCGCTAGTCCGTCTGATAAGTTTGCACTTTGCATGAGTATCCGGTACGTCTCGGAGGGCACAACTGATGGAAACAATAAACCCTCCGATTACGGCTGTAGTTTGTGAAAGGAAAAAATGTGCCTCTAGGCTTTCGGAAAAAAATCCCGGGGCATCATTACTAACGGGAAACCTGATGAGGAGCGAAACATGCAGTGTAAAAGTGTATTCTTGGCCCCTTGGTGTTTTTGCCCACGCAGATGAAACGCGGAAGGGGGGGGGGGGGGGGGAGGTAGAGATATAGAGCTTTGCTGTAAAAGTGTCGTGTCTTTAAAGCACGATGCATTGGGAAACGAGTGTCCCGGTGTGTTCTTTTAGTACGCGTTTTTGCCTGCGGAAATGAAACGTTCTAGCTGGAGGCGCTGGAAAACGAGTGTCTCGGTGTGTTCTTTGAGTACACGTTACGTTCTTGCGCGAGGCGTTGGAAAACGAGTGTCCCGGTGTTTTAGTACCGTTACTACATTAAACGACTCCGACGACAAGAGGCGCCGACAGCTCAAGCCCCTAAGGGGCTTCGCCTCTAAAAAAAAGTGTTTACGTCGACAAATTCAGGCCGTTAAACTTCACGATTAAAACGCAGTGCAAGGGGTGCATTTGCGCTGTTGTCCCTGCACAGATTTCATTTTCAACTCAACTCGCATGCTGGCCCTCGTCATTCACCGATCTCGTGCATTTGGTCCGGCCAGGCTGGTTTGGGTCAGTGTTTTGAACAATTAATGCCGCCGTCGTGGTAGAAGAGCACTGCACGGGCTCGGGCTTACCCGAAATCCCGGCCCCGGCCCGGCCAGGCATTGGTTTGGGTCTAGCTTCGTCTTTCTGACAGTGATCTCCGGCCGGGCTCGGGCAATAACTTGGCCGTTCCGTTCTGGACTCGGATTGTGGGGGTTGTGTGCGTTCAATCTGCAACCAGTTATCCTCTCGCACCTTAAAAACCCTTTTGAACACTGGGTTGCAGCTTTTAGCTAACAATACCACTCCTGAGTACTTCCTTTTCTTCGTCCGCAGGCCTTGCGCGTTTGAACAGAAGGAGCATCCCGTCTCTGTCGCCTCTTTTTCCCCCGATTCGCCCCCCTCCGCATGACTTGTCGAGATCGTTCTTTTCCTCCCGCCACGGTGGCTCGGGGGCTATGGAGTTGTGCTGCTGAGGACAACGGACGAGGGTTCGATTCCCGGCCGCGGTGACTGCTTTTCAGATGGAGGCGAAAAACAAAAACTTGCAGCGAGTCCAGATTTGGGCGCACGTTAAAGATCCCCGGGTGGTCGAAATTAATCTGGACCTTCCACTGCGGCGCGCCTCATCGCCTAGCTGTAGCTTTGATGCGTTAAACACCCAAAAGTTTGAATTAAATTTGTTTTCGAGTTTTCAGTCATGAAAAAAAAAGTAGGTCGTTCCTGACGATAGTCTCAGCAACGGTTGCAGCCCATGCAAGTCACCTTTTTTGCTAACAATATACAAAGGGTACTGATATTCCTTCCATATATAGAACTTGGAAAAGGAAACAAACATGTTCTGCTAAAACGATCGGTTCTGCTTGGACGATGCTAACTGTTATTATTTTTTTTTTCGCACAGCTACGTTACTTGTTGGCCATTTTTTATTCTACGAGATTGCTCTTTCCGCCTTGATCAGCAAAGAGGACTGCATGCTGCATGCTACGAGTGGTAGGGTCGATGCAAGGTGGAAGCTCCTGTTAAATGTTTGGGCACTTCAACTGCCTTCCCACCATAGTGTTATTTTTTTTTTTTGCTTTCTGAAATTTCAGGAAATAAACGATTTTAGCAACTGAGCGGCACAACCGAACTTTGCGACATTTTCAGTCGGGGCATACCTCAGTGACCACGTATTAAGGGCGTCACCGCCTTTGAGACGTAATGGCGCCTCTGCGCGCTTTGAATTCTCGGCACAACTGAATTGATAAAAAATTATGAACATCCGGTTCAAGTTTTTCTGGAAGGTACTCGAGCGCTTGAAATAAACTGTCCGTGAAAACGGCCTCACAGAAAATGGTGTTTCATATGCTTATTCCTTATTCCCCGAAACAAGTGATTGGATGTTCATGGGAAGCAATAAAACTAAATTTATACCGTTAGTTACCGCGGAACTTTGCAACCATAGTTTCGAAGGCGAGTCATTTGGCCTGGCCTGCGCTATTCCCGGTGCCCTACGAATCCGAGCAAAACCCGATATCATCCGATGATTTCATCCCCCCCCCCCTCCCCCCCGCGTAATTGCACCTGATTTGCGCTCTAAAGTTTGCCAGAACATACTGCTTGTCACAACAAGGTTAGTGCAGCCCGAAAGAAAATTCTGATAAAGGAATCAAAGTCTTAGCCTACCAGGTCGAACTTGACCTGCGGAACCCATTTTTAAGGCGAAAACCGTCGTCTCCGTCGTCGTTGTCGCCGTTGTACGGTCAAGAAAATGAATGCCGACGATAAATAAAAAGCACGTTTGAATTCGTATGCGATTTGAACCCGGGTCTTGAAAGCAAGAGCCGAGGCGTCATCACAGCGCTACCTCCGCGTTGTAACAAGTTAGTGGTGGAACAAAAGTTTTAACAGTGTTTGGTGCGTGATGAAAGTGGTGGCACGTAAGTAGAACAGGTGTATCCCAGCAGCGCTCAACTGTGATTATGGGGAAGCTGGGGCGTGAGTTTCCAGTCTGTCTGTTGAACTAGCAGAAGCGTTGCTCGGTGGGATAGTTGGAGAGGAATTTCTTCACTTTTAAAAAAAAAAAAAACGTCGGGGCATTCACTAATGGAATACTAAGAAGTTACTTGTCCCAGTATACACTAGGTACTTAGTAACTGGAGGTAGTAAATGTAGCACTTGTCAGAATTACTAACCGAAGCAGGCAGTAAGCACCGCTACCCCCACTAGTAAAGTCCCAGCGATAGCACTCTTCTGAGCTACATGCGCTTACTAACTGGCCATGCACAACCTAGTCATAAGCACGACCTTGATCTAGTGCTACTACTTCTAGCGTACTAACCATGCAGTTGTTAGTGGCAGAGCCTACGTACAAAACTGCGGGGTAGTAAGGTTCGTAAGGAGTTAGTAAATACGGCCGTTACTACCTTTTTACGACCTTTTTGATTAAAAGTGTTGGATGGGACCAGCGTGAACGAAGCGGATGCAACGGAAGGAACACAGCGGTCGTCCTTTTATTCCTTCCGCTGTCTCTGTTTCGTGCGCGCTGGTTCCACCCTGTTGAGTTATTTCGTTCAAACTGCAAAGAAACGAAAGTGAAGGTAGATGCGCAACTACCATGTAGCAGTGAAAACGTATTTGATAAATATTGCCAAACTTCCTCGCCTTCAAAGCTCGTTGGCAGACTTAGGTATTATGATGATTTTTTTTACGCTTGAAAAGCCAGCGGAATTCCCAAACCATGCGTAAGATCCTGCAAATAAATAAATGGATGCTTTCAAGCTAGCCGGCAGCCAATACCTCGTCAAATTGTTTGCAATTAAAAACTGAAGGTTTTTTCAGTACTATGCCAAGGGCGGTGACGAATTGTGTTGCATGGCAGGAAAGGTGAGATAGCGCGAGTTCAAAAAAAGCTTTCCCTTTATTACCCTGCCATTTCCTCAGAACACCTTATCTTCGTTAAAACTTTTCTTTTTGAAAACAGTAATAACGTGTTATTGTTGCTGATTATTATTTTCACCTGCGTGGAAGTAAAGTCATGATTCTACTCGGCATTCCACTTTAAAATAGCGCCAATTTTTATGTTACCGAAAATTCGAAAAATAATAAGGGCTAAGAACAAAGGACCCTATAAACAGCTTTTATGTGCGCAATTCTCAGCTCTGTCGCCCTTGTTTATGCAAAAAATGTTTGAGTTCCCAGTACGGAACAATTGTGCAAGCCGCGGAGCGATGCCTGACGCGAAGGTCATTTTCGCTCTATGTATGGGCTCTGGCGTACAGTCGGTTTTGTTCCCTCTACAAGCTGAACCCAGTTCTAAAAATGGGCTATACGGGAGAAAAGCTGAATTCGCCTGATGCGCGACTTTTTACGGAACACCGTCCGTTTGGGCGCGTTTTCGCAGCCGGGAGTGAGAAGAACATAGGATTAAAGGGGCCATGAACACAAAGTACAACCTTGTTTAATTTGAAAGGACTAGCCCTTGCTAACTCACTCGGCTCAATTCCAGCAACGCAAGAAATTTTTTTAACCAAAAAACGCAAGAAATATGGACGAACTTTCAAATTTCGCGCTACTGGGGCGTGATATGGACACGAATGACGTAATATGGCCCAGCAACTGAAAACATAGTTGTCAGTGTGTTAACCGCACGTTAACATACACGTGATGCGATCAAACGGAACTAGAGGCCCCACTACATTAGCATAGTCATGTTTCTTTGCGGAGGCTTGGTCTGGCGACCGCCAATCGCACAAACGAGGTTCGGTGACGTCATAAAGGAGTCGCCGGAAAGTGAATGGAAAGTCGCCACTGCTTTCTTTGTTTTGTTTAATATCTCGATTACTTGTTTGAAGTTCATGATAAACTTGGTAATATTGTTATCGGGACAAGGTAGCCTTTTCAATGAACCAAACTTGTATTTTGTCTTCATGGCCTCCTTAATAAACAAAGGGCACGAAGCAAAAATACAAATACGTAAATTCTCGCTAAAACAGGAAATCGCATAAACAATTACGGCGTATCGGAACAGTAGCCGGTTGAGCAGTTTGTTTTCTATTTCAATAACGTCAAGCACTATCGTATATCGGAACGAAAATTTCCGCGTCAACACGTGTAAACGGAACAAGAAAGGGAACTTCTTGTAAACCCTTGGCAAGAGAAATCAATTTTTAACGGTTCCGACTGCTGTTTCGTTTTTTTTTTCTTCCTCCAGGTGTGTATTAGCCTGGTGGCCCGCCAAGCTTCGTCTCGCTAATTAAAACGGCATGCGCACTGTCGGGTCTTCAACTAACTAAACATCGCGCATGTGTAGTTCCTTCGGAGCGTTTGAGAGCGTGGTTTACTGTTACGGAAAATGCTCAATAAAGAAGAGACGCCGGTCACTTATTTTGAGGCGTCTTTTTATGCTCTGTCACCACTGATAATCCTGATATCTACTGCATTCGGGAGCCAAACCCCGCAGCAAGCTGATTGCAGCTAGCTTGATGTCCTTCAACGATCATCCTGCTCAGTGGCGACGCAGCGCGAAAAGGCCTCTCAAAATAAATGACCGGCCTTGCTTCGTGATCAAGCATTCCCATAAATGTAGGCCACACTCTCAAACGCTCTGGAACAATTGCGCATGCGCGCAGTTTACTGGCTTTGCAGCCAGATAGTGCAGCATGCGTCGGAGGCTGTGCGCTCCGTTGTTCGCATTTGTTTTAATCCCCCCTGTACATGTATATTATTGTGTATAGTACGCCGTTATACTTTTGATTATGTTTGCGCATTGTTTTGTACGCGTAGTTTGTGCACAAATTTCGCCGTACATGACCATGTTAGTGCTTTTATGCTATGTATCAATACAAAAATCTTGTAACCCCAGCCTGTATCGGCCCTACATGCCAACAGTCTGCGTAAAAAAATGTTCTGGGCGGTTATCTAATTGGCACACCTACGCGCGCATGCACGCACGCACGCACGCACGCACACAGCAATATTGTGCGGCCACATTTTATTTAACATTGCTATTTAATAAAGCGTAGCTTTCTATGTATCATTGATAAGATATGTGGCGTCGAAAACGCACTGCAGGAAAGCCAAATTTTTCTGACGATGATGATGATAGTGGGTGAAGTGAAAAAAAAAGTTTCCGTTGTCAGAATCGAACAAGGGTCCCTCGCGTTATGCAGGCGACGTCTAGACATCCGATTGCGCCATTCCGAAGAGGTGGAAGCAGTTGTACTTGGGGAGGGATGCATGGACGTGCAAAATTAGAAAAAAAGTCATCCACGACGACGCCGACGGCGACGACGAAGACGATAGTTGAACGCGATAGTTGAACGACGATAGTTGAGACGATAGCCTAACGACGACGATAGTTGAATGCGAGGCTTTCTTCGAGAGAAATCAAATGACCAATGGTCAAAGCCGTTTCGAATAAATGTCCAAAGTACGTGCAAGTCCAAGCTAAAGCTCCACGAATCTAAGTCCAAATTGTCCTCGAGCCACAGTCCAAACTCAGACGTAAACCAAGTTCCTTCCCTCGCGAGGAAGGTTTGAGTTCAACCTTCGTCGTAATTTGATGGAGGGGTGCATGATTTTTTATCACAGTGCCTCAACGTGGTGCAGCGTGCACTGCAAATTTAGAGAGCATGGGGTGCTCCTCTAAGGAACCGAGCGGTATCACTTAGTATGTCCATAATTTTCATGCAACGAGCTGTTACCTTGGATATACTTGCTCATCAAAAGAACCTTATGGAGATATCTAGGAGGATGTTCAAGAAATTAGCTGTCCACAGTTGCACACGGTGGCGTACATCTCTCGGTAAGCTGGGCGAACCGGCACTTAAAAGTGAAGTGAACACAAAGGAAGGCGTCACCATCAATGAAAACTGGGCAAGGCACCTGGAAAACAGTAAAAAACTCTTCAGTCATTTGTAACGGCATTTGAGTGATGTTTCGAAACGTAGTAGACACGTTTCTTTTCTAGTGCTTCTACTACAAGTAGGGGCAGAGTTGCCGGTGTTTTTCTTTCGTCAAAAAAGAAAATACTGTTGGGCAAGTTTTTATTCGTTTAAAAAGACGTAACATCGTCAAAAGTTGTAAACTCAGAGATAAACACACAGGACAAGCGCTGACTGACAATAGTGTTCACATTAGAAAGAGCGGACGGACTACGCAAAGGCAGACCCCATGGTAGCCGAAATTTGTTGCTAAAGAATATGCTGTTGGGCAAGTTGGGGAGTTGGAAAGTTGTTGTTTTGTTTTGTTGTTGTTGTTGTTGTCGTTGTCGTTGTTGCTGCTGTTGTTTTTTATCGGGGTCGTTGTTTTTGTTGTTGATGTTGCTGCTGTTGTCGTTGTCGTTGTTGTTGCCGTTGCTATGGTTTTTGTTCTTGTCGTTGTTGCTCTCATCGTCGTTGCTGTTGTTGTTGGCATGCTGGACACCATAAAATAGTGGCCAGCAAACGTTCGGGTGACTCAGCATAAAAACTCTTTGTTTTAAAAGTTGAAACTGTAATAAAAGGAAAGGAGTAACTACTAAACATAGTGTCGGCAGTAATTCTATAGCACACCTTATGATATCTCCGTGCCAGTGCCATTGTTTCAGTGTGCAGAACTCCAAATGCGAACTGTTATTTCCCGCCCGGCACGAGCATTTCCACTGAAAAACAGAACCCTTTGTTCTCAACGCGGCCAGTCCCAATGCCACCGGCTTTTTGCCCAATGATTGTTCTTCGAAAAGAAAGTCGTAAAAAAATCCTAACTTCTGCAGGCGCACGCTGTCTCTGTACTTTTTTTCTCAACCCGATATTTTTTACTTTACCGGGCGCAAGCTGGTTTATATCAGGGATTCTGAGAACCGCAAGCGAAGCATGCATTGTGTAGTTCACCACGGCACGTGAAAAGGAGCTATCACAGCTCGGTCTTGATTTTGCGCATAAAACCCAACGGCAGAAACAGCGTCAGCTCCACAAAGGGCTTGTTTTTCTTTAGAACGAACTGCAGCGAGCAGCCGACGCGGAGCATTTTAATTTATGGCTCCGCACTATTCAAATCCGAAACGAGCAAGCGGCAGCCGGGGGAACTCATAAAGAGAAATGTTTGGTCCGCATTGAGCGGGCGTTTTATTGTGCCCTCGATTCGCCGGTTATTCTTTGCCCCCTGCGGCGCGATCAACGCATGCTAGTTTGTTCGGCCTTGTTTGCATAAGGCGTGCTCGGAGAATTAAAACTTCTTGTTCGCGCCAGCGCTGCTCGTGTGAGGACAATGGAACAACGCGGTAACACGCATGGCAGACTTGTTTACTCTGCCATGCGAGAGCTTCTGCGAGAAGTCACGGGATGAAGCATGGAAGTGTTTGTCACACTTAAGCGGTGTAAATTGGGTCAGGGATGGGCTCGCATATTTAAGGGCCCTGCAAACAGCGTCGTGCGGCCAGTCCGTTCAAACCTGCCGCGAAACTATCGCGAACGAACTACAGAGAATGAATAAAGGTGTGGCTATATGATGCACTTCTACAGACAAGACATGCATATTAAGGAGAAGGGCATGCCGCATGCATATTTATGTATAAGACACGCATGTCTTGGGTGTAGAAGTGCATCTACGCGATTTCTTTTTTACTTTCTGTCCTCTTTTCAATCGGCCGAATGAAATCTGTGACGCTTCGATATCTCCTCCTCTTCACCATCAGAGGGAATATGTTCACTCACGCACTCCCTTGTGGCGGCACGGCCGATTCAATGTCGTATAAAATGGGACACGCATGTAACCCGATGCATGAGTAGGTGCGTGGTCATTCGGATGGGCTGAGTGACGTTAAACTTTGCCGAAAGACTGTTTCACCGTCAAACGCTTACAAAGCATTCTCTATGCTTGCAATAAGCACCTTTCTGCGTGCATGCGTGTGGCATGTCTAGTCCGTATGTATGTATGTATGTATGTATGTATGTATGTATGTATGTATGTATGTATGTATGTATGTATGTATGTATGTATGTATGTATGTATGTATGTATGTATGTATATTTTAGCTGTGGTCCACTTTTTTGTAGCCTTTTTGACCGTTCCCCTCAACAACTGTATAGTCATTCCTGTACATGTTGTCGCAATAAGCTTTCAACTTTCAACTCTTGTGTCTGCTCGAACCTCAACGGGCTCTCACCAGAGAATGGCAGCGCCGTCGCCACGAACATTCTACGGTTCGCGCAAAGGAATCGGCAGCTAAACGTCAGCGGCAGGAGGCCCCCTCCGCTCTCCGTTCCTAGTGGGAGGGAGAGGGAACCCACCCCTGCGAGACTACTGCGCCCTCCATCGGTAGGTCTGGGAAGTCGCTGGCGGCCTGGCAGGAACCGGTTCCCAGACACACCTATAGAGGGCGCAGTAGTCTCGCCGCCGGTGGGCCTAGGAACCTGTTCCTGCCCCTGTGTGACGCATGGCCTACACTAGACTTACGGAAAGGCCGGACCTACAGCAGCTACGCTGGTAAAAATTGATATAGCAAGGCAGTGGCGTAGCCAGAAATATCTTTGGGGGATGTTATACGCCGCCGGTAAAAAAATAAAAAGACCCCGCGCCTGTGCAAACCAATGTCTTGGTCATTTTTCTGCTTTAATAAAGCAGAAAAATGCCGCATTCGCTGTAATATCTAAATAAAAAATAAGAGTGTACGCAGGACTCCCAGGAACCATTTACCAACAAATTGACACTGTTCTTATCTAAGGTTTACAATCTACGCGGAGCGAAAATAGCATCGGTGAAAAAAGGCTGAAAGGGGAGGAGGGGGATGAGCACTCAGATAATTTTGGGGGTGTTCTGACACTGAAACACACCCCTGGCAACGCCCCTGCAGCAAGGGATCGTAAACGTTGTACAAATAACAAGATCTCCACAGTGTTTATATCTCCAGGGTACATATGGGGAGAACGTTAAGGGTGATATTCGGAGCAAGGTCGCCTTTTGTGGGTTAATTATTTTGGGTATCATTACTAAATGCGTGGTACGGCTGTTTTTGGAGACTTGGCAGAAGTACGTATACAATATTCACCTACAGTCGCGAACTAACTATATGTTGTAGACAATTCAAATTCGGGCACAACAAATGTGCTTAAAAGCGCTTAACTTCGAATCGTTGCCTAGTATAGCGGCTATTTATAAGTTAGAGCTAGGTGATAGGAGGTGCCGTGGGAAATTTTCTGGAGATCGGAAGGCACTAGTCGCGGTAATTGCTTTCCCGGAAATTGGCACGGTAACCTAAATGGTTGCCCAAGTCTGCTGCGTTTTCAAGGCGAAAGCTTTTTTAGTGGGACAGATAACGTCTTGTCAAAACACTGATGCATTTCCCCGTCGACAGGTTGCTCGACCGTAAAGCTCCGATAACATCTCTGGACACACGGCGCATGCGTGAAACCGGACTTCCATCGTGTCAAAACAGTTACTTGAAAATCGCGAAAAAAATGGTCGTATACAAGACACGCATCGATCACGAATAACGGGTACGATAGCGTGCCTTTATCTCATAAACCATATATCGGCATACATTCAGATCGTTCGTAGATGCATTCACTTTGTGCGCAAAAAATAGTCGCATGGGTTCGTTCTTCGTTTGCGATTTGGGTCTTTGAAGGTTTGACGATCGATTGAACGCACTTGCAGTGAAGGTTTTGACGCACTTTTGACGCAGTGTTATTGATGGGACGTTTTCGCGGAACTTTCTTCAGGAAGGGGTGGTAAAGTTTTTTTGTAAAGATTGTATCGCGTGAAAACTAGGGACCGGTGTCAGGTCACGACTCATTTTTTTAGCTCTGTTTGGTGGGCGCGCCGTTTATGCGGCTTAACCACCAAAGTGTGTCATTTACCTTCAAGTACTTGCCGATATGGATGCTGGTGACGACGCTTCAAGGCTATGTGATCATCTTTTGGTCGGATATCATATATCACCTATCGGAAAAGTTATTTTCTATCTGCACTACTGATATGCCTAAACATTACTCGTCGTTAGGCCAGACTAATTTTTCAATCCTTCTGAATGATTGTAGAGATCTTTTAGAAGTGCACTGATTTTCTTTGCTGCACAAACAGTAATAGCTTCAAAGTTTCAAGCTTTAGAACAAGGTGACGTCTATTCACAACAGACGCCACCGTATTCCCAGCAGTTTAACCGAGTATGTGAACTCTGCGTAGAAAACAACGCTGCAGGTTTTCCGGCTTTGTGTCACCAGGGCAGCAAAAATCGTCCCTTGCAGCAACAGAATAGTGTTTTGAAGTACCTGTATATCCACGGTTAATTTTTAGGGGTGAAGCCCTTTAAAGGTTGGGGCTATTGGAGTCTCCTGTCATCGTCGTCGTAATCGTCAATAATCTCATGTAGACACGGTACTAAAACACCGGGAAACTCGTTTACGACTCGCGCTGGAACGTAAAACCAAATGAACTCCATATAAACAGAAGCGAACTAAAACGTGCACTAATTATAAATAAGCCCAGCAAGTGAAATGAAGTCTAATTACACAAAATTTGAAATTACTTTTCCAATCTCCCGCGCCCGTCCACTGCTGCAGGCTCTGTATGTCAAACGATGGATGGCGCCACAAAATGAGCATTTTCAAACGCCGAAGGAATAGCGTCATGCCAGTGCGACGTTCAGTACACCTGGTCTGCCAAGGGGCCCGTAACAACATTATCTTGCTCGTTTGAATACATGTTTATTAAATCAACTCCTCACTAAGCCGCAACCCGCACGCTCTCGCTCCCCCATCTTTAACCACACAAGCACAGATAACCTCTGTGTTTTTTAGAGACCATAATAGTCTTTCTTAAACAACCCCGACGGGATAATTTCGGTCTTTCTGTCCACGGCCACTCAATGAAAGGACCTCTCTTTCATCAAGCGACCGTAGTCTGTCTGTCTGTCTGTCTGTCTGTCTGTCTGTCTGTCTGTCTGTCTGTCTGTCTGTCTGTCTGTCTGTCTGTCTGAAAAGATGAGCGTACTGACAAGGTAGTCAGTGTTACATGTAGATATTACCTGTCCCATTACCGCGAGGGCGAGAAAAAATGGCACCTCAAGGTCTCCTGCAACACAACGCTGATAACCTGTCACTCGATTCAACCACCCTACCAAAATTTGAAAGGACGCTTTAAAAAGCGTACACACACAACGCCCTTCCAAACTACTGAAACTGGTGGCATGCAACATAATATCAACATAATTAAGCAAAAAGAAAACACCACGCCTATTTCAGGCAAAAACATGAGTACATAACTGACAGTAGCAGCGTTGTTTTGATTCAAATAGACCTGGGATTTGTTCTTGCGATAGCAAATTAAAAGAAATGCCGCAAAAAATGGTCTCATGGTCTCGAAGACAGAGGTGAACGTAACTACTTAATAAAGATGCTTACTCGAGCCGCGCCGAGAACATTTGAAAGAAAGGGTCCCAACAGGCAGCGCGCGAAAAATGCGAAGGCGGGAAAACTGAATCTAATGGAGGAACCTTTCACTGGATACCTTATTGGAGGAGGTAGAGAGGAGAAGAACAGCGCGAGTGGTGTGAACGGGAGAGGAAAGGGGGCTACGAGGCAGGGATGCCAGAAGACCGTCGTTTTTTACGGAATTGTCATCGAAGCAAGCCGACACAAAACCACTTTTTTTTCTCGTTTCAGTTTTTCACTGTAAAGTTTTCTGTTCTAATATTATTTATAGCATTTACTCGCATCTCATTTCAAATATTCTTCTCGCTTTCGTTCCCCCCTCTTACTGCTGTCCCCATAATCTCCCATATTCAACCCACATAACTATAGTCAACTTCACTCAAATGCCATTAACAGTGCTGACCTCGCCAGATCTATGCTTCTCTTGGCCATGAATGAATTATGACGCTTTTGTGGTTTCGAACAAAGCAGTCACTCCCCCCAAATGATCCTGAATTTCCAGGAATCTGCGGCTTGCCAGAATGGGGAGGTCCCTTGACTCTTTGTACTACGGGTGAGGAGAATTAGCTACAGTGATACAATGTACGCAGTTTAGAACGTCACCAGCCGTACTGCCGTACTGCTGTACTGCCGAAATGTGGAATGGTGTAAATGAATTGTGCTACCGGTGCCGCCTTATTAACGCGGCTCGTTTCTTTGGCGCTCCAAATTACGACAGAACGTGGCTTTTTTGGAACGAAAGAGATCACATCGCCACTTAAAGTGCTTTGACCTTTTTTTTAATGTTGTCGCGGTATGTCAGTCAGCGGGCAGCCCAATACCTGCAACGCGCGCAGGCGAAGGAGGTGACAGAACGCCTGTAAGTGAAGCGGTCGCTGGAAGTACAGCATCGACAGACAGGTAAGTTACGGGCGGTTTAATCTAGCGCAGGTACGTGAAGGCTTTATTTGTAAAGTGGTCTCGCACCATATCATCTTAAAGAAACACGACCAACAAGTTCATAGTATAAAAAGTCTGGGTGTAACGTAAGGGCATTATATGTCATCAAATCCGTCGTGCCCATAATTGCAACAGCAACGTGAACTTGAGTGCACTGGTGACAAGAAGGGCTTCCATTGGTCATGAAGTTTTATATGCGAAGAATATCTTGGCGTACCAGGGTGGTTTTCCGACGTCGATTTTTTGACATCGCTTTTTTTAAAGCCGTTTTCATCTACCAAGACACCGTGAGCTGAACACAACATATGTGCTCCCTTCTTTTGCATTTTGAAATGATTTATTTGTTTAGGTATAGTACGCATACACAGTTCAGGGTTCGTCGGAAGTCCGTCTGGTCAGGTTGTAAGTTCATAACAAAGTTGAAATCACTGACCAAGTCAATTGAACAAAGTTGACGTTTCGGATCCCGCTCACTCGGATCCTATACATCATACGCAAAATGTCTCTCCACAATCCTCTGCAAAGATAAACTGGGCAAAAAGCGCTTGACACTCGATTTTCTGATTTGGAACTTTCCCCTCCCCCCACTACCTACTTCCCCCCAGGCTCTTATGGCCTCTAGTTTCCGATACAGTGACTCACTCACTCACTCACTCACTCACTCACTCACTCACTCACTCACTCACTCACTCACTCACTCACTCACTCACTCACTCACTCACTCACTCACTCACTCACTCACTCACTCACTCACTCACTCACTCACTCACTCACTCACTCACTCACTCACTCACTCACTCAACAACTCGCGCAACAATGCACGTTCAGCGAGAAGGAATGTATTATGAGGCAGTTGAAAAAAGGCAACTTACGAAGTATGTCAACGTTATCAGAATTTATATTACAATCATTCATTCACAAAATACAATATAGAATACAATTATAAGATAATTATGACAAACTTAAACATATTAGAAATAAGTAACATTTAAACAACGCCGGAAAATGCTATGTATTATAAATCAAGCATTGCTCCAAGTAATCTCTTTCTTGAGGGGGAGCTTGACCTTGTTGTAGCGAATGCGCAGCTTATTCCAGAGGGACATACAATACAGAAAAGAAGCATAGGGACAACCTGCTGTACAAAATAATACAAAATTTTCATTTGTCACGGGTTCGATTCCCGGCACCGGCAGCCGCTTTTCTGATGGAGCCGAAAAGCGAAAACACCTGTGTGTTCGAGATTTCGGCGCACGTTAAAATCCCCAGGTGGTCAAAATTAATCCGGAGCCCTCCACTACGGCGTGCCTTATCGCCTGTGTAGCGTCGGCGCGTTAAGCTCCACAATTGTATCAGCAAGATTTTCACTCATCAGCCGCAACATTGCTTTTAAACTTCAGAGGACTACACTCTAAAATAATTTATTGGCGTATTTATGCCGCGAGTACAAATAATTTAGTTTTATCCGCATATAGGGCTATTAAATCGTTGTAAGAGCTACAAGTGAAGTACATTTATCCACCTTCTTCTTAAACTACCATCTCGAGTTAAACGCCATAAATAAAACGGTTGCCTCGCCTGCGTATAAACATATATTGTGTTTCAGGCGCGAGAACAATGCAGTTATTGTAGAGGAAGAATAAGGGCCCAAAATAGAGTCCTGTGTCATGCCATACTTGATCGCTTTCAAGGTATGAGTAAGCATATTTGAGTCACATATTACCCACGATGATTTTGCGGATATTTGTTCTTAAAAGATGAAGTGAAGTACCACGAATAAAGCAAACCTAATGTTTAATGAAAATAACGCTGGGCTTTACGTATTCAAATGCCTTCTTGGAGCGGAAAAAAATAGTGTATACGACTGGTTTTCAATACGCATAATTGGCGCTTTTTGAATATCTACGATGGCGCCATGTCTTGATTCTCAATGTATACGACTGTTTTTCAATACTTCTAATTGGCGTTTGTTAAGGTCTAAGTGGGCGTTGTCTGATGCTTTTTTTTGAAACCCGTATACTCCTCATTTATAAAGGCAAAGCCTTTAAAAACACATGCAGAAGAATTCCCCTTCAAGGTAAGTAACGAAATACTAGAGGAAGTGGAGGATTATAAGAATTTTGGTAAAATTGTTTGTGTTGATACAAATCACCACAAAGAAATTAGGCGCATAATTAGGCTCGCAAGAATCTACCTCTGTCACGATGACCACGTAACACTTCGAATTGTGCAAGATTTCGAGTAACGCGATATTGTTATAACGACGGTTCACTCACTGTACACGAGTTCTCTACTTTTAAGCAGAGACACGAATAAAGCGAATTTGTTATAACGAGAGTATACAATAAATGAATTCTTCAGTACTAGAGAACTCATCTACAGCAAGCCTTTGCTATAAAGAACTATATAGTTAATTTATAGTAACCAGCTGTTATAGCAAAATCGCTTTATTCTTGATTGGAAGTGTTTAGGAGCAACTAAGAATCTATAAAAGCGTATACCAATAAGATTCTACACTATCTAGCTCTGCCTAAACATTTACTCAAGTATAGACTCTGCCCTAGAGAACTCAAAACGTCACGAGACGCAAGCATTGTGTCGCCCGCGTGCTTTACAAGTGCGCGAGCACGTTTGAAAGGTTATCGGGTTCAAAGCTCGCAATGGCGATGCCCTGTTTACCCATGTACGAGGGCCTCCGGTCTATGCCCGGTCTCAAGACGATAACGCGCGCCTTCACGCACTGCCCTGCGAGCACGTACGCGGGGCGTATACAGACGTACACGGCTCATCTCTTGTTTGGTTAACGTGGCGCACCGATGTACTCCTAACTTCGGGGAACGCCTAATCGCGCCGTCTGGGAAAATAACGTGCCCGGGAAGCTCTCGTCAGGCCCGCTCTTCAAGTCCCCCCGTGTGGAGCGTGTGTTGTAGTCAGCCCAGGCCTAACCATGGTCCGCCCGCCGCGGTGGCTCAGCCAAACGCTTGCGCTGCAGCCCAAGGACCGTGTTGTCACTGCCGCGCGGGTATTCTTTGGAGCGGTGCTAAAGCGAAAACCGCCCGGTTGTGTTCGAGATTTCGGCGCACGTAAAAAATCTCCAGGTGGTCAAAATTAATCCGGAGCTCTTTACTGCCACGTGTCTCATAGTCCAGGCCCGTTAAACTGCCTCAATTTGAATTTGAATTTCAACCGGGGTTTCTAACGAGTATGTCCACGCACCACTCCGTGGGTGCAGGCCGATACCGAGTGGTGCCGATTGATTCATTTCCACTGGGCTGATTGAACGAGCAATGGAAAGAAAGGTTACAGGAGAAACACTTAAGAATTAAGTGTTTCTCCTGTCGGAAAAGAGCGCAGCATTTAAGCGACCTACCTCGGGGTAAAGACATCGTAGCTCAAATTCGGAGGAAGCAGTGGACCTGGGCTGGACATGTTATAGGAAGAACTGACAGCCAGTAAACCACCACCAAGGTAACGGGGTGGCTGCCGAGGGCAGGGCTAGAAGCAGAGGGAGTCTATTAACTAAAAATAACTCGGAGTCGCAGAATGGACGAGAGCATCGCAAGACGATCACCTGAAGGAACATGGAAGGGGCCTTTGACCTGTAATGGACAGGAACGGGTGGATGATAATGCTGATGGCGATGATGATTGATTGATTGGTTAGATTTTTAACTGATTGATTGATTGATTGATTGATTGATTGATTGATTGATTGATTGATTGATTGATTGATTGATTGATTGATTGATTGATTCGTCATCGGCCGCTCGCTGCCTAGTGAGCGCCTCATCTGCTGCATTGGGAGCGGGACAAGCAAGAGTAAACGCCACTGGTCTTATTGAGACAGGAATGCCTTGTTCATGCATCAAGTACGTTATATCAATTCTTTGATATTGGATAGTGTGCGAAGCGGAAGGATGATCGCGCGTGTAATCAATCCCATTGGTCATATGTCAGCGAAAAATTCCAGGCCATCTCAACTTACGTGAAACCGAGGGAGGGGCGAAGCATGCAGTGTATAAATATATTCAAAGATTGTAAGTCTCTCTCCTGCCACACGGCGCGCGCTGATTGGGCGCCGGAGAAGCGCAGGTGGGAGGAGCAATCGCGCGCTTGCTGAGGCGGTGGCGCCCTCTGTTGCGTTGAACCCGATTTAAGCAATTAAATGAGAGACAGACTGGCCGTAAGTTGTCTTCGTGTCACACGCCGCAGCATGCTTGAAGTATGCTTTACAGGAGAAAACCTGGCGTTGAAACCAATTTTGAAACGGGAGTAAACAAATCTCTATTATTAATGCAATTAAATATGATTGGTCCTGTATTTTCAATTAGTTTAAAGTATGTTAGTGTATTTTCAACCGTTTTTATCCATGTATACACTTCTTTTTGACCATCGTTTGACAGCTTGATTTAGCGTGACGACAGGAGACGCCGATAGCCCGAGCACCTAAGGTCCTTCACCCCTAAAAGTGCGGGAAACAACTCTGTCCCTCACACCAAACGATGTCATCGATTCCTCACCAAAGCCGCGGCGCGTAACGCTTCATGCATCGCGCGTCCACATTGTTCAGATGAATGCAATGCCCTCTCTGTTTTTAAAGCGAAGGTTTATGTGGCTAGGGTGACGTGCAGAAATTTGTACACACACCCCTACACCCCCCCCCCCCCCAACACCTTCCTCCCAGAAGGATTTCGATACCCCCCAAGAAGATTACGTAACCCCAACAGCCCTCCCCCCTTCTTCCTCCCCCGCTTCCAAAGAAGTATTTCGACAACCTTCCCAAACAAAATTATGAATAAACCCTTGGTGGCGTGCATTGGCGCGAGGAACCTTGCGGCAAAGCCTAATGTACTAACAATGCTCAGCAGAAAACGGCCGTGACTCTGGTTTTTCAAAACCTTTCCAAAATAATTGCGTGACAATAAGCTTCTAATTATACAACTATATCATTGCTCGGAGCTTCACATTGTTGTCACCATTAATTAGTTCACAGTGAAGTTTGTAAATGTTACAAAATTTTCCAGTAGATGGGCATTTACGGTACGGCGTATTAATGGAAACAACTTCGAATGTAAACATCTTCGACAGAACTCTGCCTGGTTCTTTTAAACTTGAGGAAGAGGCAAATACACCAACCACGGCGGCCGCCTTTCTGGTGGGGGTGAGAAGCGAAAGCGCCCGATGTGTTCCAGATTTCGGCGCATCATAAAGGTTCCAAGGGGTCCTAGGTAATCCGGAGCCCTCCATACGGCGCGCCTCATAACATGTGTAGTCTCGGCGCGTTAAACCCCATAATCAATCAAATCAATTACGCGAACCAAGGACTATTATTAAAAGCTGTCCCAACACTTCGGGGCCTACTCGGCTCCTTCATACGGGGTGGCTGTTCCAGGCCACAAGCAGTAATTATATAAGGAAGCTTCTTTTTTTCTTTTCTTTCCCCTTTTATTCGTTCCTTGCCGTTGCACGTCGGAGGCCGTGGGCGTAAATGGCGGGAAGGGCACCTTGGTACAGAAAACGGCTGCAACCCTTGTTTTACTGGAACTTTTTCAACAAAATTATATTAAATTCAGCAGCTAAGTCGATTCTATCATTACTCTCAGTTGCATTTACTTGTCATAATTAGTTCCAAATAAATGTGTTAGTCCCTTTGTTCAAAATTCTGTGCGACGTCTGTGTCGCGTGCAACACAGCCTTGCTTGTCCTCCACGTCCACAGAGTGGAACAGCTCATGACTTTAAGTGCAGGCCACTCTAGGGGATCGCCTTGTCATAGCTCGCTCGCTGGACCCACAGTAGAGCCACACGGCGTCCTGTCCTCGCTGTGACCCACAGAGGCTTCGAAAGCCATGCGATTTATATAGTCATAAGGGTTCAAAACTCGTGAACCGCTGGAGCTTGTCATATGTCCCCCGTTGTTTATCGCAAAGAAAACTGCCGGTACATTTGGGGCAAAATATACGTAATTAACCGGCAGAGCCTGCGTTCATTTAGTTAGGAACGCTCGTTGAGTTGGTTCTTACGACAGTAAGCGAGAAAAAGGGGCAGCGCAACGCCTGCACGTTCAGGAGGGAAAGCAAGCACAGAAAGAACAGAGCTCCCGCTGGCGCAGTTTCAGGCAGGGGGCGCGCGAGCACTGCGGAGGTGGGAAATTTGAATTACATTGAGAGGTAGCAGTGAGCGGATAACGGTGCTACAGCCCATTATGGCGAATCACTGCTCCGCACTTCCAACAGCTTCCACATTGAGTGGAACGCCTTCAATTTTTTTCCCTCGTTCGGTTGTAACGTGATTATTATAAGACTAACACTTTTGTGCTGTTGTAATGGCACACAAGTCACACCACATTGTCCACGAGGTATTTCCAACTACCAGAGTGCGTGTCCTAAAGGAATGCTTTTAATCTCCCGCCGCAAAGCTTCCATTGCGGTCTTGGCTTAGAAAAAAAGAACTATTCACAATTTCTCTTGTCTCTGGGGTTCTCGCAACTTTCCCTTCTTCAACTTTAGCTCTACTTTTGACCGTGAAAAGAGCAAGGCCTGCTGCTAGCAAAGGGGACCACCTGTTGACTTTTGCCTTATTCTCTCCCCTCCCTTTCCCCCTCCCCCACCCTCTCATCAGGGAACATATAAATCAATTTGAGTGCTGGGTGCACTTACTTTTTTGAGACCCCCACTATAATTATGCTTTTCTTTCTCACGCTAACCTACGCGACAGTTTAATATGGCTGTTTTTATTCGTTGAACCACCCGCATCTGATAACATTCATCAAGCTTTTCTATCTGCGTCCTCGTAATTACTTATGCAGGCGGTTGCGGTTTGTTTATCAGAGGCCCGTTCTCAAACAGACGCACACGCACGTCGCAGTCGTGCACGTGATCGCGAACGAGATGCATTCCACACACCGTTCACGAGAATAATCATTCCGTGCAGGCACGCAGCAGTCAGGGTTCGTGTACCTCTGCGTTCCATATGAGTTGCGCATTTGCCTTTTGTTTGATTATCTGCCCAGAATCACTCACCTGTGTTCGGTTCCTGCGGCTCTCTCTCCACTCGCTCAAACATAGACAGAGTCCCCGGTAATAGGCTGCAGTCACGGGATGGCTCTATTAAACGCCGGCAGAAGCCGCAGTCGGCCGGCGTCGACCTCTATAGCGTGCGCCATGCACTCTCGCAGGAGGCATTCCCAGAGCCTGGCGGCGGGGGTCGCAGGGCCCGAAATGACACGCACGTCGCCAGGAAATTCATCATCGGGACGGGAGAGCACCTCTTGCGAACTCGCCCGCAGGTATTCCGCCTTGGTATACCTATTTACACGAATACCGGGGAATCGCTTTGTAGCGGATGTGTAAAACTTCTAGTTTTTTTTTAAGAGTGCGACTAGAGTATCTATTTATGACTATTTAACGATGTGCCTAATGACGCTTCAAGCTGTATTGACGCGGTAAGCTTCAGGAAGCAGTCTCGGTAATCGATGGTGCAATGGCCTGCTGGGGGAGCTGCCCTTCATATACCTCTCACTAGAAACACGGATCATCACAATCAATCAATCAATCAATCAATCAATCAATCAATCAATCAATCAATCAATCAATCAATCAATCAATCAATCAATCAATCAATGTTTATTATAGTGCCCAGGAACAGCGGAGGCCTTCGTGCTGGAGCACTCAGAGGGGAAAATGCAGCACTGTAGTACATCAACAATTTGCTAATAAACACTCAGTGAGCAAAAAAAAAAGAAAGACCTACAAAAACCGGCAAAGAAGATTAGAAATAAAATAGTGCAATCCAACCGACTTTACACAATCAAGTCGTGCTGGCGCACAGAAAGGTATAAGACAGCAATGAAATGCATCAACAGCTGGCAAAAGAACAATGAGTGAGCAAAAATAAGAAGAAAACCACAACTTCAAAGAAGAATAAAAATACCATAGTGTAATTTTAGGCAACATTACACAATCAATAGAAACTGTAATGTCTGGTCAATTGCAAGAAGACATCTTACACTAAGCGTAACTATACGGAAGGTGGTGCGTGAAAGAAGAAAGTTTTTACAAGATTCGGAAGCGTACATAATAATAATAATAATAATCAATCGATCAATCAATCAATCAATCAATCAATCAATCAATCAATCAATCAATCAATCAATACGTGTTTATTTACCGTGCCCAGGAACAGCCAGAGGCCCTGAGTGCTGGCGCACGGGTAGTTACATGAAGAAAGAAACAAAAATACAAGAAACATTCTATAGCAAGAAACAAACAAGCGACAAGACACACACAAATTGGAAAGTAGTGAAAATGACAGAAATATAAAGCGACAGGCGGAGCCTATGGGTACAGGTAAAAAAATAAAAAAGAAGATGCCTATGTTGCTTGTGCCCGTCGTAAAGGCCCACACGACAAGGGCAGGAGCACACAAAGGTTGACAGTATACAACAAAACAACGGCAAGAGTGTAGAGACAAATGAAAAAAAAACGAACAAATGACAGTATTTTTTTTTCAAAACTAGTCATAATCATAATAACTAATAATAATACAAAACTAATCTAATATAATACAATAATAAAAAATAATAAAATAATAAAAATAATATAAAAAATAAATAAAATAGTTATAGTCTCGTCTACGTCAGACATCTGCACCAGCATCATCATCATCAATCACAATCATCAGCTAATCCACCACCACCACACCAACCAATCGTCGTCGTCAGTAGCAGTAGTAGCAGCAGAGCATAATCGTCATCATCGACATCGTCATCATCCTGCTTAAGTCCTCTGGAGGATGAAGGACTGTCCCACTGACCACCAACCGCGCCTGTCCTGTGCTGCTCGAGTCCATTCCTTGCCGATATTTCCTTATTTCGTCCCTTCATCGAGTTATGGGCCTTCGTTTTCTTCTAGATCCGTCGCTCGGTATCCACCCTGTTGCCCTGGTGGTCCACGGGTTGTCATTTCGTCTCACTTCATTTCCTGTCCAAGTCATTTTCCTTATTCTTTATTTCATCTACTCCAGTTTACTCCCTGATCCAGGAAGCTCGTTTACTGTCCCTGAGTGTTATTCATAACATCATTCGTTCCATGGCCCGTTGATTGATTTATTGTAGGGTATAACTCGCCGAGGCAACGCAGTCGATGAGACGAGCCGTAGTGGAGGGCTCCGGTTTAATTTTGTCCACCTGGGGATCTTTAACGTGCGCCGAAATCTCGAACACACGGGCGTTTTTGCTTTTCGCCTGCATTAGAGAAGCCGCCACCGTGGCCGGGAATCGAACCCGCGACCTCGTGCTCAGTAGCGCAACGCCTTAGCTACTGAGCCACCTCGGCGGGTCCATGGCCCGTTGAGCCGTCCTAAGTTTGGTTTGTAGTTGTTTAGTAAGGCGCTAAGTTTCCGCTCCACATGCCAATGCATCACCGGCAGTTGTATACTCTCCTTCTGAGTGATAGAGGTGGCTTACATTTTATTATTTGGGAGTATTTGCCGAAAGCGCTCCAGCCCATAATTATTCTACGCCGAATTTCTCTCTCGTGATTGGGGTTAGCTCTGATAGCCTTTCCGAGATAGATATACTCTTCTACTTGTTCTAGCATTTCGTTACACATGCTGAAGAGGGCGCTTTCGGCAGGTTTATTACACGCTGAAGTTCTAACAACAAATATACTATCGTACACAAAAATTGTGCACTGATTTCATCGCCCTATTACCCTAAGACCATATATTTCAAAATGCCAAAACTTTTGTTATTATCTAGCCTTCATTGATTTTGAAATGGTATGCGCGAGTGCGAGAATTGACCAGTAATGTGAACTCATAAGGGCACCCCTACCCTGTATGTACGATTACAATCAGATGGTATTCTGTTATGTTAGCAAAAAGAGTTCAAACAATATAGTAAAAATTTTGGACGGATAAGACCTCAGTGTAGCCTTATAAGTGAAACAGAACAATTTTTGTTAATTGTAAACTCTAGTACAGGTCACAGTATTCTCTTTAGTGGCGTAAACTCATTTCTCATGATTTTATTAGGCAGAGAGGGTTTCATTTTTACATATATAATAATAGGTACGAATACATAATACACTGCATCACTATGAAAGCACGTGTGATTGAACGAGTACAATTTATTCCAGAAGAGGATGTCGAGTCTTCTAGTTTGGGTGTGGGTGGTTGGTGTTTTTTTTAGGGGGGGGGGGGGCACGCTTCTTCACATTAGTTGGTAGATCTCGCTGTCTTGAGGGAAATTCCCGAGCGATTTCACTGATAGAGTGACGACCGTCATTCTTGTGCTTGTCTCTTGTGGCCGACAGGCAGCCGGCCCAGCAGCTGACGATGACCATCACCACACTTCTTTTTTCAGCTGTCCTGACACATTTCCGTGAGCATGACGGAAAGGAATGACACCAAGACAGTTAGGAAGAAGGAAACGAAGAAAGGTGATTGATAAAAAGAAATAAATGAAATTCAAATTTTGGGGGCTTTCTGCGCTAAGGCTACAACCGGGCTACAAGGCGAGCGTGTAGTTGAAGTCTACGGCTTCATTTAGAACGTCTGAAAATCCATACCGCGCGCCCGAAACCTGTACGGGTAATTAAAAAAACTCTGTTACTCTCCGTTATACAGTTATATTTTGCTTCAATATCCCTGCGATTTGCTTAGCTCGGATAATATGGGCATGCACGAACCGCGGAAGCCGTTCAGGCAGTTTGAATGGTCACGCCTATAAATTATTTTCAAGCAGTTTTCAACTTTTTATTGACCTGTCCGTTGAATAAGTGGATGACAGACAGACAGACAGACAGACAGACAGACAGACAGACAGACAGACAGACAGACAGACAGACAGACAGACAGACAGCAAATATTTTCTGCTTAAATGAGCCATGAAGACAAAATACAAGTTGGGTTTATTAGAAAGACTGCTTAGTCCCGATGACAATGATACCAATATCATCGCAATCTTCGAAAAAATAACGGAGATATTAAAGAAAACGTGTGAAGCAGTCGCGACGCCCTAGCCAATTTCCCGCAACTTTCCTACGACGTCATGGAACCTTGTTTGTGTGATTGGCGGCCGCGTAACTGACCTGTCGCGACAACACATGACTGGACGTCTATAATGGGGCCTCTAGTTCCATTTGACCGCATCAATTGAATGCTAACGTGCAGTTAACGCACTGAAAATTATGTTTTATTGTTGGCCCGTATGACGTCATTCTTGCTCATAACACGTCACTGTGGCGCCAAATTTGAAAGTTTTTAAATACTTTTTGCTTTTTTTTTCGTTGAAAAAAAAAAAACATCTTTTCTGGCTGTAATGGAGCTGACTGAGATACTGAATCCTAGTGCTTTCAAATTAAACGAAGTTGTATTTTCTCTTCATGGCTCCTTCAAGTATCCCAAACAAAGCCGTTCCACTCAATGTAAAAGCTGTCGGAAGTGCAGAGCAGTTATTCGCCATCATGGGCTGTGCGCCGTTAGCCGCTCGCTGCTACCACCCAATGCAATTCAAATTTCCCGCCTTCGCAGTGCTCGCGCGCCCCCGCATAAAACTGCGCCAGTGGGAGTTCTGTTCTTTTAGATGCAACTGCATCTCATTCACTCGCTTTGTCCCTCCATACGGCGTTGTTGTTGTCCGTCCACACCCCTCCCCCATTCTCCTCGCCGCGCGAGCTGCGCTCTCCGCTGCTCACCCCCTCTCCTCCCCGATAGCGAACACTCTCTCGCGAGGGGCACTGCATTGGATTCGATTGGCTTGGCTTGGCTTGGATTGGATTGGATTTGGATTGGATTGGATTAAAGTGGATTGTGTTGGATTGTGTTGCGTCATAGCCGCGCCACGTTGCGTCATAGCCGCGGTCGTTCCAGCACCGGCGTTCCGATTTCCATCGATGCGTTGAATGGAGCCTAACAATTCTGCTATCGCCCGCGCAACCGTAACAAGCACCGATCACTGTGGTAACCGGAATGCTAGCACCACTGAAGACAAGGCTGCGAAGCGGCGTGAACGTGATGCTGAACGCAAACGATTGAAGCGAGCAGCCGATTCCGGACTTCGTAAACGTGATCCCGAACGCAAACGGTTGAAGCGAGCAGCCGATGCTGAACTTCGTCAACGTGAAGCCGCTGCCGTACGCTCCAGTTACGCCGCGTGTTAAATAAAGAATACATCATACGCGTTCCTCGCACGTTTCACGCAATTAGAGAATCAACCCAACGGAAACACCAAGTGAACCCCCAAGATGCGTCGCATCTCCACAGGGTTCCCTTCGCGGGAGGGTGAGGTAATTTTTGAGCTTGCTTTTCCTCCCGCACTTGCCGGCGTTGCACTGCCCCCTTTTTTGGGTTACTATCGTAAAAACCAACCCAACGAGTGATCCTAACTAAATGAACGCGGGTGCTGCCGGTTAATTACGTATATTTTGCCTCAATGTACCTACTTTTTTTTGCGTTAAACAACGGGGGGACTTATGACAAGCGCCAGCGGTTCAGGAGTTTCGAACGCTTATGACTATATAAACCGCTTGGCTTTCGAAGCCTTTGGTTTACGCCGCGACGACAGCCGCTACGGCGGAACGCCGTGTGGCTCTACTTGGGTGTCCAGCGAGCTAGCCACGACGACAAGGCGAGCCGCTAAAGTGCTCCACATGAAAAAAAAAAAAAAAAACACGATTGTTTCGTTAAAGCTCAAGGCAAGGGGTGACCCCAAGCATACAACTCGCGAGTGTTCTTCAAGCGGAGGAAAGAACACACGTGAGACACTTGAGCTCGTGGAAAGAGGGAAAAAGTTATGCTTTTGCTGCCGCCGCCATCGTTCACGGAGGGGAGCAATTGATGGAGTGTTTTCCGCGTCATAGTTATCACCACGATATTCGCGTACGTCGACACAAAGCCGAAGAAGGAAAAAAGGTAGACGCGGAACAATAAGCGGCGCCTTTTTTTCCGCAACGACTGTTCCTCGTTCCCCCAGCAATCTGTCAAGGCGAACTCGAGTGTCATCTCCAATACGACCTCCCGCCTGGGAATAACGTGCTGATGGAATGATTGTTTCCTCATAGGCGGCGTCTCAGGCCAAAGGCAAGACAATGACTTGTCAGTGTAATGCCCAACACGAACACGCTCATTTGTGTTTTGAGCAACTCGGGGCTTGGAATAGAATCGCATATAGTAACGTGCTCCTCTCCTCAAAAGCAAACAAGAATGCTTCAATATCCCCGTATTACCCGCGACTGAGCTGGCAGAACTGACGAAGCGAATTGTGACACAAAGCGTGTTTGTGTTAAGTCTTGAACCTAAATAACGGGAGAAATAACGTACAGGGGTACCTAAACGTAAACGGAGCCTGACTTCGTGAAACTATAATAATTTCTATTTTATGCGGCTGCCAGCATAAATAGTATATGTGCGGCCCGATATTCTATTATTCTACAATGACTTTCTTGAAAAGTCACTTAGAGGTTGCTGGCTAGGCACATGGCTGAGAAATCCCTTCAAAATTTCGAGCCTGTGCTCCGTTTACTTTTTGGGGCACCTGTACCCCCATGGACCAATGAAAACGCGAACACGAAAATATTAACCAGAACACAAAACTAGCGTGATGTCTTTCCGAGCAAGTAAAATTGTCGCATTGCTGTATAACACTAACAACTATTTAAAATGTGTTTTTCCAAATATACCACTAGCGAACCAATATTTTATCCACATTATCCACATTTTTTTATTTTTCGTGTTCTCGTTTACATTTTCGTGTTCTCGTTTCATTTTGTCCATGACTGTACATTATAGATTTCTGGTAGCCTTGCGTGAGGTCGCCGAACGATCCATCGCCTTGTATAGCTTGTATTCACTGGCGACATACGCATGCAGGCATCCATGTGAGTGCGGCGTCACTGGTTACGTCGGGCTCCTCGGGATGGCGGTACTTGTCTGTGCTAAGCACATGCATGATTTGTGTTGGACGTTCCAAACTCTGCCCCACCGAACGCCAAGTAATGCCTCGAGTCCAATGCGAGTGCGATCAATAACATCTCTGTTGACACCACCGTTGAGAATTGGGTGTAAACGGAGCAGACAACGCACGCCGGTGTTTTTTTTTTTTTCTTTTTCTTCGGCGTGCGGGCGCAGTGGCACAAACCGCGCCATGTCCGTGGCGCATCGGCCATGTCCGTGGCCGTTTCCAGTTTTGCGAAGCGAAGAAATTGACAGCTAATACTACCTATATTCTAAGGAGCTAGATCCGCAGGTAGCCAGGGGTGCTTTCCTAAGCATACCTACATCATGTGAAATGAAATTTCTGTCGTTTCTGCGCCATGGATGGCACAACGCATTAGTGTCTGGCCATGATATGACATTCGAGGGATTACGTTGCACTTGAAACCAGATTCAACAAACTTGACGGGGGCAGCGAAAAATTTCGTTATGTCGCTAGTTTCGTTAGACCGTGAGGAAGCTAGCAGCCAGCTTCTGCCTAATGGTGCTGCAAAATAAACTGATTCATTGAACTGAGAAATCTGTAATATTCTCGTAATAGTAAGGTGTAGCAATACTTACTAGCTCACGTTTACAGCTTTGTCCAACACCGCCTTGATTAACCAAATGATTCTCAATTAACACAATGTATTAACAGAATGGTAAAAGGTGCGCTAGATTCTGTACTTCCCGTTAGCTGCCGTCTCTAACAATCTCTGTCACCTCAGACGACTAGAACTCGGAATCTAGTGTGGTACTAGTGCTCCTGTGCCCAGATATGCTAACCAAGACATTGTTCAGAGCTGAGATTCTCCACAGCACGTCGAAGTGGGGTGACAAGCAGAGATTAGTTATTTCGATATAGGTTCGCCCTTCCTTGAGTGCTGCAGCAATACACGTATGAACCGCGCAGTAGTGGGTGGCTACAGATTAGTCTAGACCCCCTGCACACATATAACGGGCTCCGAAATCTCGACACACGGCCGCTTTCATTTTTCACCGTCATCAGAAAAATGGCCACCGTAGCCCGGATTGAACCCTTGTGTTTGCGCTGAGCCTCACACGCCTTAGCCCGTGAGCCACCGTAGCGGATATTCTGTAGCAGTTACGAATAGACTGGCGCCTCCAAAGACGTGGTCTTGACATAGTTAAAGGAACACGGGGATGGTTTAAACTTCACCTGCGAACTCCCCATAGAAAACAAACTGCAGTTTTTAGATTTGACATTATATTTTGCCTCTGACCACACATGCCACAGATATGCACCCCAGTCTGAGAAACCTCTTTTAAATTTTAGAACGTCGCACTCAAGGCTTGTAAAAAACAGCATTGCCCTCTCCTGCGTGAAGTCTGCACTTTTAAAGTCCGGCTGTCGCATGATGCGTCAGAGCCTTTAAGGACAGGTTGCCAGGTTACTACAAGAAGGTTTTCCGTCCTTGTCAGTTTCAGCTGCGTGCGAGAAAGCTTTCAAAGCTTTTTAATTGACCTCTGCAATCTGAGAAGGTTAGGGACACGAGGATGAAAATGATTGTAATACCATGCGTTCATGGGCTTTCCCATAGTATGAAGAAGATAGGCCGGAAAGTATAGTGTAAATGTTGTTTTTTTCCGCAAAAAGTAAACTGAGTCGAGTTTTTCCCTCTGATGAGGGCATGCACAAAAAGAAAAACCGAAATGAAAGCTCCGCAAGAAAATGTGATATAAAGCATACTCCGCGATTTGTTGATTACAATATGCAAGGGGTCCTGTATCAGTTACCCTTGAATTGCGATCGCGTGCACGTGGGGCAGTCGGGGAGATGCGTAAATACCAGACTCAGAGAGCATATTTCGTCACTAAAAAAAAGGCCCTGTAGACACTTGTCCCTTCATTACAAGAAATGCAAGTGTACCCCGCCCTTCAATGACACAACGATACTGTACAAACACAGCAATCAAACAACAAGAGGATTGGTGAAAGCTTTTCCACATTAAGAGATTGGGAGAGGACTGCATAAGCCACCCATCCTTATCCCTGCCAGATAAGGAAGTTAGTTTGCTGTCCGTCAGGGTTATGAGCGGGAAAGGGCGAACGAAAAATCTTGCAGCTGTTTTTATCGTGTATAAAAATCTTGCAGCTGTTTTTATCGATGCACGCAGTCATTGCACATGACCAGATGTATGTCTGTAGAAATTTTAGTTTATAGTCAGCGCCCGTGTTTGTCTGTCTTTCTTTGTCCCCATTATTTTAGCGCTAGTAGAAGGAGGATGTTCTGTATTTAGACTCCAATGAGAAGCAGCCACGAGACGCTGAATGGAGCCCGCTGCCATAATCCCTTGCCCCAAAGTCCATTGTATTAACCACTACGCTACTACTCGTAGTAAGACGGCGGTTCTAATCCTCGGCCGGCCTGTTTTCGTGCTGCCGTGGCACTCCTGTCGCGCGTGCATCGCGCGAGAGGCATTTTCTCCTCCCCTCGCGTCGAGTGGATGCCCAGCAGCGGCGTTTGACGGTTGTGGAGGCATCTTTCCAAGACTTTCCGTCAATGCTTGTTTGCCTTGTCGCGTGCTCCTGGCGATTGCCGCGGGGTGAAAGTGCGGCTTATCGCCACCGGCGGCGGCGACCGCGCTCCTGGGTCTCGCTTCCGTCGCTGTTTCTACCGCGTACAACCGAGATTGAGAAGGCCGGACCATGGCGTCACTTCCACGCCAGACCAATTACGCGAACGGTCCAGCGTAAATACGTCGAGATAGAGGACGTCAGTTTGAGGGGTGCGACTTGACAAATCATTCTCAACGAGAAGGAGAAGATGAGGCGGAGGGTCTTAGGCTATGTCTCTGAAGATGGACCTGTCCCGCAGGTCGGCAAGAAGCGGCTCAGCGTTGATAAGCGAAGGGACGGCTGTTCTTTATTTCTCACGCGTTCGTGCTCCTACTTGAAGGCTTTGCCGTAGATGGCGGCTTCCGTTTGTAGGCAGAAAATAAAGTAGTGTGTAGCAGCGCGATCTGTCTTAGCATTACGCATGCAGCGTCGAGCGAGCTCCCAAGTGCTGCTTCATTGCAGTGCCAGCCATAGATAGCACGGCTGTCGGGGCGCTGGTCGCGATTTGCTTATCGTCGGTGTTGTGGAGTGAGGCTTCGATGGGGGCAAGGTACCGTAACGGTTTTCGATTTGTAAGGGGGAAGACTGCGGGGATGGCATCGCCACTTTCGAATGAAGATAGTTGTGCGCATAACCACTGTGTCAGCTTTACATCGAACAGTTCAGCTTAAATTTTCGGGAGGTACAGGAGGTGCAAACTGCTTCGGGACATTTACATTGAAACTTGGAAAGAAAGAGAGAGGGGGCAGGGAGTGAGTGATTCATTTAAGTACGTAGAAGGTGTAAAAGAAGTGGACTGGGGATATTTTGAATTCACTTGGAAGTTCACCAGTATACAACCCAGGGAAGAACTTCATTAAAAGCCAACAGTGGTTCAGACTACCCGATTGCAGGTCTTTTTCTTCTTCTTCATAATCAACAACAACAACAACAACAACAACAACAACAGCCTATTTAGGTCTACTGCATGACGAAGGCACCTTCCCATTGAATGCTTTACTCTGCTCATTTTGATGCACCGCGCTAGAGTTAGCTGTTCCCCGAAAGCGAAGGCGGGAGTCAGCCAGGTCGGGTCAAAAGTATACGACAGCTGCATTGGTGTCCATAAGTCAGGTATGTTTGGAGTATTGTAAGGACATTCCCATAGGACATGTTGCTGATTCGAATATCCACCACAGTGTTTGCGCAGTGGTCGTTCTGCTGTCCTTCTTTGGGAGAGGACACTATATGTGTACACCCTTTGTCAAAATTTTCTAGGCCAATTCTAAGCCTTCTCGACTACAATGAATTCAAAGAATAAGCTTTACCTTGAAATATGACAAAAATATTTTGTGGCAGTAAGAAAGAAAGGTGTTTTCTCTAGCTTTCCGGCATAAAATCTTTCCGCCTCGCTCGGGACGTAAGCTTTACATTGAATTTCTTTGCGGCCTGCGCACTTTCAGCTTGGCCTAGAAAATTTTGACAAAGTCTGTACATATAGTGCTATTCTGGGGTGGTATTCTCGTAACTGTCCCTTTTGAAAACGTCCCTTTTGCGCCCCTTTCTCGTGACGTACTTCCGGTTAAGCAATGAGCGTTGGCAGTAGGTTTGCCGCGCTTGCGTTACGTCACTTCCGGTTGTTTGCTTTTAGCCAATCAGGGCTTGCCAAAAGGGACACTTTGAAAGAGACGCAAAAGGGACAAAACTCGACAATACCGCCCCTGATCTTGTCGTAGTAAGACTGCTTGCTGCCTTTCTAGGTTAAGGTGAGCCGGGGGTAATTCCCTTCTACGCAGAAGGAAGACACGTAGATTAGGCTATACGCACAGGAAAACGAGAGCAATAATACCCTCGCCCTTTATTCCTGTATCCTGAATTTACAGGGATCGGTTAGACAAAAACGAAAAGAAAGAAAAACATGATTACACATTAGCCAAGCATCACATCCTTAATTACTAAGTTCGCCAGCGCCATTTTGGTCCTTTCCTTATCGCAGGATAACAGGTTGCCTTCAGTGATGACGTTTGGAAGTATCATTGATCACGTTTCGAGTGATAAGAAAGCTATAACAGCCGCTTTGGACGACCATGCAACTTACGATCGTTTAGCCGTCATGATTTGTTTATTCGGTCGTCTTGGAACTTGGTAGCCAACGGATTGCTTTGGACGAGGCAAGCAGCGAAGAAGAACCTTTTAGGACTTTCAAGTCGCTAGTGGCGGCCTGACAAGAGCGAATCGACGGGGCGCCAGCCGCCATATTTGGTTCAAGACAGGACGCCGGGAGAGGAGTCTCGGCTTTGTTATGGTGTCGCGACGATAAAGAAGTTTAGGACGGCGCTGCTCTGCTTACGCTTATGTTTTTTTTACTTCGCCATCTTCAAAGGATCTCGGCGCCTTCTCAGAAGCCTAACGATCCGTTGGCGACATGAGGGCCCGCCGAGCGGAGCTTTGATTTCGATAGCGGTCCACTCCTAGCAAAAAAGGAAGCCGCTCCGCCGTGGAGCATCTGTGATATCGAATCCCGATAACGTCTCTGTCGTTGCTGACAATGCATCGGCGTAACGGATGCGCCCTTGTGGACAACGTTCCTTCGATGGCGGATCGTTGCTTCTCCAACGAACATTTTGAGCTCCTTTTATCTTCTGGCTATATGTTATAGGATTTAGGCGGCTACTGGTGGGCTAGACGACGAACCTACGTTTTCCGCGGCAGAATTGGTGATGCGACCAGTTCCGGGAACAGGTGGCACCGCAAGGGCGCCCTTAATTTTAAACACGCCTTTTCTAGCAACGTTGCTTTGCAAGGGGTCACAGCCAATAACTGTATTGTTCGGGAATACTGCCGTTAACTTTGCTGTAGAGAGAGAGAGAGAGAGAGAGAGAGAGAGAGAGAGAGAGAGAGAGAGAGAGAGGCGGCGACACAGAGACAAAATTCTTTAATGAGTTTGAACAGGTCTGCCGTGTATAATGCTGGGTTTTTGAGACAGGTTAACGCGGACACCCAAAAAAGGGGGTGAGGGTGGCAAGGAAATAAAGTGAGCTACGAGCTGTCCTGCTGTTCAGGTGCTTTTAGAAATCCCTAAAGAACTCTAATGCTTCTAGCGTAGTTCGTGACACCCACCAAGTTCTTGACATAGGTTCGAGCCCCGCAACCTTCGCGATGTTGCTCGCGCCGACGGGAAGCGTGGAGACACGCTCAATACATATTCATCGTCTTTTCGAACACCAGAAATGGGATTCCACCATCCAATCTCAAATGTGTAACAATGCTGAGGCGCAGGGTATTCGACTACACGGTCGGCGTGTTTGGGTAGACGTCGCGGCGAGCGGATTGTGCATTGAAGATCGGCAGTGAAACGCGGGCGTACTGTATATGCACATTTGTATTGTTGTAGATTCATTCTAGATCCCAAGGGTCCTTATGACGTCACATGCGATTGGCGGTGACCGACCGAAGACACCGCCAAGAAATATGACTGTACAGCTGTAGTGGCGTCTCTTGTTCCGTAGGATCGTACCACTTGCATGCTAACGTGCAGTTGACACCGTGATAACTGTTTCTAGCATTCCCCTATGACTTCACTTCTGACGTCATCTAGAGCAGAATTCGGAGAGTTTGAATACTCTTGATCTTTTTTCTTGTAACAAAAACCTTCTGTCGGCACTGCAGTTGAGTTGAGCGAGTTACGAAAGATCTTTCAAAGCATAGTTGTATTTTTTTGTTAAAAAAACATCTTTAGAGACTGCGATTGGGTTGAGTAAGTTACGAAAGATCATTCAAACGAAGCATAGTTGTACTTTTTTTTTGTTAAAAAAACATCTTTAGGGACTGCAGTTGAGTTGAATGAGTTACGAAACGACATAATTCAAACTAAGCATAGTTGTACTTTGTCTTTGTGGCCCCTGTAAGCTTATAAACTACAAATTTGTCGTCAATGAAACGGCGCGAACGAATCGAATGAAACATTGTAGCTGCGATGTCAGAGTACAATTAAACCACACGAACATTAAACCACCCCATTAACGTATATGACTGTTGATGCCCCCGAAATCGAATTCATCAACAGCTCAGTGCTTCCTCTTTTTGCTGTATTTGTGTCACGCTGTCGAGAGCGTACAAGCTGCATCGCCTTGAAACGATCATCCTGGCGCCATCTGGCGGAAGTATTCGAGCCGTTTGATTCTTGCATTCCCCAGCTTTCGTAACGTGGCTACCTTGCGGTGTATTATTGCGTTTGGGTCCTGGAGCTAGGCTGATAACAAAAGCCGAAAAAGAAATACTTGTAAATACTTCTATTGAGCCCAAATCTGTCCTTAAATGGCTCAAGCTCCGCACCAGCTTTTATCGCAGTCCATTTACTGCTGCGGCGGCCGCCATATATCAGCAACCTCCTGGAAAACGCTGACAGGATGCGATGGCACGAACAAGCGTAATTCGCCGTCCGTTCGCGGCTTGGCCAGCTTCGTCGATAATACGGGTTCCGGCGGCGCCATGCGGATGGTCGCAACGTAAAAAAAAAAAAAAAGGTATCGATAAGAAAGGTTCAAAATAAATCAGCGCTGACAAAAAAAAAAAAAAAGAACTTGCACTGGAACTACTGCGAGAAGGATGAATAGAGAGAGGGGATGATGGAACCTTTGGGAGGCCCTCTTTCTAATTGCAGGAACAAACAACCGCGGGGCAGTCGTGCGGGCCTACAGGACAGAGAAGCCATTAGCCGTACCCAGTTTCGGCTTTGCGTCAAGTTTTCTTTTTCTAGCTTCTTCTTCTTCTGCCCTTCTCAAACCCTTCCCCACTCATCAGGATCTCGAAGCGCATCTGCTAACTACGCCTGGCCGGCTCAGCAGCCGAGGTTGCGAGTATGCCCCGCTTTTTGTTATTATTAGTCATTTGAATTTCGCGCTCGTACGCGTGGTTCCTCGCTATGCGGTGTGCTGACAGCGTTATTTCTCATTAGACGACTATGCGGCGTACGTTGCATGTAAAACGTAGACGGGGCTTGACCTCATTCCGCCCAGATCGTGGAATATTCGTCGGTGGTCGCTGTCGATTAATTCAATGTCGTGATTCCGTACACGCAATACAATCCCGGAGCGGAATTACCAGCAGCATGAAAAGCCGCCAGTCTGCTTTCTCGTGGTGGGCACATGGTATGATGTAAGCTTGTTTGAAGGTCGTTGCTTATTCTTCTAGACCGCTTGGTTTTACAGACAACTTGAGCTAGAACGGACCTACAAAAGAAAGACGGTACGAAAGAAAATAGCAATACAGGCAGAGTCGACTCCCAGTTGGGCCGTCAGTATATATGCTGTTGGGCGGTTCAGTTTGAGGAATCCATCGCCAACCATACCTAGCATCTACTAGGGTTGCTTCACAAGAACAAAAAAAAAAAACATCTGTGCACCCCATTTTAACGAACCCGCCTTAGAGTCGTCACAATTTCGCACTGATCGGGCAGGCCGGGCAAGAAAACCATGATAGGAGAACAAGGAAAGCTGAGGGATATGTGACGTTTGGTGTGCAGTTTATATATAGAGTGGTTCGTTTTCTGGTTTTATATATATACTTTTTAAAATTTGGGGGCGAAAATCTGGTGCTATTTCTGAACTGATGATCGGAAAGAAATCGTTTTTTTTAATTATTCCGAAACTTGTTTTTTTTTTCGGGTTAAATCTACAGACGTGCTCAGTTTATTGTGGATGGTATCAAGAGCTTCTTATCTCTAACGCGCTAAAATTCATGCTTATTTCAAGCTAGTAATCGCGGGGACATCAGAGTTTTCAAGAAAATGCTCTCCGAAATATGTCATCTGTTTGGAAAAAAGTCAGTAATTTTGGCAGTAAAGAGCATTGATAACTTCTAAAAAATTAAACATATTATTCACGGAAAGCTGGTGATCAAATTTTAACTTATCCTTGTTTACATTCATTATCGTCTGCTTGCGCAACATTTCGGTCTCCATTCGAGACCCGTCTTATCGTTGAACGTATCTCAACTGGGACAAAGTCCTCTCGACATCACATCTTCCATTAGCTAGGCCCAGAAATGTGTGCAGCGTTTTCCAGCCTGAGGTAGCGAGCGATAGAGTCATGCCAATACTCAATGAGTTCGGCAGCTGTGTTTTTGGAGCCTGCTTGCAGCAAGTACTGGTTGAGAACGGCGGACCGCCGCCAGCGCACGATTGTGCAGATCGATACTTTGAAAAGGTCCATTCGGGGAGAAATCGGGTTTTAGCACGATTCTCCTGAAACATGTTCACAGTGTAAGAATCGGCTAAAATCGGGTTTTACCCGAAGACGAACAACCCTATTTCTATATGACTGGAAAGGTTGTTTTTTCGCACCGTACTGGGAAGAAGGGAACACTGTTTGAAGTAGGAACAAACATCTTTCGATTTCTCAGTTGTCTTTTTGCAGTGTCATTCCTACAACATTCCTACAACCTGCCATTCCTACAACATGCCATCCCGAACCTTCACCAGCGCTCTGTAGCTCTGTTGTAAAACCTATACGCTGCAGCCCTCTTACCAAGAAACCCCTTACTTTTTTGTGTTATGCCTTCACACATCACCGGGGCAACTAACAAAACCTCTAATTTCAGATGTCAAAGTGCTCGTGTAAAGCACACACGGAGTTAAGGGTATTTGCTTTGTCGTGAGTGACTGCATGCGCAATTACAGTAACCACCACGACCTGTGAACTCAGCCTGTGCTCCGGGCAATAAGAAAGTGCGAGTGGTCAGTGCTCACAACAATGTCGTATAATACCCCCCCCTCCCCTTCCCACAGCATAAACACACACCCGTGCATCTTTCGCCGCAAGCAGTGTGACCGGGGTAATACCCTTTGTTTTACTACGAATGTTTTACTTCCTCGACCCACTGGACAGCTCGCGGCAGCGTGCTATGTTCTAAACATAAATAGATGAACGAGGAGGAAAAGATCGCCGTCGTCGCCAGGAAAGATTGTCTCACAAGAGGGACGCCTCGAGGGGTCCAAAGCTCCATCAAGCTTAATGGCCCCTGGACGACATTAAAATTGAGTGGCCCTGGGGAAAAGGAGGCGGGTGCGCTTCTTTTGTTGATGGCCCCAGTGATTTAGCCATCGCCCTGTAGATGATGTGTAATGATGGTTCTTCCGGCACCCGTGTTACTAGTTTGGTGGAAGCGACACACTTGAAGGATTCCCCCAAATTTGGGAGCGCTGTTCCACTACAGTCCCTGCTCTTCGCGCTCAAGCGGCGGCGGAGACCTGGTAAAGAAGCGCTCATTTGCCCGGACGCAGGTCCTCGGCTTGAAGTCTCTACAGAGTCATTTGCTTTAATCGGCGCTACGTGTAATGAAGACAAAAACACCTGGTCAACGAAAGGGGCAGAGGTCATCAGTTTGTGTTCTTCATACTTCTTCTAGATTGAGTAATTTGCGGGCACATTCGTGTTCACGTCGAAAATTATGACGCTAACAAGATCACCGCCTCTTTTATTCTTTTTTTTTTAAGTTCCGATTAAATTTTCGAATCTCAGAAATTGGTGCGAGAAGGCGTAGGCATGTATGCCTCAACACCCCCCTTCCCTTCTTTTTTCTTTTGTACGGGAAACGATGGTTTTGGGTGTCCCTGGGGGTGAGAGTTGCTTCTGTAGAGCTTGTTCAGGGAGTGTAGAAGACTATAAATACCGATACAATCTGAACAGGGAGTGTTATCTTTTCTGCCGCATTGCTTGTACGAACATGTACACCCTGGGTCAAAAGTTTACCGGACACGATCTCGATTTTCAACATTAATTTATCTGCTCTCTAAAGGCTCAGTACTTAATTTGGATTCGTAAGCGAAGCATAACTCTTCGGGGTATCGTCAAAATACGCGTAGCAGGAGCTTAGGCCCCACAGAGCAGAGAAATTAACGTTGAAAGTCGAAATAGTGTCATGTAAACTTTTCACCCCAGGTGTGCCCCAGCAGGCGCATTGACTGAAAAAAGTTTCTATGGGCAGGTATACCTTTCTCTGCTTTTCTACGTTTTCGATACACACTCGTAAGTGAGGCAGAAATTCAGATTTTGATTCCGGAGTCAAATTTGAAATTTTGTTTCTAGAGTGATCTGCTGGGTGAGTTGCTTCCTGGCTCAAAATAAAACAGAGCGCGTAAGGAGGGGTACAAAATAAAGTTGAGTAGACGGAACGAGCGCTATAGTTGTCTTTCTTTGTACCCGTCTTTTCGCGCTCATTTTATTTTCGTTTGTGGCATATAGCCTGCTGAATCTCTAATTCCAAGAAAAGAGGCAAGAACTAAAAGGACAAAAAAAAATTAGAGTAGCGTTATAGACTGGGGCATTAATTTTTTTTTGTTTTGCCTTCAGAAAATTAGCGCTTGTTTATTCTGCGGCAGGCTTACAGTTGTGGCCTGCCTTGTGTAACAGCCGGGTCGTACGGTCCCCTGAAGTGTGCGGTTTACAAATATGAAGTTTGTATAACTGGAATACAGTTAATTTGGGCCTGTCAGACCACGTGCGCGCAGCAGTGATACCTTGATTGATTATAGGGTTTTAACGTGGTAACGCACGCAGGCGATGAGGCGCGCCGTAGTGGAGGGTTCCGGGTTAATTTTGACCACCTGGGCATCTTTAACGTGCACCGAAATCTTCGCCGGCAGTGATACCTTGCTTTTACTTCTGTCTTAAGGCAGGCGCATATTATGTTTGAAATTATTATTATATTGATAATATATGGATAGCATCATATTACTGATATATTATTAAGGCGGAAGCCTTTGATGCCTCATCAAACACGAGAAGTTAGCGTAGTCATCGTCAACACCAATGGTACCAAAATGTCCACCGCTGTAAACAGAAATAAAACAACTGAAAACGCATTCGGGTTCGTGGGGGTATTTGAACCCGGGTCTACAGAGCAAGAGCCAAGTGCGTTACCACTGCGCATGCGCGCCGGTTGACAGGTGAACGTAAGGGTACGTGAGTAGAACAAGTGCACGTGGAGGAGAGTTCTGACAGCGGGGAAGCTTTCAGGTGGTCTGCCTGGAGAAGTAATTGGCGCAAAAATGCGAAAACACGAAGGAAGAAACGCAGACACGATGTAGCTGTAAAGGTGTTTTCGACACTCGCTGAACTTTCGAAGTATGCAAACAGACTTGAATTTCCGATCATTTTTTTTTATTGTTTAATGTCAATTTTTATTAACACCTGTCCATTAAGCTGACATTTTGCCAGTAATTCAGGTGATTGCCAATTAAGTGACGCCAAAAAGTTGATAGTGATATTGAAAAGTACTATTTGTACTCAACTATTGATATGTCTTCGCGCTAGCGATAGTTTCCAAAGCCCTATCGACAGTAAATATAGCGGTAGTTTTTTGCTTCCTTACTAATGGAGTGTTTTTCCTTGGCGCTCTTTGCCCTTAGTTAGCCTTGCGCCATAAAAATACAATCATAATCATCATCGATCATCATCATCATCACTAATGGAGTGTTGTTGAGCTTCGTAGAAATATCAAATTAAAATATACTTACATATAGAGTCTATGCGAATCAGAGCCTCTTGAAAGGCCCTAAATCGTTCATCTATCCTTACTTGGCTGTCGCATCTTTGGGCGCTTTACAGGCTTAAAAAAAAGCTTTGCTTCATATGAATTGCTCAATTATTAGATGTGTCGCTTATTTATTGCTCCAGTGTGATCTCGAGTGTGGTCTAAACAGCGTGGTAATAAAATATGGGGCAGCTACTTCGTGCATACGTTTAATGGGGACTAATTAGGAGGGTGATACATGTAGGTGTTGTCTAATACGCATTAGGATGAAAAAAAAAAGCGATCTAGGGGAATTAAACCACGTCCCGGTTGTAATTAGAGGTTGTGTTCCCGCAGTTATATTTTTCGCTCGGCTTAGTTAATTACTTAGGCTACATTCTTAACTACCTGCATAAATACTGCTTTAAACGCTCCGCTGCCAATTAGAAGTTGTCAGGCGTTACAAAAACGTCTTACTCAGCTTCTTCTATTGGCTACCATTAGCCTCATCGCTTTTTTTTCCGCCAAGAAACGGAAGCCCACAAAATTTTAAAGGCGCGTTGTGACAGCACGCTTAATCACAGTGTGATATAAAAAGAATGGTTTAAGTCTTGGTGCTGGTTAAGAGTTGGTGCATAATTACAAAGAGGGGAACAGCGCTCGTGGTTGTCGCTTTCTTGTGTTCTGTCTGTGTTGCGCTGTTCCCTGTTGCGCTCTGTTGTGGTGTTTGTCTGTGTTGCGCTGTGTTGCGCTGTCTTTGTTATTCCGTCTTTGATAGCCTGGGTAGCGCTTTGCGTTAAGTTTGGCTGCGAAATTAGGCATGGAGGAAATAAAAACTTCCCTTTCCTGCATGGATTTCGAAAGACTACCACGGCGTTAAAGAGGCCGCGAATACGACATACATGCTTTGTTCAGTTTGAAACAACTACCTTTTGGTAACCCACTAATATTCATTCCAGCCAACAAAGACGTTTTTAAGGGGCGAAGCCTCTTAGGGGCTGGGGCTGTTGGCATCTCCTGACATCGCGCCGTCGCCGTCCGTCGTCGTCGTCGTAATTGTCGTCTCGTTTCATGTAGTCACGGTACTAAAACACTGGGAAACTCGTTTACGCCTCGCGCTAGAACGTAACGCGTACTAAAAAAACACCGGGACACCAGTTTACGCCTCGCGCTGGAGCGCTTCGTAACGCGTACTAAAAAAGACCCGTGACTCGTTTACTCCTCGCGCTAGAGAGCTTCGTGTTTCAAAGACAAGAGGCTTTTACAGCAAAGCTGTGTACCTCTACCCCCAACTGTTTCATCTCCGTTGGCAAAAACGCCAAGGCCTCCAAAATACCTGATGCACTGCATGCTTCGCCCCTCCCCAAGTTTCACGTTAGTGGAGATGGTCCGGGATTTTCTTTTTTTACTGGAGAGACGCAAGAAATATCGAAAAAAGTTTCAAATTTCGCGCTTCGGTGACGTACTATACTCAGGATTGGCGTAATATGGGCCGGCTCTAGAAACATACTCACCACTGCACGTTGGCATCGAGGCGATACCATCAAACTGAACTAGAAGCCCCACTTCCATCGCCCAGTCACGTTTATTGGCTGTTGCTTAGGTTGGTGGCCACCAATCGCACAAACAAGATTCTGTGACGTCATACAGAAATCGACGGAAAGTGGCTGGGAAGCCGTCACTTTTCGTATGTTTTCTTTAATACCTTGATCATTTTTGCATCTTCGCGATAAAACTGGTACTATTATTAACGGGAGAAAGCAGTCTTTTTATAGAGTCATACTTGTATTTTGTCTTCGTGGCTCCTTTGGTGCTTGCCAAGCACCAACGGCAAGTTATTAGAACATAATTATACAAACACAGTTGAACCTAGTTATAACGAACACTGATAAAGCGAATTATCGGCTATAACGAGCTAAATACAGACTTTGGTTGGTCACGTTTTATTTCAATGACACTTATTCTTTTATAACGAAACTAAAACCGTGAAAGCCGCGCGATGTCGGATGTAACGAAGAAATATTTGACCAGGAAGCTGAGAAGCTAATTGGAAAAAACCCCCCGTAGTCCTAAACTGCAGAAGTATAAAGGTCCTTTTGTTCGCAAACAATGAAAAACTTGATCCTACTCAGTGCTGTGAGTACCCACCAGACGAAGATCACATCCTTCATCAGATAAATAAGGACGCAGTCCTGTCTTGTCAAGTGAACTTTGTTCTGTTGTAATTTCACGTACTGATGTTCCGGTTCATTCATCTCGAAATGCAACAAGGAGAGCGTAAGGGTTACCTTATGTATAGTGGGTTCGAAGCCACAAAAAAATGCATTTTTGTATCAAGAATTTTGTGTCAAGTTGTGTTCGTATTTTGTATCAAATATTGTCGATTTGTTGTAGCCGATTTCTACCTCTACTGTTATATACGAATATTGGTTATAACAAACTAATTTGCTTTGCCGATAATACTTCGTTATGACGAGGTTCGACTGTAGTACTGGTGGTGCGTTACAGAACCATCTGACGTCGAGTTCGGATTTGCCGCTAAGGGGAAAGAGATTCTTCTGCTATCCGCATTCCTGTCATCGCTGAAATAGAGTCAATCGCCACCGCTGCCCGTTCATCAACTCTGATCCCTCCCCCCTGCGATGTATACCGGCCCGCATACACACGCATGCCGACGTGACCGAGTAATTTCCGCATATCGCCCCGGAACACGGAGAGCACGATTCGGCATCGACGAAATCGCCCTCACGACTCGGAGACTTGACGACCGGCGAGATGCAAGACATCGGGAAAAAGCGAGGCGTTACGACGGCGTTTTCAAAGAGGTACAGCCTTATTTCGTTGAACTGCCGAATTGTATTGCCAAAAGTGCGGGCGGCCTTTGAACACATCCCTGAACCTCAGGTTTTCCGGAACTCTCTTCGATGACCTCCTGCGGGGGAGTGAGCCATCAGCGGGCTTGCCCCTTCAGGTAAAACGCCGTTGCCATTGCGTCCGCATTCTTGTGAATTGTATAGGAACTATATCGTCCGCTCCTCAAAGGATACACCGCGCTTCATCCCGCCGATACCGCACGCATTCAGCAGGTATATAGAAATGCTTTCGGGTTTTTACGGGCCTTCTTTCCGTGTTCTTTTGTTTTCCTTTTCGGGCAAAGACATGATGCGTAGCGCTCAAAATTCGTGGAATGTCAATCGACCGGCCCTGTGCGGTCAATTGATACGCATGCACGCGAACGCACGTTCCAGGCATTCGCGTAGAGAAAATAATATCCGCGGAATGCAGACCACACATGCTGGAGGCATTCCATTTACGCGTTGACAAGCATTCCTCAGAACATGCCCCTGAATAACGTGATCGGAGAGGCGATTAGGTTACGGCTTCAACGTAATGGGTTGTCTCGCTAAGGAGAGGCGTATCGATGGCTGCTGGCACGTGGCGTCGAGGGTATTTGGTATATCACGTTCCTCTGTCACGCCGATGATATTTTCTGAAAAAAAAAAAAGGCATGATTAAAATGCGGGCAACCAAGCTTACAGGCGATCCAGTGTATCAACAAAAAAGTAAGCCTTTGAAACACGTACCTACGCACTCGCGCAAAACAATATTTCTGTTTTGCACTTGCAACACGGACTCAAACCAATAGCTGACATCTGCAGTGCGTGCGTAGACGTGGTGCCGAGACCAGAATCGATCAAGGCCCCGCGGCTGTGAAGCAAGTGGAAACAGCCGAATAAATGCTATTCGAATCAAACAACCCCACCTTGGTACACACTTGAAATGGAAGTCATGTCGCACATTGCGTGGTGCGTACCCATTCCCTTTGTCCAACAGAAATAAGGCCCCAGTTTCGTTTGGGTCCAGAAGGATCTGATCCTTAGGGCCAAGAAAAGGGCGCAGGAAACTGGGGCCATGGAAGGAGACAACCAACCGGTGGCGTAGTTAAAAATATTTTTCCAGGGGGTGTTACACGGCGCCGGCAAAAAAACAAAATCTAAACCTAGAAGGAAAGATAGCCTGCGCACAAACATGATTACATTTTCATTTTCTTATGAAAATTTTCTTATTTTTCTTTCTAGATACTAATATATCAATGCGGAAAGTGGACAGCGTGAACGAAAAAAAAAAAAAAAAAAGGCCGTAATGAGCAGGGGACAGAGGCGGAATGCACGGCTCAGAGGATTTCAGTGGACGGCAGTGTTCTGACAGCGCTACACCCGCCTTGGCTACGACCCTGGAACCATCCGTAGTCCAGTCAAGACTTTATATTATCAATAAACGCTTTGAACGCTATGAACGCTCAGAGAAACGCGAGAAAAACATAAAAAACTAAACGTTTACGGACGTTTCAGGGAGAGGGCTTCCTTTCTTCAGGGTACAGGGTAAGATGGTTTCAGTGGTTATATATAAAATGTGGCAAGGCAGAGGGCAGGGCAAGGGAAGCGAGAGTTCGTACAATAGGATCATGGTTGGAGTGCAGCAACAAAAAAAAAAAAAAAAGAGAGGAGGAGAGAGAGAGAAGTGGAATACACAAGAAAAAGAAAAGATAACAATAAATCAAAATCACGTGGTTCGAACAGGAGAGAGAAGAAAAAACTGGCAATTACCTTTTAAGATGATCGTTTTTTTCTCTGTCTCATTTTCGAATTAGTTGATTTTGAATTTTGTGTTATCATTCCTTTTTTCCTTCTCTCCTCTCTCTCTCTCGTGAGAGATATATAGATATGATAGATATATAGTATATATATATATATATATAGGAGTGATATATATTATTATAGAGATATAGATATAGAATAGATATCTATTATATATATTATATATAAGATCCTACTACCCATCCCTGCCAATGCAGAATAACCTGCATACAATTCACAACGCGGACGCACTGGGCACCGGCGTTTTACCATGAAGCGGCAAAGCCCGCTGGTGGCTCACTCCCCCGCAGGAGTTCATCCAAGAGAGTTCCGGAAAAACCTGAGTTCAGGGATGTGTTCAAAGGCCGCCCGGACTTTTGCCAATACAATTCAGCAGTTCAGCGAAATAAGGCTGTACCTCTTTGAAAACTTGAAAACGTCGTCGTAACGCCTCGCTTTTTCCCTATGGCTTCTATTATCTATATATATATATATATATATATATATATATATATATTATATATATATATATATATATATATATTAATATATATATATATATGAGAACGAAATAAAGCCAGAACGATAGAAAGCAAAAGCAAGAGCGAACGAATGTCAGCCCCTCCTTAGCGCTGCCGGTCGTACGGTCGTAACAGAGAGTCTCAAGACCGACGCACGCAGCTGTCGCTCCATTCAAGACGTTCGTCTACGACCGCGTCGGCGCCCCGCCACAACGGCTCCATGGCATTCCCTCCGCATCACTGTATACGACAGCGGGCGTCGTCCGATCTCCGATTCGCCATCTGCCGTGCAATCCACGTCGTGCGCCCTTTGTTGCCGCCTTGTTCGGCAACCGAGCGATAGACGCATGCGCTGCCGCACCGGCAGTGCTCGTCAAGTGTTTACGACGTTGTTTCGCCCCGTCGGTGCGGAGTGCGTATGGGCATTTAACGTTCGCTACCACCTTCTAACCACACTTGTTAGTTACGCATCCGGACGTGGTATATCGAACCTGGCTGGCGCAACGTCTGAGACTGCATGCTGGCTCCAGCGCCCAACAACCTTCGCGTCGAAAGGGGTGTTGACTCGGCTTTCGAATGACGACGTGTGCCGCGGTCGCCTTAGAGCGATTGGTTCGCCGACATGCGCAGTGCGGTTGTATCAGGTTGGGGTCGAAAAATGTTCGAGAGCCACGTGGGTTGAGTGTCTCGTAACGAGCGGTGGCGCCATCGTGGCGTCGGTGCTGGGCGGCTCTTTTGAATCATGGGAGCTGAGACGTTGAACTTGAAACAGGCGGCTCGGAAAAGGCGGACGAAAAGCGTCGAAGGTGTATACAATACAACATCCCACCCTCTTTCCCCAAGAGGGCGAATAAGAAATAAGAGCAAGGCGTTGTGCAGGTGCGTCTCGGCAACCTGTAGCTTTACTTTGGCGGCTCTTACCGCGCCACGGCGGTCCGCGTTCGTGGCCAGGGTTAAATGCACAGGAGAACTGTGTTTTGGCGGCTTCCGTTTGCTTGAGGCCTTCTGGTTCACCTTGCAGTGCGCACGTGTGAAGAGTGAGTGTCGGATGATCGTAGCCGAATGATATGGAAGCTGATTTGCTCCGTGTTGCCGGGCAAAAAGACACCCCCCCCTTTTTTTTTGCATTCTTCGCCAGCCATTTGTGCCTGTGGTCACCGACACGTTGCCACAGAACGCCTGTGAACTTGCGTGCTGGTGGATGGCTGTTTGTTTGGGTGTTCGGTGGCGCGAGGAGAAGGACATGAGGGCTTGAGGAGTAATGTCGGTACAGACCGTTAGACAACGGAACATAGGAGGGATGGAACGAAACTGGATGAGATTATGTTGCCGTACAAACAGATCCAGTGAGGGGTTCGTTCGAAAAAGCAAGAATAAAAATGGCGGCTCCCGCCCTCTTCTTGAACTCTTTCCGCCACCCTTGCTACTGACAACTAAACGCACCAGCCTAATGAGGCTTCACATCGTTCCTTCATCAGAAAAGCTATCTTAGGTTACTACAGCAGATTTAGGTGTTAAAATGTACTATCAGAACCCACTTTGAAATGCCCACCGTAGAGTGGTTTGGGCAGAAATTATTTTTAAAAATCCCGCAATATGCGATAGAAAGTTAGAAAGCGTTAAACACACATGGATTTTGTGGCACTCGCATACGAGAAAGGAGAAGGGGATAAGACGAAAACCATGATGATGATGATTGCTATTGGTTTCCCTTTGTATCAGGGTGATTGCATGTCATCTTACCAAAAAGGACTAATATATATCCATGTTTTACACTCTTGGTTTAATACTAGCGCTGCTTAGGGCAGGCACAAAAAGCTTATTAGGCACAAAATGCCCTTTTTTTTCCTGTTACAGGTGGTAGCTGCCCTATGCAATATTCCCCGCTCTGCTTCTCGTCCACCAGCATTCTAATCTTCTTTTCGTCGCCTCGACAGCCTTGAAGTTAACTTCCTCTGTGCTACCCTTAACTCCTAGGGCTTCTGGAAGCCGAATATTCCCTTCATGTAGATTTGGATGGATATCCTCACATTCTAACACTATGTGCCGCACAGTTTCTGTTCCTTGTCCGCAGACCACGCATACCCCATCATTTTGTGAATACTTCCCCACAAAACTCTTAGTTCGCAGGCAACCTGCTCTAGCCTCAAAAAGCAAAGCACTCCCCTGGGAATTATCGTAGAAATTTTCCTTTCTAATGTTCAATTTCTCAGCCCTGTACATCTCTAACGACGTTTTAGCTTCCATTTTTTGTCTCCATTAATTCGTTTCAATCTGCCTTGCCTCTTTTTTGGTTACCTTGCCTTGCCTCTTTTATGGTAACGTTGCCTACTTCCTCCCCCCCCCCCCCCCCCCCCCCTTCTTCAAATTTTTGTAATACACAGGAGCGAGTAGAGCAACAATAGACGAGGGCGCTATGCATGGCAAAAAAAAAAAAAAACAGCACTAAAAACGAGACAGATGGACGAAGCAAAAGGCAAGCGCCAAGCCTGTCATCATGTAACGGCTGCGAGAAATACTTTTCTTTCTCGAGCCACGTGCCAAGCTTACGCTGGCATGCTTTCAAGTTTCACCACAACGATCACCATGCTGCAATCCCCCTAAATGAGAACAAAAACGAACAAAACCGGCGAAAGGTCACATAACTGTGGTATTATTGTATACACCCAGCGCCACAAAGTTTTAAATCCGGAATGGATTCTTTGTTTACGTTCTGTTAATTTTTTTCTGCTTTCGTGTTCTTCCCTCCCTCTTTCACATTGAAGCCGATGATTACTGCGAATGAATGTCACCCTATTTCCGATGTCCCGGTCGCCCAAGCTCTCCCGCCAAAGAAAACGCTCAGCGCCTTTGTACACCTTTTCAAGTACCTCGGCGGAAAAACAGGAAGGGACCGTGTGTCTTCCATGCTAAAGTATTACAACGAATTGTTTCTGGGCGGCCTGCGGCATAGCTTACCGCTGTTTCTCAATACGTTCAACCAGTTTACATTTGGATCGGGCTACTCAGGCGTACTGTTGCCTTCTTTTGGTGCAACGTTCTTCGACCATTCCACTATTTCTGTTCGGGAGACCAGGACCGTAGCCAGAATTTTTTTCCCGTAGGAGGTTATAGGTTATCGGAAGGGGGGAGCTTTTCCGAAAGGAACACTCCCTTACGCGGTGCCTGCAACAAACTTCGGAGGCACCCCCCCCCCCCCCCCCCTCTCCTTTGGCCGCCGTGACTGTAGGCACTGAGAGGGCACGTTAGCCTGTCTTCGCATCATCTTGATTCCCCAGCTGTGTTTAGATGCCTAATTTACAACTTTCATTCAGATAGCACATTCGCAACACTAACGCCTCTGTGAGGCGTCAGTTTTGGTACAATTTTGGTACAGTTTTGGTACAACACAGCTGCACTAGTCATGATTATCCTACTATGATTTCGCCATTCTAGATTGGGCTCTAATGTCTATGACGCGTGGTTCCTTTGGTGCGGTGTTTTAAATATCCACGCCAATCCAGGGATTTACAGGTCGTCCGTGCGGGCATAGACCTACAGTAGCGAAACCTTACGGGGTTCAGACTTCGGCCATAAGTTCCGCGCCACTGTGAGAGCCCTCGCCAGGGCAATCTGCTTCGATGTTGTGGTCAGGAAATCGTTTAAATTCAATGTTATTCTGAGCCATGCACTATTTTTTTTTTCCTTACCGGGGCAAACATTCCGGAAGAACCTTTTTCGGCGGCATTTCCTCAATAAGTCACTTAATAGTTTTTTTGGGGGGATCCGCCGACATTGATATCAGCTGCAAAAAAGAAAAATATTTTGGGATGTCGGAAAGACTCTCTTATTCGCAGAGAATATCGTTCTTTCAAGAAAGTTTCAATTAAACTCCGGTGAGCACGCATCAACAATGTGCCTAAAGCACACTCAGGAAACTACAACTCCACATTCAAAGCCCGCGCCGAAAACGAAGGCGTCTTCGCAATATTGTCAGGCCATCGGGCAGGCGGCGCCATCTCACGGGTTGAAGTAGTACTTCATCGTGGGGCTACAGGTGACGGGCAGTGCGGATCTCCGTGGTGCGGATCACCACCGTGGTGCGGATACTTCGGCGTTGTTTGACTGCCTTTGTGACAAATCCCAAAGTAATTTGTCGAGCAGTCGGGTAAAAGTCTCGAACAACCTAGCTCATAACCGCGTGAGCATAAAGAAAAAAAAAAAAAAAAGTGTAAGTGGAGGTGCGGGGTATCGATCCCCGTACCTCTCGCATGCTAAGCGAGCGCTCTACCATCTGAGCTACACCCCCACGGACGTAAGGGCGGATCCATAGGACGGTATTTATGCCGGTGCAACTATTTTTCTTGCGCCAACCCTTCGATTTGGCGTGTGCTTTGCTTGTTACGCTTCTTTCAATTTGATTTAAGGTCAAGTGTTACATTCTGAGTCCAGTCATGGCTGGGGTTGCCGAAAAAGCGATGCTGAACGCGCGGAGAGTTCAGCGAAGTGAGATCTCATGACGATCGTCGTCCAGTGCATCGAAGTCCTTGCTCTCTGAAACGTTTTAAGCCAGATATGTAGCAGTTGGGGGTGGTCGTGCGTACAGACGTAATTCGTGCGATCCCATGGGGGGAGGGGGGGCTGATACAAACCAATCAAAGAGAGAGAGAGGGGGAGAGGAAGCAGAGGGTAGAACAAATAAAAGGGGGATAGCTGGTCAAACCTCCCAGCTGATCAATTCCAAAAGTCAGGAAAGGGAACCAGAATATTATTGTTCACTTCTGGCACCAGTAAAAGATCGGCCCGGTGCTCCAAGGGCGCCTGAGTTGTTCTTTATAAAGGGGTTTCAAATGAACATCGAAAACTGCCCTTTAAAGGGCAAAATATACTGGACTAATGGAAAAGGGGGCAGGATGATCGAAATCTGAATCGGGTCGAAAGGAAAAAAATAAGTAGAAAAGAACCTTGATAATTATGATTGGAACGTTAGCAACTAGTATGATAACGAACTAGAGACGAAAAGACACCAATGACTAAAACAAGGAGCAGACTTCGAACATAAAATGTAATATAGTATCGGGTGTTACTAACACGCAATGCTGCTTTACAAGAGTGAGTAATGTTGGGCCAGAATAAACGCGAAAACAACAACAACAACAACAACAACAACAACAATAAACAACAACAAAAAAGGCTGGAGTGCACATAGGTGTTTTTCCATCGGCAAAATGTTCCCCCCATTACCCTGGATGCAGGATTTCAGCGTCGCCATGTGTTTAGCAGCCCGTATACCTACCGAATGAATTGCTCGTCTTTGGCCGGTGCAAACACGTGCATATTCTTTGAACAACACATTCGATTGCGGAATTCCTTGTTCTTCTTTAATTAAAGGCCCAAGTTTCAATTCGTGTGAGAATATCCCCCCGCTCCCTCAGGAAGAACGCTGCAAATAAAGAGAACTTATTTGAGATTTTGACTAATATATGGCAGTTGCTGGAAGTCTTGCCGGCAAATTTTAAGCCAGATATGAGGAATTTGGCACGTTGTCAGTTTTACTTGATCGAAGCTCTCGGTTCGCGCTCAAATGCAAAAGCGTATTTATGGATTTTGTGAGAGGAATAAGAGGGCACTTATCAGTTTGTTCCGGAAATAAATAAAACTTTCCAGCTTATGGGAAATGGAGCCCATTTGGACGGCGAACCAGTGAGTTGTTCTTGGGCCCGAAAAAGCGGCCCGGGGATGAAGGGGGGACGTGATTGCTTTGCAACGGTGGGAAAGGGAAAGCAAAATGCGCCGGGAAAGATATCTGGAAATGAATGGGGGAATGATCAAAAAATTTATTGGCAAGGATAAACCCGAAATTATTATGTTGGTATCAGCTGTTATGAATATGTATGATCATCGAAAAGCTAAGGCAAAAAATGTATGATCGTTCATACGGTCAAAGAGATTTTCTGATCGTCTGCTACTTGCCTACTGTGAATACCCATCGTACGTTTCGCTCTGCATACCCCAGGTGGCACCGTCGTTTTCAAGATCAGCTTGCACTGGCTCGCACGTCCAAATCGGCCGCAATTTTGCAATAGGGCGAAAATGGTCTTGTTTATTTTCAGAATAAACAGGTAAGTACTATCATTGTTTCCGGTGTCAAACAAAATGGAGCACAAAATGCGACCTTCGTGGGAAGTTTGAGCGCGGGAAACCCAGCAGCGGTTCGCTCAAGGAAAATTTTTAAATGCCAAATTTTCGTCGTAACACCCTGTACATTGGATGATACTGTGAACGGCCATCCTTTCGCTGCGTCTTGTGGTTGCCTCTCGGTCTGTACCACGTACTTTCGCCGTGCCTGCGCAAAATGAGTGAAGGGAAAATGCAATAATCAAATTGCAAAAGGGAATCCTTAAGGTAGTCAGGATGGGCAAATCCAGGCGACACATCGTAAGTATATACGTAAAATGTAGGCCCAAGTAAGCTGCCGCATCAAGATAGAGCGCGAACAGTTGAAAGGAGGTCATCACCACCACCACCACACCGACCACCACCAACGAATATCATCATCATCATCGTCATCATTTATTTACCCTTAAAGACCCTGTCTCTGGCATTATGCAAGGAGGGGGGGGCGGATACGACAACTTGAATGGTCATGATAACTATGAGGGGGAAACACGAAAACTAGGGAGAAGGTTTCAAAAATCACGCCTACTGCAATGAAAAATTACCCAAATGGGTAAAGTGAAAAACTCTGCGTACCCATGTTCATCATAAACAGCTTACTGGCTCGCACGTAAAAAAATTCGGCCACTTTCCGGGAAATCCTTGTGTAATGCGACGCATCGTGGGGTTCACTTGGTTTCCCGGGTTGTTGATTCTGAAATCACGGAAACGTTCGGGGAAGGTATGATGTACTTTATGATTATTATTATGTTTTATGGACAAATCTTGGTAAATCTCGTAACCTGTACTTGGGGTTTGCTGTCGAAACGACCTTTACTCCATCATTGTTGCGTAGTGGGAGCTTCTGTCCACTACTCTGCAAGTGTCATCATTGTAAAATGAGCGTTGTATAAAGTAAATATTGCGTAGTTTAACTGAGTCAAGGATATAGGCGCGTTCGTAGCATTCATTCTGTCGGTCATTATCTTAAAATGATAGGCCCAATACGCCGTCTGGAAGTGCAGCACAATGTAACAAAATGTATCATCATGTATAAAAAGTGTTCTTGCCCTGTACTCATATTAACCTGTAATAGCCTTTTTAGTTGGGGGAAAAAATCGGTTTTTGGCGAATGGCCATTATAACCATGTACCTCGCGTACCGCCCACAGGGTCGTGCGATCGAAACGGCAACAGCAATATTCAATTTATAATAGTGTAGGTGAAAACAATGGAGCGACAACAACGTCATTGGAAGGACAAACAAACAAAAAACAAAAACAGACAGGAGGAAAAAAAACAGATGGAACAACAAGAGAAAAAGATGAGCTAATATATATGTGAAGCAGGGTTAAGGAGTTTTTGGGAGCAACAAGAAAAGACTAACCCAGTAGCCGTTAGATCGCATGGGGTAACAACGGCTTTAAAGAAGACAAAAAGAATGTGGAAGGAGGCAATACAAAAACAGATGTAACACCATTAACAAAAGCGTGAGACAGGAATATGGAGGGTAAACAAGCAAGGCTGGCGCACAACAGGGTTAGTGATCCCTGACGCAGTTTCAGCGCATGTAATCTGAAGATAAATTCGGAAGGAAACAACACATGGTGCACCAACAAGAAGCGGACGTCTCAACAAGAATAGATTAAACGCATGGGGTAACAGGGAATACAAAAGCAAAGAGAACAAGAGATAAGATACTTGGGAACTATGCACTAACATCCGGGTTTGATTGTACTGCCAGCAATTAGGTCATGGGATCTAGTTGTACAGGTGAACTGTTAACGACATCTTGAATTTATTTGGGTCATGTGCGGTTACTATTGAATCCTGCACGTTATTCCACTCCTCCACGGCAATAGGAAGAAAATATTGGTTGAATGCATTTGTGGAACCATACAGACGCTGCTCGCTCAATGAGTTATGTAGGCGGCGTGAAGTGCAGAATGGCGGTGGCAATAACGAGGTATGCATGTCGGGAATTTATAATATAGTTTATGAAAAAGACGGAGCCTTTCGATTTCCCTCCTAGAAGTGAGGGTGTGGAGATCGAGGGGCGACTTTATGGCTGAGATGCTCGAAAGAAAGCTATATGTCGCAGAGATAAATAGGGCTGCGCGATTTCTTACTGACTCAAGATAATTTATCAAATAGGTTTGGCGGGGGTTCCAAATTTCTGAAGCGTATTCAAGCTTAGCGCGCACAAAGGTTGAGTATGCCAATTCTAAATATTATAAATTCTAAATAGGCTCTAAATATGTTACTTTTAAAGGAGATTCTAAATATCTGCTTCTAAATTTCTAAATTCTTATGCTTAGTTAGCTGTTCCAGCACATGCTGCAAGCTAACAACTCGAATGAATGCGGAATTCATGTCGACATTCTGTAATAATACGGTACCGCCAGTGGAAGCCGCACTCAAATGAGGTAAACGGTGTGCGTCGACCGTTCGTGAGAGACTTGATTACAAGTATAGGAAGACCATCACTTCCATACAAATAGCATAAAATCTGTAGGCGAAGCATAGACTATAACATTGCAAGACAAAAAACAGTTGGAAGAGCGTAATAGAGGAGTAACAGAGCTTCATGGGAAATGGTGTAATAAGCGTAATAGAACGTAATAGAGTCTTTCCGCCATGATTGTGAACCAACTAGCCCGTGTTCACACCTTAGCGATAGAGGCATTCGTCGTGTAGTGGACAGAAGCGGGTTTGTGATGGTGATGACGATGCGTGTACGCGTGAGGAACAACCCTAGAGGGTCGCTGCGAAGTGAGACGTCATGGAATGTTAAAATCGATGAAAATAACAGATTCGTTGAAATAAACTGGCGGGTTAATCTTGTTGATATAACTGCGACTGAATGACGAAGCTTGTTCGTATTTTATAGTTTTGACCGAGGCATGGTCAACTCTTTCGGCAGACAACTTTTCTTGCATGGGTATGCTTTTTTTACAAACACCAACTTATCCATGCATAAAATCACGGGGAGACATCAGCCCCCTTAAAATGCAGTGATTGCAAAGGCGTTGGTGTGTAATTAATTGTCGAACGCGTCCTATAGTTTTATCATCATCACTTCCGCTCTACGTCATTTTCTTTGCTGCATTACTATGACAAGCCATACCTCGCATCCCGAGGCACCGAATTCCTTACCTATAGAGACCGAGGCTGTCGCTCAATCTGTCGCATTGACCACATTAGTTTTTTTTTTTTGCGAACGTCGCAAGTTAAGCGATCAGAGAACTGACGAAACACGACGCTGTAAAAGCACGTTTTTGCGGCGGGCATATACACCCGTCTGTAACTATCTACCCGGTGCAACAACGACTGGTTGACTTCCTTGCACAACACAGCGGTTGTGCTAAAAAGGCGAGTGGAGCGATGAGCGACTTCAGGCGCAGCAGCAAATTAAAAAGTTGCCTTGAATCTACTCTGGGAACGTAGTCGACAGCGAAGCCAAATGTGTGTCCGACACAGAACACAACTGACCGGGCGCAATTATTTCAAATGAGGGAAGAAACAAAACACGCCTGTTTGGAATTTGAGACTTCGTATGCTTCTCAGAAAAGTAGCTCAATAAATCTTGTAACGAGTACAATTTTATCCTAACACACCGAAATGGGGCTGTTCCTTTCCCTTGAACTTTGTGGTGCTGTTTGAATGAATTAGAAGCTGTGGATTCATGTTATCTGTATTGAAACTGCGTCTCGGCCTCGTCGGCCGCTTTTCTGGTGCAGGAGAAAAGCGAAAACGCCCGTGTGTACGAGATTTCGAGCGCACATCAAAGATCCCCAGGTGGTCAAAATTAATCCGAAGCCCTCCACTACAGCGCGCCTCATCGCCTGCGTTGCGTCGACGCGTTAAATCCTGCAATCAATCAATGAAACTGCGTCTGATAGTTATCCGCGCCAGCTGAGATAGATCTCCCCATGGCTACGTATTCATTTGAATAGTGCAACTTCAGATAATTGGTTTTCGAGACATTCTCGATTCAACACGAGTTACAGCCGTTTTCTGTAACCAAACCCCTCCCGTACAAGTGAATGTATTGACGGAAGACGCGAATTTGTTTTTTTGTGTGTACAGCTCCGCGGCGACAAGTGCGTGAACTTCGGTGCAATGACAGCCGTCTTAGTGGTAAATTGCAGTGAGATTTTCTTCCGAAATATCTAAATTAGATTGAGAGCTGGATAGAATCCGCGCGGAAGCTGGCTCTGCCGCAAGGGGCTTTGGTGTGTGTATGAGAGACATGCTTGAGACATTGGGGCATGGGTTTCCCCAAGAATCGAATGAAGGGGGTTGGGGGTGGGGGTGTCTCAATGGTTGGGGTAGGGGGGGGGGCGCAGAGGAGGCGGGAGGTTGAATAAACTATACAAACTGTTTCTTTTTCAGTCCACTAGTTAAATAATAGATGTCTATTAACCAAATGATCATCCCCGTGACGTATGTTTCCCTTTTTCTCTATATAAATCTGGGAGGCAGTGTCCTCTATTTAATCCTAAAAAATAAGTTATTGTTTAGAGACTTCAGTTTTTAACGGAAAAGGGTCAGTATTCAGTTCTTATATTCGCCTGACCATTTTCCAACGTATAAGGACATTTTCAAACTTGTTGCCAGGGCCTATGACGAAATTTACGTTTTTGAAACAATGTTTAGGAAGTACACGAATTATGCAGCAGTTATAAAGCGGCACCGATTGTCTTTTGGCGTTCACAAGTTATTAAAACACCAGGATTAGCTTCCGTAGCCCTTCGCCTCGCCGAATTTGCAATTTTAAATGTAGATGTTGAAAGAGCTTCTTCAAAGAATAGAGCTGTAAACAAAGAACTGCCCCGAATCAATGAAGAAAGTAAATTATGTGTTTTCACTACCGTCAGCTCAAGATAAAGGTGGCCCCAGTTGAAATATGTTTGGGTGAGAGCTTGTTGATATACGCTTTGTTCGTACTTCTTTGCGGGCTTGTTCTTGTTCTGTACCAGTGGCATCTGACAAATGAATGTCACGTAGTTCTTATCATTATATTTGGACACTTCTTTTTTGACGGAGTGTGAAAACAACGCTAATAATTCAGGTTCCTAATAAAAAAATCAATCGAAGACCGGACATAGGATAATGGGTCAAATAATGACGCAGCCAAAAATCTCGGAATCTCGAAAACGTGAAATTTTTTAGACGTCTACAGAAACAAATCAAAGTGTTAGTAATGCTAATAAAAGAAGGAAACATTGATTTTCAAAATAAAAATAGGAAAATAGGAAAGAGGAAAATTTAAAGACTAAAACTTCATAACACCGCACCTATTTACAACAGTATACATTTATTGCTGTATCACTACACCGCTTTTACGAAGAAATAATTAAAAGCTTGTCGGCCAACGTCAATAGCGTCTCGCGTGTCAGGTACCACCGAACCTTCCATACTTATGCTCATCAGCTCATTCACATGGTTGGGAAGACGACGGCTTCTTTATGAGCACAAAACACTTTTCAGAGCGGAAAACGAGCGCTCAAAAGTGGCTGTTGTGATCGGCAGCAGCAGGAGATGGATGAAGACGTCTTGCACGCTGAGGAAAATTGTGGCGTGGTGAGGCTGAACGAGCAGAGATGCTACAAATGCGGTGGACGTCAAATATTCCTGAATTCGTCTGGAATTGTTCTTCTTTGCATCGTAGTTGCTTCCAATTTGTTCATCGTATCGCAGACCGACTGCTGGGAAGAACTGTTTTCCAGACTACAACTTGTTTCTTATGCGGCAAGAACGCGTAAAAACAACGCAGCGCTCTAAGCAGTCTACAAGTCGTTGTCGGAGATTCGCAAGAATCAGTTCCTTGTACTTGGTTAAATGTAATGCTAAGCTTCTCTGGTCATCGCGTGTTAACTCTTGAATGTGAGTGCCACTTTTTGTAGGCCCTGCACCGATGTGTTTACGTCTTTGAGCACTCCTTCGACCGAAAGGTCCGCAATCGTCCCCGTTGGTGCCTCGACGAGAGGACATAGGTCTGCCACAGTCGTAGACGTTTTCTGAATGGCGCTCTTGAAAGACGCCAATGGCTTGAACAGACGATCCACACATGAAATAATTGCAATCGTTTTCTCTGGCCGCAGCAATAGCCCGCCAGCTTCAATGCTCATGTCCCCACCATCTTGATAAATGCTCTCTAAGGCCACCAGTAAAGGCTCAAATAGCGTCGGGATACCATACAACGACCGGTCGTGGGAGAGTCAGCGAGTTTTTTTCGAATAGCCATAGCTTCAGCTTCAATCCTTGGACATCCTCAATATTTTCAAGGACGCTCAGGTGCTTGGGCCCTTGCTAAATAATAGGAGAGCGAGGAGATCAAGCTGATGGTCCGCTTGATTTCCTTTGATGACTCTGCAGCTCGAAGCAACGCAAGCTGCAGAAAGTGCCCTGCGGTGAGTATAACAAAGGTGGGGGCTGCAATGCTGCTTGAGTAAGGATTGTACCCATCCATGCCGGCCAGAGCAGTTCGCCGCCCCATCGAATGCACAAGAATCCATCTTGGTCGAGTCCAACAAAGACGTGCTCAGCTCTTTCAAAATTGGCGATGTCACAGATTTGGCCTATGTGTCATAAATAACATCGGCATCAAGAAATGCGCCCGTTGGGTGGCCGTTGGTATCAAGATAACCCACGTAGAAGGGCTTAAAATTTGTCTTCCGTTGACGTCGTTGCATTCATCAGCCATGCAAGAAAACTTCCCGAAAGTAGAGAGGGTTGTCTTCACTTTCTCTACGGTCGTTCCCTTAAAGGTCGCTCGAAACCCTTCAACCCAGTCTGTTGAATTTCTCGCAGAAAGGTAATGAGTGCTGGTTTGCTTGCGTTGAACCCCTCCGCGACCTCGGGATTCACTTGTGCCAGAGAACTCAGCAGGGGTATCCAGTTGGATGTGGGGGCCATTTCTTGTTTGGAAAGAAAATAAGATGCGACCGCTATGTTCTTTCTCATAAACCGAGCCTTGTCGTCAGCGCATTTAGTCGCCTCGTTTAACGCTTCTGAAATCGTCTGTGGCTGGCGTAAAAGGCGTTCAACGTGTCTGTGAGCCAAACGATCCGGGCCTGCCAGTCACGAAGAACTTTCAGCGGCAACTTCGGAAATTCATGTGAGATGCAACAGCCGGGTCTCCGACGAAGGGAGAGGGGCGCCAGCTCTGCTGTTTTTCCACCCTTGCACCACTAGTGCAAGTTGAGGCATTTTTTTTTGAGAAAGTTTTTAAAAGGGCTCTAAAAGCCGTAGAGCTTATTTGAAGCAGGAGATTACACCTCTACCTTTTGTTCAAAGGCAAGCAGCCTTGGTTTGTTTGTCTTGAGAGAAATAATTACCAGTATTGGAGAGGATGACAGGTACCTCGGTAGTGGGAAAGGCGTGGTTTGAGGCTTCTAGTGCACTTGGTGCCCAACTATCGAAATTTTCTCCCTAATTTTAAATAAAGGGCCCTGCACACTCGTATACAAATCCTTCTAAGTATACCGCATCCATACAATTCTTGTCTTAGCCGCAAATCTGGCATTGATTGATCACAGACATCGTATTTGCGTTGTTGTAGCACTACATGCGCTTGAAACGATATTATTACACGCATGCAACTACTACAGAAGTAAACAAAGCAAGCTGGGATACCTCTCCTGTTCTTTTAGCAAGAAAGTGTTTTATTCCGGTATTCACGAAGATTTCACTTACGTCATATCCGTCACGGAAGTGACGCGAGTACCCAGGCAGCACGGAAAGTCCGTTTCTTGACCGGCCAACCTATGGCCGTTCTCCGGAATGCTCGGCAAGAGGCAACAAATTGGCTGCCGTTGATAATAAAATGGACGGTACGAATCCGGCTGCCGTCACCTCGTAACGTTTTCGGCAGCCAATGCTCATATGTTGGTCGCCTTTCACTGGTTTGCCGTAACCACGGTTTCTCCCCGGCGCGGGTTGCTTATAAATTCTCTGGTAAGTCACCCGCCGCCGAGGAACGGCGCTTGCTCCCGCAACATTGATCACAAGACGTGCGGCAAGCTTGCGGCTGCCGAGTACTCTTTTTTTCTTTGAAAGCCGGTCATCAAAAGATGAGCAGCACGTACCCGTCTAACGAAGCAAACGGCCTGTAAAGGGTGCACCCCTGCACACAAGGTCTTCTTGCGGGGAAGCAACCTTTAATACTAAAGAGTACATATACTTCAGGTTGTTCGTTGTCGGGTTTTATATTACAACACGAAGGTGTTTTATGCCTATATACACCAACATTTCACTGACGTCATATCCGTCACGGGAATGACGCCAGTACACCTTTGCCGAAGCAACCCGCCAGCAGGACGTCGCTCGTCAAGCACATCCACAAGAAATTCGCCAACCCGCAAATCATGCTAAGCTGGAGATTTCGCTACACATTTCACTTTCGTGTTTTACAGATTCCTATGACAGAGGAATGAACCCCAGTTTTTCACGTTTCTTTCATCAGCTAAATGAGGCATATCAACAAAGTAGTTCCTCTTTTTCCACTCCGCGGAGCCACTAGATCGCCGAGCGAACTCCAAGCCAGTGTCGAACTCTGAGCCAGTGTCTCTGAGCCAGAGACCCCCATTTCCTATTATAACGCGTTTAACTTAGGCTCCTTGAAACAATTACGTTTTCCCACCCAACGAAATTCCACCTAATACTGTAGCCGACCGATTTTTCGTACCTGGAGGGAAACGAAAAATAGTCCGAATAAAAGAGCAATGCGAAAAATCCGCGAGTCTTTACTCCTATGGTAGAACTGGCGAAATATCAAGCAAGTGCGAATTTTCGGAGTCCAAAAAAATGGTCGGCTACTGTATATCCAACCCAGTACTCCGTTATGTGCCAATTTTTTAGCGAAAGTGGCACCCTCTACCATATCGTGTGGGGGCGTCAATAAAACCCCAATATAGGCAGGCCTATGCGAGCGAGAGAGCGAGCGAACGAACGAACGAACGAGCGAACGAGCGAGCGAGCGACTGACCTACCGAACGACCGAACGACCGAACAACCGACCAAGCGAACGACCAACCAAGCGAACGAACAAACGAACAAGCGTGCGAACGAACGTTCACGTTAAGTCCAAAGCCAACGCCACTAATAACCCAAAGGAAATAATGCTGTGCGCCCGTAGTGTGACGGATGATAGCTGAATCGGATAGGAGCCGGTTTCAGAACGCGATTGACACAGGTTCGATTTCCCCCGAGGGACGCGCCGCTTTTTTCTGTTCGCGTTGGCAAACTTGCGGCCGCATTAAAACGTTCCACGGTTACAATTTCGAGACATTTTAGACTTCTGGGTTATAAAACTATTGGGCTGCACTCGTTGTTGCGGGGCAATGATGTGGTCCTACTGCATTCAAGTTGGCGCAGTGAGGCATTAAAATAACAGTAAAGGGCATCCTGCTTTATCAATAACAGATGTCTTATCAAGACCAAATTTAATAGATTAAACACAAGGAAATAGTGAGCTAGAGATAAAGTTTTATGCGAAAATATTACGGGCCATTGTAGCATAAATCCTTGGCATCATTTTCTTCCTCTGAGTATGTCACTGAGGATGGCACAAAAAGACAGGTGGTTTTTTTCAGAAACCATTAGGTATTTGTAATAACCTTCATGATAAGACATATCCATAAGACCTTTTCCCTAGCTGCTATCCGGCATCGCTTAAAGAGACCTTGCAACAACACTTCCGATAAACACTCTTTTACTTCCTTCGTGCTTGGAAGCACTGCAAAAGCTATAGTTATAGCTAGCACAGAGCGACACTGGGTGCTTCGGTCGTTGCCTTCGAGTTTCCACTTCGTTTTTGTGGCGATATGCTTTAAAAGTAGCTAGTGAACGGATTTGTTGCAGCAACTCAAAGGAAGCCAGCGACTACGCTAAGATGATATTTTCTGAGCGCGCGAACATTGCCAAAACTGGGAAAAGAAAATATTTTTGTGGCAGTTCTGTAATGCTTGAGCCTTGAACAGAAAATTTTGATTGAAATACTTTTTGAACCCCTTTTTGAAGTAAAGGGTGCGCTTGTTGACTACGTTCTGAAAGCATTGATGATTTAGAAAAAAAAAAGCTGAAAAATCGTTGCATGGTGCTTTTAATATACATATTGCTGCCATGATATTTTATACTTATTGTTCTGGTGCGTTCTAAAACACTAATTTCACCTCGATGCGCTGTTCGAAATTTCTGTGAAGATTCAACCAAACACAAATAAATCGATTGGATTTGTCGTCATTGTCGCTGTGCATCGTTTAAATCATCGTGTGCGAAGGAAAATTTGACATCCACCTCAATGCAGCCGCATGGCCAAAAAAGAAAGCTGCATTGAGCTGGATGTCAAGTTTTCCTTCGCATAAACTTGCTCCACGTTGGGGATTTCCCCTAAATCTGGTCGATCCTCATCATGGTCATAATCTAGACTAACCGGACCTATTATCTGCCAACGGCCACTAAGTGTCTGCAAATTACAATGCTGGGAAATCGGTGTCTTTAATTTTGTTTTTTTGGAAGTGTCTGTGTTGAAAAAGGAGAGATGAAATAGTCAAGCTCACAGAAGACACATTGCCGACTTCAGCTAGTTTATTTTTAAGACCCATAGACGCTTCGTGCGATGACCATAGTGTATACAGCAGTAGTCGTTGTCATGGAGTTAGAAAGCTTTGCTGTGCTGGGTCCTGGTAACTGTATGGTCTGCATCAGCGCCAACAGCTGAAAAAAACAAAACAAAATACTTTTAAGGCAAATGTTACTGTGGACGCGGGTGCTAAGGCATCACGCGCTACGTTTTCTTGTCGGTGCTTGCAATCTGCTGATACGTAAATATAAACCGAGGTAGTCAACAGTAATGTTATCTAAGCCAATGTATATTTTAAGTATATCCACCAGCCCCACTTTAAATACCTTTTTCTGCCATTTTCTGCTCCCATCCAGAAAAAAAACACTACAGACAATCATTAAAAAAATTGGGCTGCCTGGTGAATTTTAAATTTGCGTTTGTATCGGGAGAGTAGCGCAGCGGGCGCAACTTCTGAGGTTGTAAGTGCAGGGGCGTATTGAAGCACATGGTTTTTAAACGCGAAATATACTCGATAACAAATAGTTTGTGGTTAGACGCAAGAACTGTAGTCTCACCACAGCTTAGGGAATTGGGTGCCCGCAGTGAAGAATTACGGACTTTGGATGTGCTGCAAGCACGGAGTGCAAGCAATTTTGATGCTTTGCAGTGTGCTGGTGAACGACATGTGCCCCTTTATTTGACGATGTATTGACTTACCTGCGTTTACAGGAGAGTTTACTGGCTGAATTGGAAGCTGCTAGATCCTCCGAGGCCACTGCTTGCTCCGAAGCCACCATAACCTCCTAGGCCGTATCCTCCGTATCCGCCAAGTCCTCCAAGGCCGTATCCTCCATATCCGCTGAGTCCTCCAAGACCGTATCCTCCGTATCCGCCTAGTCCTCCAAGGCCATACCCTCCGTATCCGCCAAGTCCTCCGAGGCCGTATCCTCCGAATCCGCCGAGTCCTCCGAGGCCATATCCTCCGTATCCGCGAAGTCCTCCAAGGCCGTATCCTCCGTAGCCGCCAAGTCCTCCAAGGCCGTATCCTCCGTAGCCGCCGAGTCCTCCAAGGCCATATCCTGAGTTTCCACTAAGTCCTCCAAGGCCATATCCTGGATATCCACTAAGTCCTCCAAGACCATATCCTGGATATCCGCTAAGTCCTCCGAGGCCGTATCCTGGATATCCGCTAAGTCCTCCGGGGCCATATCCTGGATATCCGCTAAGTCCTCCGGGGCCATATCCTGGATATCCGCTAAGTCCTCCGGGGCCATATCCTGGATATCCGCTAAGTCCTCCGGGGCCATATCCTGGATATCCGCTAAGTCCTCCGGGGCCATATCCTGGATATCCGCTAAGTGGTCCTAGGCCATATCCTCCAAGGCTGGAACCTCCAAGGCTGTATCCTCCAAGGTTGTATCCAACGGGCACTGGAGAGACGACTGGAGCTGGGAATGGCACTGGCCTAGGAACTGGGACTGGGTGGGGGACGCGAACTGGAACTGGGTGTGGGCGGGGGAAAGGAACTGGGTATGGGCGGGCAACTGGAACAGGGAATGGGCGTGGAACTGGGACTGGCCTTGGAACTGGGACTGGGAAGGGGGCAGTGACGAGGTGGGTTGGGATCGGGACTGGGAAGCGGGATGACCTTCCACTCAGGGGGTCGACAACTTGTCCAACTCCGGTTTGGAAGCCGACGAAACCTTGGCGGACTCCGTTGCCAAGGTTCCTGACTCCACGGGCACCAGCGAGGAGACCTCCCAAGCCACCGTATCCTCCGAGGCCACTGAGTCCTCCGAGGCCACTGAGTCCTCCGAGGCCGCCGTATCCTCCGAGACCACTGAGTCCTCCGAGGCCATATCCGCTAAGTCCTCCAAGGCCGTATCCGCTCAGTCCTCCGAGGCCATATCCGCTAAGTCCTCCGAGTCCGTATCCGCTAAGTCCTCCAAGGCCGTATCCTCCGTATCCACGAAGTCCTCCGAGGCCGTATCCTCCGTATCCGCCAAGTCCTCCAAGGCCATATCCACTAAGTCCTCCAAGGCCACCGTAGCCGCCTAGAAGACCATATCCACCGCCGAGACCGCCGTATCCTCCGAGGCCACTAAGTCCTCCCAGGCCATATCCTCCTCCGAGGCCATATCCTCCTCCGAGGCCATATCCTCCTCCAAGGCCATATCCTCCTCCTAGGCCATATCCTCCTCCGAGGCCATATCCCCCTCCGAGGCCATATCCTCCTCCGAGGCCGTATCCACCGTACCCGGAGAGTCGGCGGTAGTACTGGCCGAGGGCGCCTTGGTAAGCTGTGTAGAAGTGCAAGTCCGCAGTGAGGCACCGTTACTTTCACAGGCTGATGCAAAATGGCATAGAAAGAAGCTGTTTAAATTCGAGAATGCTCATACAGAGGACGAAATTTTTTTCTTTCAGCGATGTTTTGGCTGAGCTCAAAGTACAGACAAAGCAAATTGTGTATTTGATACAAAAAACTATGTAGTTATGAGCTGCCGGGAGCAAAGATCCGAATGCTGAGTTTCGGAAACTGACAAAAATGATTTTTCTCCAAGAGGTAGAAACTTTTACGAACGTTGCCTTATATTTTACGTGTCTGTCAACATTCCATGTATTTCGGCAGAAGAGTGCGCCTTCTGGGGTTGCGCTAAGTTCAACATATCACGTTGCCACTATACTACATAGAGCGTGAACCGATCACTGGCGAGTTCGCGCCATTTAATGCGCTTGCCTAATTGCGCTTTTACTTGGTTTTTTGGGAGCGAGCGGGTTAACCTTGTTCGTTCATTATCATGTTTCTAACACAAAAATTTGTATTTTGTATTTCGTCAAGAATAATTGAAAAAATACTTCAATAGTGTGGATACTGCTCCTGTTTTGGGTCAGATGGGCTTTGTGGACACGCAGAAAAACGTCAAGAACCACGATGATGCACTAAGTAACGCACTAAGTAAAATAAAATTTTGAGCAATCATGTTGAACCCCCAGTGTGAACAAGGGAAAAAAGATGAAGTGCGCCTAAACAAAAGTGGCTCACGTTGGTTTCTCCAAAGGTCGTGTTCGAGATTGCTAGGCCTAAGTCGCTATCTGGTGCTACACAAGAAACCGGGAATATACGTTTTGACATGGGAAGGGTAGTCTGACCGAGAACGCCAGAGCGAATTAAGACTGTTGCTTTACCGATTACTCCGACTCCCCGATGGGTCTCAAATGTGCTATCGGCATTTCTTTTTCGTCTTCCAGCTCCTTCAGCATTGTTTAATCATTGCAAATCGTGCTTATGTTCCTTCAGACAAATGTACGGAGTACCTGAGCGTTCAGCGCTAATAATCCGGCAGACGACCACGCCATCTAATCAAACTGGCCTAAAGAGCACACAACGGCCTGAAGTTCCAAAACAGTGTACAAAACTGCGATAGATTTAGTAAACATCGTGAGACCATTTACGAATTACAAACAACAAAAAACGCAAAAATAGAGCCCCGGGACGCAAACACAAGTGACTAGCCTGCAAGCCTGATACAATTTCTGCTCACCACGGAGTCGGTCGGTAATAGTGCGGCCGCTGTATTTGAACACGCCATTAGATGCCTAAAGTTCTCAATGCCTCTGACAAAATGGAAGCGTGGTGGCGGGGAAAACTTAATGCAGCGACTACTCCTGATTGCAGTAGAATTTTTTCGCGGGTGCCCGAAATGAACATTGCGTGCAAGAGTGCTGGTTGTCCTCCATACTTCGTATACCCTTTGGCAGTTCATTGCATATCCTGAATTGCCCAGCTTATTCTGCCGGTTTTTGGAGTTGTGGAGGGTCTTTTTCCCTGGCTAGGGCTTTGTGTGTTGCGTTGTTCTTCTCTGGCCGTATAGTCCTTCAGCCTAACCTATGGGAAGGATTCCAGTTTGATGCAGGGTTCGCTGTGATGCAAGCGTTTGCGTTGCGGGGCTGTAATTGCTACCACGGTAACAGGTACGCTTTCCACTTTACTGTCCACCAGTGCCGGCATACGGTAGTTCGTAACGTTTCATACTTTATGTGGCCGCTAGGTCATTAAAAAGGGGTCATGCCAAAGCGATGTCCTGCTTGAGGCGCGCAGAGGCTACATATGAGTGTATAATAGGCTTACGGCTTGCTAGTTAGTGGCTGATCCAGTGAGAACTCTATGCAGCCTTACTACGACAATCGGTTCACAGCGCGTTGTAACCAAACCTTCCTATCCTTAAACCAAGCAACATGCCCTATGAAAAACTGCAATATGGCTGAAAATGATAACACACACGTTTAGAAGTCGGACTGGTGAAGGCACAGGTGTGCTTCAGTGCTTAGAGCTTAGACAATCTCTGGAGTTCTGGCTACCAAAAAGAAAAGGCTCTTGAACGTGACACTTCGAACATTTTCGTGACTGGCGCCCAATGGTTTCGGTTAAGCTGGTGGCCTTTATAGGAAGGTAAGGATACAGTCTAACTCTAAGTCGCTTCATGACTCTTAGTTTCTACAGCGGCGCAAAGCCTCAACGTTAGTTTGCATGAAAGCAAGAAACATTGCTGCTACTCACCGACAGAAAGGAGGGCGACCACAAGGAAGGCCTTCATCTCGGATGCGACCGGTCTGCAGCCGAAGCCGGGTGCTATCCGGGGTTCAGGCCGAATGTTTTATACGTTTCCACCGCGCATTGTTCTCGTCCTGAGAACTTCGAGGTGGGCCACGATTGCTGCCACGCGGAAGGTTCCGATTTGTTGCCCCAACAATGCTGAAAAAGCAAGAAAAAATATTTTACAGCTTCGGAACAGCAAAATGTATATGCTGTTGCACCCCCTAAATCCCATTTCCCAAGAAACAATGAGAACAATATGAAATGTTCACGGAAGTCAGCAAGTACGCGGGAAATAAAAAGAAAGTATGTACAAAAGCCAAGACTTTTGGAGAAAAAAAAAATGTCACAATTGTTCAGGTCGGCCTGACGAAAATGCACTGCTTCTTTCGACAGCTAGAAAGTTTCAAGGATGTGCCTGCGGCGATACAGCCGCAACAATTGAAGCAGGATCGCTAAACTTTCTTGCACACACACACTAAAAAAGTTGGACTTGCAAGGGCACAGGTGCATGCACATAATCTCGCAAGAAAGCGTTATAAAATTTTCCTCTCAAATTCCCGCAAATGTGAAGACATTTGTTCTGACGCCTCTAACACAATCAGCTTTGTTCCTCCTCTCAGCTACTCTGACCGAGAACTATTGTTGTACACAACGTGTGCGTACCAACAGCTAGGTAAGCGTTAACTAACACAATAACTTAGGATTAACAGGTCGATGCATTTTCGTCCTTTCTGTATACTCCGGCGCGCATACGTTCGAGCGACCCCACAATCTAAGGAGTGGTTGGGACGTCGGATGAGGCATCCTCCTCAAGGGAAGGGTTTTAGCGGGTGCAGTAAAGGACAGAAGTGTTGCAAGCTGGGCGAGTTGGAAGGCCTTCTTTTCGGGGACCCAGCGCAAACAAAACGACGAGAGAGTGAAGGATGTACCGCGGCCGTCCTTGTGTACCTATCTGCATTGTGACTTCTTCGTGCCTGCCTTCATTCTGTAATAATTTCGTCCGCACTGGTTCCACCCAGGCAGTAAAAGTCGTAGGAAGGCACATGGCCCTAACTAAATGTTTACGAGACTGCTTGGTTCAATCATACAATGAAATGCCGTTAACCCCCTTTTAAAATGGGGAACGGAATTTCAATGGGGCAGGAGAAAATACAACCTTGGAAATTAGCGCATGGTACGGGACAATTGGGACATGCTGGAGAGTGTCGTATACGGTAGAGAAAAGGAACGAGCAGGTGCAAGGAGGGTATTTAAGTGTGCGTCGAAGAATGCCTATGTTGGTTAGAGATTTATCTCGAACAGGTAGTGTACGAAGAGTTTATTTAATGTTCTCATAGTAAAGCTTTATTTCTTGTTGAGTGCAGGGGAGGGTCCCACGTGGCTGGATAGGGCCAGGGAACCCCAGGCGCCAGGTTCCACACCCTCGTCCTTCAACATGGCGGACTTGGCCAGCCTCGGACCAGCTGACGAACCAGTTGGCGTTGGTGATCCCGCTCCGGGACATTCTCGACACTTAATGTTGTGTTTGAATAAAGTTTTTCCTCCTTCTCCTTTTTTAAATATTGAGCTCAAGATTTTGCGAAGTAAACCAAGAACACCACGGTTTCGCATAAAAGCTCTCAAGCCTGACGGAAAGCGCAAGAGGGAACGCCCGAAAGAGTTTGTTTTTACCGGTATCTTGTAGCCCTTGAGTTCGCAAGACAGGCTAACCATGTTAGTGTGAATTACGCCGACATTAAAGATCTATTGCAGTAAGCCGTATTTGGAACTAACGATAGGTCCTACCAACTGCCCGAGTGCGAAGCGGAAGACATATCGGAGCCCTTGGTAATTTTACCTTCTGGTTCGGAGTGTCTTGGGTTAAGGGGTAGAGAGAAGTTGGTGGGAGCTTGAAAGATTGGTATTGCCACGGGAAGAAGTGAACGGTGTCGCGTAGCTCTATGCTCAGAAATCACCGAGGAACAAACAGCTGTTTGCGGGGGTGCATCCAACATGAACTCAGCTAAGGGTGCTTGTAAATAGATTGACTCATCTTGTAAATACATCATTTCATCATCAACCATGGTTCGTGTCATCTGTTCTGCCGCAGATGATGTAGTAGTGAACAGTTGTTTGTTAGCGAAGGACCTCACGAAGGACTTTATACGTGCTCAACCTACAGTGAAATTTTCATACTTCGCGGACTTTTCTGGTAGGCTAGCTTCGGAGGGGCATGCTCAGAGAGGTTGCCAGTTTGGAGTCACGTTGGTACAAAACCGAAGGCCATAACGTATAGGTAGGTTGCCCTGACGTCGACTGCCATGCTGGTTCACGCATGCGCAGTGGAAGGCTGCGAACTTATCTGCCGCTCGTATCTTGAACAGCCCTGAGAAAGCTGAGAGTCCCATGGTTTAAAAAATGTAGCGGGCCGTTGTGGTGTAAACGTCCTGTTCTCGGCGCCAAACAAATTATCAAAGATAGGTAGCGCGGCAGATAGGAGGTTGGCAGAACACGTGGAAGCTGTGGAGTAAAACATGTCAAGTTTTATTTTTTATTTACAGAATACTGTCAATGCTCCATGGGGATTATTACAGGGGTGAGCGTCACTGTCACAACCTTCGACGTATTATTACAGGAGGAGAGAGAGAGATGTAACTTTATTCTGCAGCTCAAGTCCGAGCCGCGGAGTTATGAGTCCAGGGGTGAGCATCACTGTCACAACTTTTGACGTATGCAACACAAAAAATCAGAATAAGAAAGGACACATAATCACTGTGAACGTAGCAGTATGGAATAGTACAATCATACAATTTTATTTGTACCATAACACAAGTAGGAATTCACCAGCAAAGAAAGCGAGGTGGAGAAGAAAAGAGGCAAAGAAAGAAGAAAACGGAGAGCGGAGACATCAATTGAGATATTATTATCAAAGGACCCCAAAACAATAAATACCTGCAGACAAGTGCTTTGGTATGACAATTCGAACCGGGAGTGGCTGCGTGAAGAAAACAGTTAATGACAGTACATGCTAACTCGTTTAGGATAAATCTGTACCTTCAATTAGTTTCATAAATTTGTTTAATATTGGCTGCTGTGTAATGACTGCACCCAGTGTGTTCCATTCTCGAATTGCGCGTAGAAAGAACGAGTACCAAAAAGTAATATTACTTAATGAATATTCTTCGAGTTTTGTGCCTTGTAGTGTTGGTGTGGTGTATGCGATTCCTTTTGTCTGCGGTCAAGTTTTATATTGGGCAAACGGGCCAACGTTCGACTACTGGAGCATAGACTTTCTTTGAAGGGTGATGACTATTCACACGTTGCACAGCACTGCAAAGAATGTAGAGGTTGTTTCCCTGTCTGTGAGGATACAAAAGTAGTAGCCGTACATAAAAACCAGCACGTCAGAGAGTAATAGAGGCTTTCCATATTAGAAGAAACGAGGGCAAATGCGTTAGTGCTCCTTCTGTGTCATTATTTAACAAGGAATTTCAATTTCTTATCTGCTAGCAGATTGTGTCACTTCTTGGATGCGGAAATTCGTCGCGTGCCCCAGTGTTTAAAGGAGCCATGAAGAGAAAACACAAGTTTGGTTCATTCAAATGATTGCCTCGTTAGAATCATACTGACAGCACTTTTAACGTAAACTTCGCTCAAACAAGCCACATAATTAGGAAAAAAGGGAATGGCCATGCGACCCACTAGCTCATTTCCCGCAACAGAACCTATGATGTCACACGAAACAGCTCTGCGATTGGCGGAGGGCGGCAAACGAACATTAGGCAGTGTATAAGCCTGCCGAACGAGCTATTTGCCTTAAATTTAGGGCACATTCTTTTTAAAGTCGTAAGAATGGTGGTAAGTGTAAGTTACGAAAGCACATGTAAACATAGAAGTACCGCTGCGTACTGCTGTTGTTGGTACTGCGCGCACTATTCTTGTTTAGCTGCACAGGACTGCGGGGCTTTGGGGTTGTCTCAGACGACACTGGCCGATTGATTGACGCGACGGTGTCTTACGTGAACATATTTGTCGAGCGAGCAGTATGTTTCACGAAACGATTTTCTCCCAGAACGAAAAAAAAAAGGCAGAAAACGACACGCCACGGTATGGTGGTGCCATCTAGGTTCATTAACGTAGGTTCATTAACGAATACCTCGATATCAACTCTGCCAGTACAGGGTGGAGACACCCTTTGAACGGTCCCGTGCCTCTGCGATTGGGTCAACGTGCTCAGCGCGTTGTTCGTTTCATTTCCCACGCGACACCCAGCAACGCGAAACAAATCAGTTGATTCAACTTCGCCCAGTTAACCACGTTGCGGCGATACTTTTAGCGCGATTTTGATACATGACTTGCTTCGGCGGCGAGCGAAAGCGATCCAAAATGGCGGCCCCAGCGTGTATGTGTCTCTACCCTGTACGGCGGATGGCGAATCAAGGAATCCTAGGCTGCAGAACGGTCTGTGATGTCATTGCAGCTACGAAAACACACGATTTAGCGGGAAAATCAAAATTTTAACATAAACTGATTAATTTCTCAGTGAATAAAGCAGCGTTTGCATTCGAACAAGCGCTGGGGGCACTACAAAACACGAAATCTTTCGAATAACACAAACTTGTATTTTGTCTTCATGGCTCCTTTAAAGATGTCAGCTGTTGTCGCTCACATGCATTCCCCGTGTTAGCCGTTTACGCGATAGTACGTTTTTTTTCTGTATAAATACGTGTTTCCTTTCTAATAAACTTTAAGTTGCGAGTTCAGCGCTGTGCGTCGTCCCCTCATCGTTTTGTCCCTGTGTTTCTTGCGCTGTTTTTCACCACGAATCTGAGAGCCGTTCACCAGATAGAGTGGTTGTGACGTCATGTCCAAGCAATGTATGTGCTTGCGTATCTCGGTTTGTCGTAAAGGGCTATTAAGTCAAAATACAAGTTTGGTTCTTTAGAAAGACTCCCCTGTCCCGATGACAATAATACGAATTTCATAGCAAGCTTCAAACAAATAATAGATATATTCAGCAGTGGCGACTCCATAGCCGCATCCCGGCGATTTTTCAATGACGTCACAGAACCATGTTTTTTCGATTGGCGGCCGCTGACCAATGCCACAGCCAAGAAAAATGTCTCGGCGATTGATTGTAGTAGGACATCTAGTTACATTTGATCGCCTAACTTGAATGCTGGCGTATACAGTTAACCCAGTCAACTCGTCTAGTATGGCCCACGTTACGCCACTCATGCCACAATTACGGCACTGAAGCTCAAGGTTTGAGTTTTTGAGTATTTGTTGCGTTTTTCGGTTAAAAAAAGCGTCTTTAGTGGCTGGAATAGAACTAAGTTACCAAAGGTCAGTTCTCTCAAATTGAACAAAGTCGTATATTGTTTATACCGGAAGCAGACAGCTTTATGTGGTTTCGGCGACGCGCTGTCTATGGCATTCGTAATAGGTGACCGGTAAAAAGCGCCGAGGCTCACGAGTACGGCGCCTGCTCCCGCCACTTTCGGTTCGAGAGCTCTCCTGGCCTCCTCCCGCACGCCGACGGCTTTCACGCGCGTGTGTGCGTGTTGTTTATTTGTCACAGGGTGCTTACCTTTCAGAGAAATTCCTAGTATGGTCAATCGTTGCTATTTATGGAATTCCCAATGCATGATCGTTTTTTTTTTTTTTGTCGGTGGAAACAGATAAACAACAAGCACACACGCCCGTGAAAGCATTCCGCGTAAGCGAGGCCAGGAGAACACTCGAACCGGAAGTGGGGGGACTCCGCGGGAGAAAACAATGTACCCATGAGCCTGTGCGCTTTTTAACGGTAACCACTTTTGGCAAAAACCTGCTCTTGCGCGTGCCAGGGCGTCCTTGTCAAGCAGACGAGTTGCTTTATTTCAGCTGGACGCCACGTTTCGACCTCCCGCGGACATGCTCCAGGCGCCTTCCCTCGCCCCGCCTGTGCCTGCTGGTGCTTACGCTAGCTGCGTAAGCACGGCGGGCGTACTTTGTAGTCGGTTTTGCGCTAAGTGTGCGGCTGACGTTGCTTGCGTCAGGCTTCAGGCGAAACGCACGTACGACGTATAGGGAACTTCTACACGTGGTCTGGACGTAGTACTGCTGGCGTTAGTTGCCCGTCGCAGCGTAAGCGATCTCAACAGCCCTCTTTCATGAGTCCTGGCGTGACGTAGACAGAGAGAGCCGAAATATATTTTTTTTACATCAGAGCTGAATAAGGCGGAGTTTCCGCACATTACCTCGCGCCCAAAACCCGGAGACTGCACGTGTGTTTGAAGCGCGAAACGTTCCATTCCACACGATTTATTGACTCGGTGGTAGCGCAAGGCAACAAGCTGCGGGACAACGCGTAAGAGACAAATCAAACCAAGCAGTTCGAGAGCGTAAGGCGAAAACGTATCTGGAAGCGGAGCATAACAAGTGGTAACAGGATGGAGCTCTTCGAGCACGCGGGACGGAAGCGAAGTGTCTCAGGCGTTTAATTGCGCACTAATCAAGGTGTCGAAGCGGAACTGAGCCTAACCGAAAACAGGAACCGAACCGATATTTTTTTCTGGAACTGAACCCGAACCGTTATTTTTTAGCACGATGAACCCAAACCGGACCTGAACCGAAAAAATAAATAGCGGCTACCGGTTCACGATAAAACGGTCAGACCATCACCTTTACGTACCACCAGCTTAGTGATCACCCACGGACTTTTAACCCTTAGATCAACCGCAACATTATCAACGCCTTCCCTATTCGAGGTCGCAACTCGAGGAAAGAAATGTGCACCAATATGGAAATCGTATGTTTCTGCTGGCCGCCCGCTGAATATCCCACTACTGGCTGCGGGCAGGCTATATATAACATGCTTTGTGCTTCCAGGTGCATGCCTCAGTGTGCCTATACAAGCATTGCATATCAACACAAAACGAATGCTTAAGCAACAAAAAACAGGTTTTTAATGATTACTTTGTTCAATATTTTACTTTTATGTATACCACAATAAAAACAAATTTTTAGGATTCAATTTGTCTTAACCTGCTATACTTCTTTGGCAGGGCAAGGGTGTCTCGTGTATTGGCCCGCTTAATGAATTGGGTATTAAAATATTAATGTCGTCGAAAAAGGGGCAAGGAATAGTGGGTTATTGGTTGCGGGGGGTGGCGACAAGACCATGCCTTCCACAAACCCCCAGCGCTCACGTCAAGGCCCGAACTTGCATCCACGGGTCGGGGCTGAGCATCGCTCCCTCCAACTGCTCTGAATTAGGTGATTAGAGACCTCAAGGAGGGCGTGAACTCCTGGAATCTCGTATTCCAGCTTTACATAGAGAGCGTTAGCGTGGGTTAGCTCCTGGATAAATTAATGGTCATTTTTTGGTGGCATAGATTTTTAGAGCTGTTTCCAGGTGGCTTGCTGCATCTTGTTGAGGGATTTATAAGGGGGAGGATATTTGTTTATGTCCAGGCGGCAGTGCATAATTATCTGATGGTATGTTTTCATGCGCTCCCTGGCCGATCTGAGGGAGAAGTTACCCGCATCCCGGCTGACAAAAAAGCCTGCGCAGTAAAAAAAGAAAAGGAAAATGTGCAGGTGCTGGCAGGCCACCAGACTTCTGCACCGCGAAACAGCGACCGACACCGTAAAAGGGCCCGCTTGTCGCATTTTAAAATTCCTGGGGATATAGAGGGGGTACATGGGGCTTTCATATTGTATAGTATAAAACCGCTTACATTACACTCTTGGCAAAGTGTCGTCCCACCAGTTCACTTCTGTAGAGAGGTGAAGCCCATTCTATAGAGGCTCCTTGCATAAATTAGCGGATGCATTAGTAGACAACCGTCAGAATTTTTGCACAATTTCTTGAAGACTGTTCCTGGTATAAAAACGGAGGTAGAATTTGCTTTTCCTGAGCGTGAAAGGGAGCTCCATACTGAAGTCGCCTAAAGCCCGTTCTGTATACATGGGGCATTTCTCGTCTGCGAATTCGGTGAAACGAACATTCGCAGCTGCGAATTTCGCAATGCCTGGAAATGTCTACATGGCCTGCGATGGTCGCGATTTTCGCATTTCAGAGGCCCATTGTTTGCAGTCAGAATTAAGTCTGCCACAATCAAAGCTTGTTGTAATTTTTAAAAATAGGCTGTATTGTACTTTCTGGGAAAGTTGTTTCATACTGTTTTGCAGTAAATATGGGTTCATGTGCGGTTTCATGTAAAATCGCCATTTATTTATCAATGTACGCACACACAGCAGAGAAGAAAAACACAGCAAGCAACCCTAGGTTCGCCTGTTGTGCGTACCTTGCACATTTTGGTGTACCTCGGGCGGTTCCTCTTGGGTTCTTCTGTACTTCTTCCCTGCTTTGATGTCAGCCACTTGCGCGGACACCGATTAAGCGTTCGTTGAAAACGGCTTGCGACATCGTGTTATGAACGCACTTGCGTTTGTTTTGGTGCGCCCGCGCTTATGCCGATGATGATGATGATTGCTTTGGTATGATGATTGCTTTGGTGATGACGTACTATCTTACAAAAAAGCAAATAAACCTACTGTTTTACACTTTTCGTTTAATACTAGCGCTGCTCTGGGGCAGGCACAAAAAAACCTATCACGCAAAAAATACTTAATTTTTCTGTTACAGGTGGTAGCTGTGCTAGGCAACATTCCCCTCTCTGCTTTTCATCCACCTGAATTCTAATCTTCTTTTCGTCGTCTCGACAGGCTTGAAGTTAACTCCCGCTTATACAAGCAACTCAATGTGGTTGCTGACCGTGCAGATGGTGATGCCGTGACGTTCACCTAGCTGTGTTCCTATTGGCCGCAGGTCCGGCAGCCTCTACGCCGCTACGCCGCACGAGCGGCGTTTGCGGGGGATGCTCGACCGTTCCAAGCATTGGGCACTTGGCCGCAGCAATGAAAAAGGCTCGTTTTGCCGCAGTAGCGGCGCGCATCTGTGAATTCGCAGGGGCAATCGCACCATGTAGAACGGGCTTAAAGGAGCACTGACACGAAAATTTCATGTTACACTTTTATTGCTTTTGTCGATGCTTAATGGTCTGCCGAACTGAAACAGCACTTCAAATACTTAAGCGCGCGATAGTTAATTACATTGAACGGCCTGAAAATCGTTTGTTTCAAATTCCCGCGCTTTCATCCCGAACGGCGCATATGACGGAGTCCCGGTTTGACCTCACCGCTTTGTGCGGACGTCACCGGCGCCCGCCTGAGAGGGTGTTGCGCCCGCTCGCCGCTCGTGGGGCCGCGCGCGTGAAGTGACGTCACGAGTTTTTGACGAGCGCTGTCGCGTCACTTCTTTTTCCTCTCCTGGAGTGACGTCACGCTGATGTCCATTTGCCGAGTGCCGCTCCGCGCGCTTCTCCGTCGGCGCGATAAATGAGATCCAATTGAACTATGTTCTTCGCGTCGCAGGCCGCTCATATTTCAGCCAGGGTATTCTGTTGAGTGAAGGAAGCGAACTGTGCAATAATATTAACGCCGGAAATTGGTGTCAGTGCCCGTTTAAGTTCGGGGTCGGCGAGATTCCCCTGATGCACCAATAGCTCTGCATGGGTGTTGAAAGGAACCATGAACGAAAATAAGCCATAACCTTGTTTTATCTGAAAGTAATAGCCTTTGTTAACGCGCCCTACGCTATACCGACCCCGCCGGACGTTGCATTCACCAAAACGATAATAACTAGTGGAAAACCTTCAAGTTTGACTCTAAACAACATCAGCGGTGACGTTATATGGGAAAACAGATTTTATCAGGCATTTAATTTTATGTTAGTAATCAAGAACTACGGTTAAAAAAGATTGGAGGCACTGCTAAATCTCCCAAAAATGATTTTTAGCTGTGGGTTTGGTCGGCGGCTGCAATCACATGAATGAGTCCCTGTGAAGTCACAAGGGCTGTGCAAGAAATTGCCGCTTGAACGGGAACAACGTCATTTATTTTCCCGATTATCTAGCCAAATTGTTTAAAGTTGCCATTATGATGGAAATTGTTGCCATTGAGACAAACCCGTCTTATGTATGAACCAAACTTGTATTTTTTGGTCATGGTTCCTTTGAACTACCAAGCTAATTTTGCTTTCGCACTTAGCTATAATTAACCCTTCCGAACCGGTTCGCGAACCACCGGTTCAGGCTGGTGAACTGGTTCGCGATCCGGTTCGGGGTGTAATTTAGTCGAACCCCAACTGAACCGGAACGAAATTATTTCACCAGAACCCGAACCGTAACCGAACCGGTATTTTTTTTTTCGGTTCAACACACTGGCCCTAATGCTTTCGCATTCAAAAACCTTGCTTAGGTGTCTTCAGACTTCCCTCGAATTGCGGTTTAGTTAGGTTTCACAACACCCCTGTGCCCGTAGTCGTTTTTTTTTTTTAATGTGGACGTGTCGGTGCCGGAGAGGGGGTGGTTTACGCACTTCGTGTCGGAGTCATTTGGCTTGCGATGCCACATCGATGCGTTTCAAGTAGCCACCCAGCAGCGTACGTGCATCGCTTTGACATCATACAAGAACGTGTCTGCAGTAGCGAGCCCGCCGCTCAGTGCATAGCATAGCAACAACGGAGCCACTGTGACCGGGATTACTAAGTAACAATGACCCCACAGCTTCTCTGGGCGTCAGCATTCGTAGGGCTTACCGGCCTTGAATTTTTTTCTTTCTGCGGCTACTTTCGGGTGACGTTGAGCAGAGCGCAAGCGGTGCTTGGAAACAGTTGGGAAGACACTTTATTCTTTACTAGAAACAATGCACTCAGTACAGGCTTTCCCAGGGGTGAACTTACGCAAGCTGGGAGGCGCTGAGGGCAGAAAAAATTTTCCTAGGACTGATATTGAACAGTTAACAGAAAGGGGCGCAAACCTCGACAAGAAACATAACCCTGAATCTAAAATTGTTAAACAGCGTCAATGGATTTCACTGAGCTGTGAAATGCAGCAAATTGGTTACGGGTTTAATAACCGACTATTTTAACAGCGTTAAGCTCTTAGTTGCGCCGTCCAGCGTTACCAAAAGAAATACCAAGAAGAAACACCGAAGGCCCGTGATTTTGCACCTCGTGAGGGGTGTCGCCTAGCTCTACCTTCGAGAACACTCTGCCCGGATTTCGTAGCTGTGATCTGTCCGGGCTTTGTCCTCGCCAGTTCACGTGCGTTTTCGCCTGAAGGGTGGAGCGCAGACGGCGAGTTCGCGCTACAGACGCCGAGTTTGCGAAGCCGGTTGCAGCCGGTTCTAGCGCGCGCTAACGCGGTCCACTTTGGGAGAGATGTGAAAGCCTGCGGACAAAACTATCCAGGGCCTTCCAGTCATGGAGAACTTTGAGCGGAAGATCGGAAATCCATGTGTGGTGCAACAGCCGGGTCTCCGACGAAGAGAGAGGGGCCGTCAGCTCTGCTGTTCCCCCAGCGAGCCACACAAAGATGCGCGTATTTGTTTCGGCATAAAAGGGAAGAGAAAAGAACACTGGATTTTATCCGAGCGTAACATAATTTAGTTCTGCTTCCAGCGGCGAGACACAAAGGAAACAACCGCAAAATTTTATCGGATACTTAAATTAGGCCGCTGTACAGCTGGCAGTACAAGATCTATCATAGCAAAACTAGCCTTTTTCACAGAGAAATCCGTCGCAGTCTATCTGCATAGACAAAAAAAGGCAAAACGTCTACGCTTCGTGTGGCTTCAGATGTGTGTGCGACAGCGGATGTCGCTGAATGAGTGATTGACTGAATAGGTCTATTCCCCGTATTTACTCGCGTAATGATCGCACTTTTTTCACACATACAAAAAAATTGATGCAAATTTCAGGGGTTGATTACGTGGGGTAAATTTTTCGCGAAAACATTTTGAGCATAGAAAACGCAAGCAAGTTGCGGGTCAGAATTTTTGCGATAGGTCTCATGGACATAATACAAATAATAAAAACATAATAAAAACTCCGCACACCGCCGCCACCCGCTTTGCAGAGTGACGCAAAAGGCAGTGTTTTCATGAATTACGGAACGCGCCGGAACAAGTTTGCTGCAAGGTGACAACAGGGCAACCAAAAAGTGGCTGCCGCTGTCACAGTGCGGTACATCAAAACAGACATGGGGGCCGACGCAGCAAGCTGAGCGCATTTTTTTCTTTGTCTTGTGAGTACATCATGTGCATTTAGTGAGAGTTTCTTCCTCATCAACATTGAATGCATGCTTGCCGATATCGCTAATATCAGCAAGTCTTCGGCAATAACGTAGCCGTGTCTGCTTTGAAAGGGAAGGAAACAGAGGTAAGCACGGTCATCATCAGCTAGACTTGGCACACATGACGTACTGCTGCGGCAAGTTCAGGGTGCGTTCATTGCGCGGGAATAAAAAAAAATCGAATTTTGACGACAAACGACATGGGTGCGATCATTACGCGAGCGCGAACATTATGCGAGTAAATACGGTCAAACGAGCAAGGGACTGTTGTTAAAGGTTCGCCGTGAAGAAAGAGCCGTTATTGTGGGAAACAAAAGGCAATATGACAAAAAGGCAATATGATCGACGCTATACTCGGGAACAAGTTAAGAACGGCAATAGCTCATGTACGGTATCACTCGGCGTAGGCGACGGAAGCGGATGTCAACGGTCGCGCGCTTCTTCAACGGAGATTGCTACGAATGCGTGATATCACCTGTTTTTCTCACGTAGTTTGTTTGTCGTCGCTGCAGTTGCTTATAAGCATATCAAGTCCAAAAAATCAAGAGAAACGGCTCGTGCCATGGTGAAAATATTTCCAGTAACGCACTATTTGAGCCGCGCGGAGTAACCCCAGGTTGCGGTGATGAGGCACAACGGAAACTTCCGTTGCCGTTATTTACTTGTGCCCGAGGATAGACTGTGTAACAAGAGATCACAGAGACGAGCAGTATGTGCAACGCCCTCCGGTGATAATCGTCGGTGGCTGCTAAGTGGATGTCTTAAAGCAAGACAAGAAATGGTCCACCCAGTTCATGTTGGAGTAGTTTGGAATGCAGTATAATGATTATTCACATCAGCCAACCACAGGTTATGTATGGACTTTCTCACATCTCCCTGACCGTGTAACTGAACCCCCTATTTTATAACCGCAAACTAGCATCGCGTGTTTTGTCCATAAATTTGTCCATAATTAACGGCCACCGGCTCAATTATTGGTGTTCGATTACCAGGCGCAAAGTTGTCTTTCCCCATCTTCTTCCTTACTTGTCCATTACTGGAAGAGTAATGGACAAGTAAGGAATGTAAGGAAGTAAGTATGGACAAGTCCATTACTGAACAAGTAAGGAAGTAAGTATGGACAAGATTACTTGTCCAGTATTTACACGTAATAGGTGTGCGAGTTTTTTCATCAAATTATTAAATGCTACAAGCAAACACTTTTGCGCGTATCGCCTATGCGTAGTGCAGCAAGTGTGTGACTTGTTCTCTACTGGGCTACTCGGAGTAGGCCCTGTACTTGAGAGCGGCAAAACTATTGATTCACGTCGCTTGAAGGCTACCCCGAGTGAGATATGTCTTTTGCGGAGCCCTGCAGCATGTCCGGCAGCATATCTTAATTTCCCCATGTCGTGACCGAGAAATGAGCGTTTAAATCCTTGAACGCGATGAGAGGGGATACAATGTGTATGGATTACGGGGTTGAGGGTACACGAAAAAGAAAGGAAGCTAATGGAATTCACCGCACTTTCTGAACAGGGCATGGCCGAACCTTTTCGTCTGGAACTGCTACCCAAGAATGTTTTTGCGTACAGTTCAAGAGCGGGTTTAGCGTGTTAATTAAAAAATAACGTTTGAGGTTCAAGTTTAGTTACTAGACACCATACGTAAAAGAAAAAAAATGTAGTGTTCCAATCGGTACACAAGAGCATAAAGTTTCTTAGTAAGTATACCAGAGAGGAAACTGCATCTGGAAATCCATGTCGTCGGGGGAAAAGGGGGGGGGGGGGGGGAGGGGAAGGAGGGGAGGGGGAGGGGGTTACGGGAAAACCCAAGCTTCTGGCTTGAGCTCGGAATGACAATCGGCTTCTTAAGCGCTGTTTGCGATTTGCTTTCTTCACTGTGCATTAACATGTCTACGAGCTACGAGGTAGCCGAAATCCTTGCTGTTAAGGGGATGCCGTGAGCCGTGACAACTGCGTGTTCGGGGAAAGAGCAAGCTGTGCGTGATCGTTCCTAATGTCGGTCATGCCACAGTCGAGGAACGTATGACAGATACGGGCGCCTGTATCCGTCCTATTTTGTCTTTGTCCACGACTGTTTAACGCCGCGTTTCCTTTTTGCTTCAGGTATGAACCAACTCGTTCAGCAACAAGTTTTGTTAAACTGTAGCTGACAGTCGGTGCACCGGTTCACCATGAAGGCGACGTTTTCATAGGTACGCTCAAAAACATTTCTAAGCTCTTCAAACAGTTCATTATTAGAAACAGTGATAAAATTATCAAAATAAAATTCTCTAATGAGTTCCCCCAAAATATTAACGGTTGTTTTTAACTACCAGCTTGGACTGCAGAATAGTAGGCACAACCGTTCCGAAAAAAAAAAACACTTTATTTCCTTTCTCTTTAGCTTTATAAAAGCCCGTTTTATAATTCGCTTATATAATAACAAACCATGCTTTGAGTCTTTGGGGCACTGTGTTCGAATGTAGGGCCACTAACACGTTTCAATCCAAGCCAATACCAAAATTAAAAGCGAGCGCATGATATAATAGCGGCCCATGACAACACAAACGACCTTGATATCAGCCGCATAGACAGTAGCGCCAGGTTCCACTCTAGCGTACATAGTAAGAAACCCTACGCACCGGAAAGTTGAAAACGTTTGAACGTGCAGGCGCCCGAAAAGCTGTGTACTCATCTTATTCTTGCTTTTTCTATTCTATTAAGGGCGCCGCTGTATTGTGCATGCAGCGTTCGTAACTGGCCGATTCGCTAGCTTCTGTGTTTGCTGTGCGGTGTATAGGCACAAACTGCAACTCAGTCATGTTTTACAGTAAATCTTTTGGCCTTTCTTTTGTCGGGATTTCTCGTGTCGTCCATTTGCAGGACAAATCTGAGAGCCAAGAGGCGGTGGAAGCGAAGAGCATGAACACAATAGAGCCGTCCAACCACCGCGCAAGGTCATAGAGGACGCCTCGCCGCTGGCCAGCCGGGAGAAGACCACGTGAACATCTCAAATACGAAAGCTTCACGGAGACGATGACGGAGACGATGAAGGAGAGTATGGAACCGAGCCCGACTGAACCCCACAAGTATTCTGCCTCGGCGGGTTACATTCAAGGACGTTACCCGCCGCGGCGGCTCAGTGGCTGAGGCCTTGTGCGGCTGAGCACGAGGTCGCGGGTTCGATTCCCGGTCACGGCGGCCGTTTTTCTGATGGAGGCGAAAAGTAAAAACGCCCGTGTTGGAGATTTCGGCGCATGTTAAAGATCCCCAGGTAGGTAAAATTAATCCGGAGCCCTCCACTAGGCGTGCCTCATCGCCTGTGTAGCATCGGCGCGTTAATGCCCACAATCAATCAATCAATCAATCAATCAATCAATCAATCAATCAATCAATCAATCAATCAATCAATCAATCAATCAATCAATCAATCAATCAATCAATCAATCAATCAATCAATCAATCAATCAATTTCAAGGACGTTTGCAATTTAGAGATTCAGAATGTGGCGTTGAACGCGCCGAAGATGCACCTGGGCTTTGAGGCGCACCGTGGTGGAGGGCTCCGGATTGATCTTGAACACCTGGGGGTCTTTAACGTGCGCCCTAACCTAGACACATGGGCGTTTTCGCTTTTCGTCTCCATCAGAAAAGCCACCGTGGCCGGGATCGAACCAGTATCCTTGGGCTCAGCTGCGAAACTCCTTAGGGTTAGTTTCAAGGAACTCTTGCATTCTTAGTAACGCTTACCAAATGTTCCCGAATGCCGTTATTCCCAAGAACTGCAGGCCACCACGTCTCCAGGATAGGACGATGCCTTAATTTTTTTTTGGAGGGGGAGGGGAGGGCTTTGTGCGTCGCACGCTTCGCTTCATGACGTACTACAAATGTACAGCTGTTGCTCGGGCTAACCTGAGGTGGCCTAGCTTAAAAAACCGTGGTTTGACCCGCTGTGAAGCTAAAAGTTATCTAGATGTCGGCCGGCTGCCTTACGTGTTTTAGAATTGAAGCGCGTGTTCCCTTCGCTTTCTTTTGTATGCTGCATAGGCTATCTTATTTGATGAGGAGAGTGTTTCGCCATGTCGTCACTAGACTAGATTGTTGTTCTTTATCGCTAGTATTCGTGAACTAATTCGACGGTTCCAGAAATAATTACATGGAAAGACAAATGCCCGCCGGGCAAGCGCCTCGGCATTCGATTCGCCGACGCCTATCTGAGCACGTGATTTTGTTGTTGGCTCATTCGCCGCTTTCTATGTACTGTGTTGTCAGCGAAGCTCAAGTTAGCTCCAATGAACTTTTGTTTCTTGAAGAAACCTGCGTCGTCTTTGGCTACGTGACAATATTCTGACTGATTGTATGGTTTAAGCGCCGACGCAACGCAGGTGATCAGGCGCGCCTTAGTGGAGGGCTCCGAATTATTTTGACCACCTGAGGATCTTTAATGTGCGCCGAAGCCTCGAACACACGGGCGTTCGGGCGCTCTTGTTTGTCGCCTCCATCAGAAAAGCGGCCGCCGCAGCCGGGAATCGAACCCGCGTCCTTGGGCTCAGCAGCACAACGCCATAGCCACTGAATCGCCGCGACGGGTGTGACAACATTCTCAAGCAAACTTAGGCATGGTATTAACAGCATTGCTTCCTCTACTGCTTACAATGACAAATTGTGTCCGCCAGTTTGTCTTGAGATTCGCTTCTATAAAGCGAATGAAACCCCTATAAAGACGGCTTCACAACTTCACGCAGATGCCTTCCTGCAAAGCCACCTTTTCAAGCTCAATATACGCAGTTTTATGTGCAAATATCGACGCGGTAAGACCTTATTCGTTGGGAGGTAGGATGCCTTGGTGTTTCTCCTCGACCCCGTATGGAAAAGCTGGGGGTGAGGAGGAACACCCAGGCACCCTATTGTGACGTTGCACGCAGCGCAACCCCGTCCTACGAACGACTTCAAAAATACTGGCCAGGCATGGGGTTCGTGAAAGAAGCGCCCACTCGCAGTGTGGCTCGTACCGACAAGGGCTACTGTAGGGGTTTTTTACCCGCAGAGCTGTTTAAGATTTTAGTTTCGGCTTATTCGCCGCGAGATCGACATGTAGGTGGCGACAGCGTCGCGCTGCTAGTGTGGATGCTCCGCTGAGCGGCGCGGAAGAATACACACTGTGGGCACGCTTCGTGCCTCTCTCGCGCCGTATGTGCGCACAAAAGGCTCAGACAAGAGTGGTATGCTGTACTTCGGTTCCTCAACGTTCAATGCATAGCACGGAAGCGGCAATAAGTTTTCATTACTACGCCAAAAAAGCGGCGACCCGTCAGGAATCTCAGAACGGCCGCAACAATGACCATGAACTTGTACGCCGTGGCTCGTAGCAAGCTCGATCTTTCCCTTTCCCGACTATGGCTTTGATCCTTCAACAAAAGCATAAATAGAAACAAAGTAGGAAGCCTCGATTCCCTGAATTCAGTTTACAACAGCAGTTTCAATTGCTTCCATTGGTAGCACGACACATTCTGGCATTTGTGGGATGCCCTGAAATGGTAACACCACTTAACCGCCGCGACATTTTTTCTAAGAGCTTACGATATTTTTTGTGTATTCGAAAGGCAACATAAAATTACTGAATTTTAACCACCGCAGAGATATAAATGCAACCATTCTAGCGGATATTTTGCTCGCAGCTTTAGTTAAATGACATTTTAGCGACTCTGAAAGCAGGTTTGGTGAGTAACGGTGTCGAGTATACCTTATCTAGGGCTTTCATCGCAAGTGAACTTGCTTATTAAATTGCTAACGCTCGCAGTACAATCAACATCTCACGTTTAGCTAAACGTTTGCGAAGTGACAAGCTGGTTTACAGTACGGGTGTAAATCAAGCTTCTGGGACATTACAGTGAGCACAGATTTTCTGTTACGGCTGCACTGTTGACCGTTTACGTTCCTTTTAAAATCTAACTGGTGCCTAGAACAGAGAGTTGTATTTGCATTCCGGCGTAATGTCGCTTACGAACCATAAAGATGGCAGTTGCCCTGTTGCAGATGTAGTAAAACATTTCTTTTTATTTCTCGTTACGAAATAGCGCAACAAGTTCCCGGTAACTGCTTTGTGTTGTAAACTGAACCTCGTATTTGTCTTGGCATTTAATTCTTGAGGTTTGGTTAGAAAAGGCACGGATAAAAGTTTTGTGGGCCTTTCTTTTTTTTTTGGGGGGGGGGGGGGGGGAGGGGGGGAGGGGGTTCTGCCAACATCCCAAACGCACCGAGGAGAGAAACCAAGTAACGGGAGAAACCAAACGTGGCGATCAGCATTACTTGCAATGGAAGTACGGTAGGCGTCATGTTCCGTAGCGGTGAAAAAGCAGTACTTCAACAAATAAACGCCAGTATTTTGAAAACTGATTAACCCCCTTTTTGGCCAAAGTATGTCCGGGAATTGTGGCTCGCCTTTTTAAAAATGGTATTTAAAGCGAGCATCGTGGGGGAAAAAATCCAGCGAGTCGTGGCACATACCCTCCACACATGTGGACAACCACGGCAATTATATTACGCAATTTTTCTCCGTTAAACTTGGGTCAGGTTTAAGGGGTTGAGACGTGACCATAATAGGCATTTGGTTATGCTGAGTGAAACACATTTTTGGACAAGGCTCCACATAATTCATGTTGTGATTTGAAAATGGGGTATTTAAATAGGACACACAAAATGCTACAGGACAGTCGCAAACTCACAACTGCTTAATTTTACCGAGAAATTTCCCCAGAATACTCTTGCGCCTCCACAGAAAGGTATTTTAAATAATACATAAAATTACCAACACGGTATAAGCAATGACTGTCCAAAAATGGTATTTATTTTCAGAAAGGTAGGGAAGAATTCGATCACACAGGCGCTTGCAGGTGTAAAATACGACCTTGGTAATGTATGGGCGATAGCGCACGGGTCGTGTGCAGTGTAATTGCTTTTATTTGTTTCTTCTTTCTAAAAGGACACAGCGTAATTTTACAAGGGGGTGGGAAATTTACGGGTATGCACGGGTCTTGTCGCTTCTTACCCGTTTCGTGTAGTAAACTTTTATCCTTTAAATAACCACCACGCCACCTTTAAAAAGCACCCTGTGACGTTCCTGAAACGGTAGACGACTGCACTCATCAATAAGGAAAGTGCAATGTGTCGAAACAATGTTTATAACACGTTTCACGCTCAAGCGGTGACAACGGCGACGATGTTTTGTGGAGCTAAACTAGCGCGGTATCCTCCAACGGCCGCTGATTATTGCGTTTCTAGACAAAATCCGCAAGAAGAGGTAACTATACCGCTGCTTATTGCGAAACAAGCGGACATATTCAATATTTATCGTGTGCAGCACGCGTCTTGCGCCGCGCGCAACGTGAACGAGCAGACGACGCCAGAGCGCCATCCACACTATAGGAGCGGTTCGTCCCGCTGCCACCAGGGGCCGACTGTGTTCGATCTCGGGGCGAATAGCGTCACTAGAAAAAAAAAAAAAAAAAAACACCAAAAGGTTGAATGCGCCACCTCGTGAGGACCACCCGCCACGTGGGCTTTAGCCACGTGAGGAGCTCGCAAAAATCCATAAAAAAATACGGGGCGTACGTGAGCAGTGCGCCTCGTTGGCCAGCTCGACCTTCGAGGAAACTGCCCACCGTTCGTGGCGTGTTATCCTCGCCAGTTCACGTGCGTTCCCGCCTGAAGTGGGAGCACAGCCACCGAGTTCGCGTACAGACGCAAAGTTGGCGACACTGGTCGCCGCGGGTTCTAGCGCGTGCTGACGCGGTCCACCTTGGGAGAGATGTGAAAGGCCGAGGATTTAAAACGATCAGGGCCTGCCAGTCATGGAGAACTTTCAGCAGCAAGTTCGGAAATCCATCTGAGGTGGAACAGCCGGGGTGGCGTATACGCGTTTTCTAGTCAGCACAGCCAAGCGACGCATGGCGCCATCTAGGGGCATGCTTGAAGCTATGTCCACGTGCATGTGACCCTCAGTTTAATCGCTCAGCAGTACCGCGTGGCTGCATCTTTTGCATGCGTGCGTTTCGCTTGCCTGAGTTTTAAATGGTGCCGACCTTTGTCAGACTGACGTGCTTACCCTTTGCTGTCTGTTAGTGTTTATATTGTGTGTTAATTGTCTTGTCTAAGTTTTTTCTAAAATTTCATGCATTAAAGAAAAAAATGGTCTCATAGGGTAGTAGTTGCGCTCTTGCGGAGCAAGCATCCAAACCTGGGTTTAAATCCCGTTACCGCTTCTTTTTTTTTCCTTTCAAGGGTTTGTCATAATTTAATATAACATTTGGTATCACAAATACAATCTATTTACGACATGTTTATGCATTATAAATGGGATTTCGGGTATTTTCGTTGCCTTTGGTCAGCTTCAGCTACTGATTCTTGTACGTTTTTGCGGGTTTTCCCCTTTTAGGTTGGTTTCGGCCACATCTGTTGAATATTTTCCAACACCGTAGTTGTCAACCATTGCAGGTCCATTTTGGCTGTTGTTTATTTCAGTTCTGGTGGTTTTGTATGCTTTAGATACGTTTATGCTGTGATATAACCACCATAAGCAAGCTCAGGAATGGCTGGCTGTACTGACTAGGAAACGCATATACGCAGTGCAGGCTGCGCCATTTTTTTAATTATTCAATTTTGAGGCGTCATTTTGCAGTATTCCGCTAGCTTTATATTTCACCAGCTTTATTACAAGGCATACATGTGATAATGAAGTGAAATAACAAGCGAATCAAATGCTTGGGGCTAATGGCCCATGAGCTTCCGAACCGAGCACCTATGACGCAACCGATACTAGAGAGTTTTCGCATAGCGTTTGCTGGCTTTGCGTACACGTAAGGATACATTCTTGCTGTCCGCTATGTTGGAAGCATGAGGATAGATTCAAAATAGCGTTTTCCCCGACTTTGCCCTGTAAAAATTTAATGCATACTGCGTCATCAAGTGAACCAAATTCGAAGCGCAAATTATAGGACACTCTAGACAATCCATGCTGTATGCGCCATTCGTTGAATGTATTTGTTGAATTCCCGCCATCGGGTATGTGCTGTTGAATCCCCATCATCATCATCGTGTACATAATCATTTCATTAAAAGCTGAGAACCCCGTTCCGGTCAGCCATGACAGCGAACCCAGCTGCCTGTCTTCTCCTGCCCTAACAGTATTGCCAAGAGACTCGCCAATCTGGCCGGACATATCTGAATTTTTCACAACTTTCTAAACCAGGGCAAAGAAAAGCCTTCATGTTAGTATGGAATGAAAAATGGGAATAACAGAATACGGATATCCAAGTATCCTCCACAGTGAATGCATCGCACTCCCGCAACCGTTGCCTGCAAAATCGCACGCAACGCCTTGGACTAACAGTCCAGGTTTGACGCATACATTTATTCAGCTCTAAAGCAATCTATGGATTCGTTGCAAACAAAAACAACATGGCTGGCATGGGGTGCGAGAGTGAGGCACAAGATTAAAGAGGTTGCCGTATGCCTCCTTCCCGTTGCAAGGGTTACACTCGCTTCCTCAAATTCACGGTTCCAAAAGAGAAACGCACGGGGGATATGCTTAGGAGTTTAAGAATCTGGAGGCGAAAGCCTAGTGGGACCTTCTGTTAAAGTGCTATTGAAATTTGTGTTGAAATTTGTAGCCACGCAATCACCGCTTGAACGGCCCCTTGGACAGCCCCTTCCGAAGCTAGTTCCGCTCGCTCGCCATCGCCAGGAGTCTCCTGCTCGGGACCCCGTCGGTCCCCTGCGGTAGCAGCCTGTACCCTCCACCGGCACAGCTGTTTCCCCTTCAAGGAGGGCGCTCCTATTTTCTGTACCTCACAACGCGGCGTTCCACAGAACACAGATATCAGAGGCTTTGTCCTTAACAGGTCACTTCACTCTGGCGCAAGCGAAGAACGCTTCTTGCCGCGCACTCTGTACGGGCCCAGTGCGTGCGCAGTTGAGATGTCGCTAGTGAAAACTAATTGCGAACATGGCAAGCACAATCGACTTACAGAAGCCCAGCGTTGCAATTCCACTTCGAAGCGAACGGGTCCACATTGCACAACCGCTGGCATGTCTGCAGGAGCTTCGTTCGCACAGTCAGCTACGTCACGTCGGTTTCGCTCGCCACGAAAGCAACGTTGGAACCACGCGACGAGTTTAAAACTACAGGAGCACGGAACTTGTTCTATAATATACAAATCACCGTCGTCAGAAGAGTGTAAACGTGTGGAGGGGCGCGCGCCACTTGACGCTATGTTGAAAATACACGGATATGCGAACGCCACAGCGAACGTACGACGTTTAACTGAAACTGCGAGCGTTCGTCTGGCGCTCACTAAACGCAGAGTTTGCGCGCGGTGCAAGCGCAGTGCGAACGACGTCAAGGAATAGCGTGCGCAAGCTGTCCACGTAAGTATGCGCATATCATACTAAAACTCTCTACTAGCTTAAGATATTGACCACTCTCTACAATGAAGAATACCATTGTGAGCTGACACAATAGTATAGGAGGCACGTGATATTCTCTTGGATTGCATCACTTGGATTCTGGAATGCACGTCGGATATACAAATAACCATTTAACCATTTTGCCTAATTCTGAAAAGGACGTCACTCTTGACGTTACTTTAGACCTAATGGCATGACATTTATCATTTTTTTTGGCAGAAAACAACATGCTTTGGTTCCGGATAGGAGTTCGGTGACCTACTGAAGGCTGGTTGTTACAAATAATAAAAAAAGACTGATTTATTTCTCCTTCAGTGTTGTTTGAACATAGAGAAGTCCCTTGACTGGTTTGGAGAAAGCGTGATCAAATTAGTTACCCCTCGGCGCGCAGCCGATTTCCATTGGCTGCGACACAGTTGAATCTGCGCAGATAACATGAGAACACACACACATCACAGCACACACACACATTCAGACACACACACCCACACACACACACACACACACTAGCACACACACACACACAGCACACACACACACACACACACACACACATCACGCAACACACTCACCACCCACCAACAAACACACACACGCGCGCGCACACGCGCACGCATACGCACGCGCGAACACGCATGCACGCACACGCACGCACGCACGCACTCACACACACACGCACACGCGCGCGCACACGCACGCACAAACACACACGCGCGCATACGCACGCACGCACTCACGCACACACACCCACACGCACACACACACGCACGCACGCACGCACTCACGCACACACACACACACACACACACACGCACACGCACACACATGCACACGCACACGCCAACACACACACACGCACACGCACACGCACACACACACGCGCGCGCACACACGCACGCACACGCACGCACGCACACACACGCGCACGCACGCACACGCACACACGCACACGCACGCACACACACGCGCACACACACGCACGCACAGACACACGCACACACACGCACACGCACGCGCACGCGCGCACACACACACACTCACACAAACACACGCACAGCCGCGCACACACACACGCGCACACACACACACGCACATACACGCACATGCACGCGCACGCACGCACGCACACACTCACACACACTCTCACACACACACGCACACGCGCGCACACACACACACGCGCACGCGCGCGCACACGCGCGCGCACACGCATGCACGCACACGCACGCACGCACGCACTCACGCACACACACGCACACGCGCGCGCACACGCGCACGCACACGCACGCACACACACACACGCGCACACGCGCGAACGCACTCACGCACACACGCACGCGCGCGCACTCATGCACACGCACACACACACGCACGCAAGCACGCACGCACACACACACACAGGCGCGCGCGCACGCACGCACACATGCACGCACACACACCCACACGCACACACGCACACGCACACACGCACACACACAACACACACACGCACACGCACACGCACACGCACACACACACGCACACGCACACGCCACACGCACACGCGCGCGCACACACATACGCACACGCACGCACACACACACGCACGCGCCACACACACACGCACACGCACGCACGCACACACACTCACACACACTCACACACACACACGCACACACACGCACATGCACGCGCACGCACGCACGCACACTCACACACACACACACGCGCGCACACACACGTGCGCACACGCACGCACGCACGCACTCACACACACACACTCACACACACACGCACACGCGCACGCACACGCATGCACGCACACGCACGCACGCACGCACGCACTCACACACACACGCACACGCGCGCACACACACGGCACACACGCACGCGCGCACGCACACACACACGCACACGCATGCACGCACACGCACGCACGCACGCACGCACTCACACACACACACGCACACGCGCGCACACACACGGCACACACGCACGCACGCACGCACACACACACACGTACGCACGCACACACACGCACACACACACGCGCGCGCACACACACACACACAAAACCAGCGCGCACTGTTCCATAGCGGGCACCAGAAAAAAAGTTAAGCACAGAAACATGTCTTGGCACGCACTTCCCTGCCGTTCCCCAAAGAAAAAAAAACAGTCCTCAGGTGGTCGTAATTAATCGGGAGCCCTCCATTACGGCGCGCCTCTACGCCAGTGTAGCGTCGGTGCGTTAAACCGCATAATAAATCAATCAACTAAATCCTGGGAAGCCTGCTGGGCGAGACAACATTTTGAGTGCATTCCTTGAATATTTTGCGAAAATGATATCAAAAAACATATATTGTTTATAGTATTTTTGCGTGAGGGCTAAAACACGAGGGGCTGAAGAACTGCCCGAAATGAACCGCTACTTTAAGCGGGCGTTAATCAATGCCTAATTTTTAAAATAAAGCATAAATGGTGGGTTTTTAGTCGTTTGAGTACACTAACGTCGTATAATTTCTTTCCGGATAGTTGTAATAAAACACCAGTTCTGGCCGTTTTTTTATAAGAACACGCCTCCGGTAGGAGCCCGTGTTTTGACACCAGGCTGACATTCCTAATTGCGTACAACTACGCGGTGAAGTAAGTAATTAGGAGAAGTAACGAATAACTCGATTTGTGTTATCGAATTGCGTTAGCCAATAACTCGAATTGGGGTCCGCCCGGGCATATCCGGATACGGCCACGAGTACAGTATTAATCCATCTCATCAACGCCATCGGTTCGGATTCAGTCTGTGAAACCCATAATAATATTTACACTTATACTGAAAGTAGAACGTCCACACTATTGTCAGGAGGTTTCTGAAAGGCCCATTCAAAAACAACTCAGCCCGTTGAAAGATGCGTTACTGCGTCAAAATAATAAAGTTACGTTGGGTTTAGTTAGGTTATGTTAGGTTAGTTCGGTTCGATTCGGTGCAGTTGGGTTACTCTTGCGTTGTGGAAGGGATTTGCAATCTTGCCGCTTGGGCCACTTTGCTTGTTTGCCTTAACGCTTTCGAATGGCTTCGGTCTGTGTCCTACGCGTTGGGCCGCTGTTCGTTTCTGCCGCCGTGTAATGGTAAAGTTGACGACGATGGGGAATTTATCCGATTATCCATTGGCTCGTTCGGCTGCTTCTTCCGTTCTCTCCTTCTGCTGGCAGTGACGCGGGCGACCACACCTCACTACTTACGAATGCCCACTTTAAGGGCCAATTTCAACAAAAATTTACCTACTCCAAATTCTGTATATGCGTCTGGTATGCACCAATAAAGTCTGTTGTGACCAACTCCACACGCGCGCAGTACTTTTATTAGACTCGTTCGAGAACCCATTACTTCAGCCGACGCAGCACCTTCCGGAGTGCCGCCACAACTGGTTGTCACTGCGGCAAACTTCCGGATGTGACGTTCCAATTAGGACTCCCGTCCTGCCGTCGCCTCTCTTCAGTAGCCCTTTTACGTGCGGCCTCACGCGAGTGAGAAGCGTGAGTCATGCCTATCGCATGAATGATTGCTTTCACGCGTTTCCGAATTTCGAGAGGTTGACAAATCTTTGGGCTGTCGAGACAAAAAGAGCAAACTCGAAGAGTGCCGGGACCGCACGCCGGTAGACGCGATGCGATACCCCGTCGGCGAGCGAGTACGGAAATTGCACAACGGCTGATTTCGTGGCTGCGACGGCCGCAGCAGGCTCTCGGTCGATTCTACGAGCACGCGAGACGCGAGAGCGGCCTATACGAGACGGTACGCTCATGGTGCGGCCGGTCGGTGCGTCGGGTTCGCGAACGAGTACGGCAGCTGTGCGGCGCACTGCAAGCTCGCGGGATGCCGGCTGTACAAGGGCGCAATAAGCGAGAACGGCCCAAGCGAGGCGATTCGCTGTTATCACAGCCCACTGATCTCCACTTTGTTGCTGGATGGCGCTTCGCCGCTGTCGCGGCCGGGCGCGCGCACGGCCACCGGAAGTTCAACGGCTCGTCCCGGAAGTCAGGCGTCTGCTACGCTTCTCAACTAAGGTCCCTAAAATTACTAAGGTAGCGCCAACTGCTCCCTCATTCTCCGCTGCCCTCCTCTTTTTTTCTCTCCCCTCACCCACGGCGCCGCGGTCCCTTTAACTCTGCGGCGGGGCCGCCATGTTTGTTGGCTTCCTCAGAGCAGACGCCCTCGCAACGATTCGGGCCGCTCGCTGCAGTTTTTCGTGCAGTTTGCTCTTGTTTTCGCGCCGCAATCGCTCTTTGGTAGCATTAATAGTATTGATAGAGCCCCGTTTTACCAACACGCATTAAGTGAGGCTGTTTTGTCGTATATTTTTGTCTAGAAGGGGATATATGCGGGGTGGATGCCGCGGGCGCATACGGACAGCGCGGTGTTTGTTTACGTGTGCGGCATGCTCAGGATAGTTCGTGAACGCGAAAGGATCGAACGTGGACGTTTCAAACTGCTCTGTTACATAGTAGTTCTAGAGCCCCGTATTACCAACACGCCCTAAGTGAGGCTGTTTTGTTGTATATTTTTGTGTAGAAGGGGATATTTGCGGAATGGATGCCGCTGGCGCATACGGACAGCGCGGTGTTTGTTTACGTGTGCGGCATGCTCAGGATAGTTCGTGAACGCGAAAGGATCGAACGTGTACGTTTCAAATTGCTCTGTTACAGTAATTACGTTCTTGCATTTGCGTGATTAAGTTGTGGTGTGCAAGCGCTGCACAGAGGGCTTGCGCATGGTTCGCGGTGACCTTGGTTCGCGGCAGTTGAGGGCTGCGCTGGCTTTTTTGCGATCGCGTTTTTTGCGTTAGTTGTAGATCAATTAGGCAGCGCTCAGTGTGCGTCCCGCATTAGCTACTGACATTCATGGCACCTTTATTCCGTGCATTTTCCGGTGCTTTGACGCTGTTGCAAAATATATGTCACCTTCACGTCGTTATAGGCTGCTGTCAGGGTCAAAGTTCTCGCGTCTCCTCGTTGGCCTCGCCCATGACGGCTGTACTTTTGGCAGTGCGTCCGTGGCATAGCAATGTTCGTGCGATTGGCGTTCACAATTACTTCGAGTAAGGCCCTGTCGGGCATATCTGGAAAAGGCTGGCACAAAGAACGCGCAGTTAAAGAATGCGCTCAGCTAACAATCAGCTGTAGTGCCCAGTTCTATAATAACTACCGTATTCCAAGGCCAGAAGCGCGCTAACAAGCGCAATTGTGAATCCTTTTTATGCTGTACTGCTAACATTGATTCATGTGTGGGCTTTGATAAATTACAGCTTGCTACAGCCGAGCTGGCCGTCACTGCACTGACCTTATTCGAGCAGCCCAAGGCACAACAACTCGGCATCGCGAAGCTACATAAAGTGACGCCGACGCAACACTTGTTTGAAACGAGCAGCTGACTCTTCGGTTGTTATACGCTGGCGGCTTCGATAAGGCCTGCTCCGAGGCAGCTGAGCCTAAAATGGCGAATTTAAATGGACAGTGGCGCTGAAGAGAAGAAAAAACTAACAACGCCGGGGACGAGGTACTACGTCACTGGCCATTGGCCAATGGCGCACGGCGTTTGCCGGCGAAAAAGAAAATGGAAAAAAACGAAGCAGGAAAGGAGCGCGGGCGAGGGCGAAAGACGGCGAGATCTAAAGATGGCGCTACCTTAGTAATTTCAGGGACCTTATTCTCAACCCCTGAAAAGCGTCCCCATTGGCGCATTTTGGCATTTTGTTCTCACTTTATTGCATTTTGGCTATACACACCGCGTTCAGATCGCAACTTATGCTATACCGAAATATTCGACGTTTATATGAAGCAGAATTTAATTGCAGAGGAGAACGAAAATGTCACTTGGGTCTTGGTTTGAGAGGAGACGACGCATCTCTAACGGGATTTATGCTAGAAATTTATGCTAGGGATTTATGCTAGAAGAAAACAACGTGGGCACGGCGTCAGGCTGTAGCCGAGTTCGTGCGCCCGTTCTGTCAAAACAGTTGTCAGTAAAGTGGTCACTACAGAGCCTGCTGCCTGGGGGTGTAGAGATAGTTACACGGGCACAGTTAACCACGGTTAAGCATGGTTAACGCAGCAACGTTTGCTGCGTTACACGACAGACGAAACTGTGGTTACGTCGCTAACCATGGTTAACGCAAACTGAGCTTGGCCACCTTAGTTCGGTCACGCTAACCGCAGTTTCCGCAGCCGCAGAGCTCAAAATCGCACAATTCAATTCGCACGCAAGTGGCGGCGCATCAGCGGAGGCGAAAAAAAAAAAAAAAATCACCTGGCGTTCGGAAGAGACGAAGGTTCTCAATAGCGGGCGTCCCAAAGCTGTCCCCAAGACGCGCTTGCGTTCTTTGCATCGCTCTCGCAATCAGCGCGAGTGCCCGTCAGCAGCGGCTCGTTTCCCGATTCGCCCGATCAACTACGACAAAAGCCGTGCTAAATTTGTAAATTCCGCTTGTCGACCGCCAAAAATGGATATAGCAGCAATCTTGAAGCGTTTTCAGCACTCGGGAACGATCGGCGCGCGCGTCGGCCGTGCCTGTAAACACGCCGGCGTGCCTGCCCGCACGACACTGCTTGCGGCCCGAACCGGCCCAGACCACGGCAGCAACAGCTTATCGCATCGCCGCTCTTCGTAATCAATCTGATCGCGGAAAAGAACTTCCGCATGCGAGAAAATGGATGTTAGTGCGGTGAAAAATTGTGCTATGGATTGTAATTCGCAGTTGTAGAGATAGCGGTGGTCAAATATCTGCCGCTGAAAGTAGAAAGCTGAAAGTTCCCAACACCGAACAGACCTAAGCAAACCAAGCCGGTTGCGAGCTGTTGGGGAAGCCCCTCTTCTCGCGGCGCACGAGTGCGCTGCGCTGGTGTCAGAAGCGAATGCTTTCACGATATTTGTCTTTGTCTACACTGCTTCTCTTTTGTTTTCATCGTGAAGTTAAAAGTGTGATAATTTATTTTCGTTGCGCTCACAATCAAGTGACTGCGGTCACCAAACTTGCAATTTCACGTGTAACATCCAAAACCGCAGTTTGCGATAACCGCGGTTAAAGTTATTAACAACGGTTAAACTTAGCTGCGGTTACTTTCGCCGTGTAACTAGGGTATAAGTTTGCCACCCAACGCCGGTATTAATCCGGCTTAGAGCGAGGGATTCCGCGTAACAAGAGCCACAGCTTAAAAACGACACTGATATGATATTTGCGTTTCGCTGCGTATCACGCACGCCGTACAGAATATTGTAATACTTCCGAGTGGAGCGTCTTCCCAGACGACTACTCTGGTCTGCTTGTGCAGTTGACGGCGCGACAAGCAGGCAATTTTGGCGGAATGCGTGCGAAACCAGCCCATGCGTAGCATGCGCTATGCTGGAACGGCCCGACTTCCGGGACGAGCGCTTGAACTTCCGGCGGCCGTGCGCCGGAGAGCTCGAAGCGCCATCCAGCAACTCTAGTGGAGATCAGTGTCACAGCCGTTCGGGGCGCAAACGAGTACGACAGCTAGCTGTGCGGCGTACGACACGATCACGGCCGGTTGAGTCCTGGAAAGCGCGAGTACGGCCGACACAAGGCAATATGCTGTTGCTACTGTTGCCGCGGCCGGTCGATTGCTCGGAATCGATTGAGTTAAAACAACTTCGTCAAAAAATAAATAAAAGCTGGCCGCTGTTGGCAACATTTCGCTCACCGATTAGAAAAAAAAAGTTTTGTCAGAATGGGTTATAATGGGGTAGGCAGCAATGAGTCTCAGGTAAGGTCACTGTTTCAAAATGCAAGCGAAGACACTGCAGTGCTTTCGTCGCTGCATGACATTTTATATAGGCGAGCATCATTATCTAAAGATTTGGCGCGTGGACCCTGCTAATAGAAATAAACTGCCCATGTATATAAAAATAACACAATTCTGGATTTGTAATTTGGTAATATACGCTGAAACCGAATTCTTACGCGCTAGCCGACAACTTTCGGCGCTTTCCTGTCACGGTAGCTGTTTTTAGGGGCGAAGCCTCTCAGGGGCTGGGGCTGTTGGCGTCTCCTGTCGTCGTCGTCGTCGTCGTCGTCGTCGTCAATCGTAGTCGTTGTCGTAGTCGTCACTTTATGTAGTAACGGTACCAAAACACTGGGAAACTCGTTTACGCCTCGCGCTAGAAGTAACGCATACTAAAAGAACGCCCGGACACTCGTTTACGCCTCGCGCTAGAAAGCTTCGTGCTTCAAAGACACGCGACTTTTACAGCAAGCTGTATACCTCTACCCCCGAACGGTTTCATCTCCGTTGGCAAAAACGCCAAGGCTCCAAGAATGCACTTATACACTGCATGCTTCGGTGATTGGACCAGAACCGGCGTATTCGGCATAGTATGGCCAAAACTAAACGCAATACTATAGACTGAAAGATTCTAGTGACAATCACTGAACGTCAACGTTTTGTGCTTCAGCGCTGGGCATACCTGTCTGCTCTTATTTTTCTTCATTGTTTGCTTTTTTTGCCTCTTTTACCTTTCCCATGTGCAGGATAGCAAACTAGGCTCTAGCCAGGTTAACGTTCCTGCCGTCCCTCTACACCCTTCTTTCCTTCCTTCCTTCCTGCATGCTTCACCCCTCCCCAGGTTTAACGTTAGTGGAGATGGCCCGAAATGTTTTGTTTTCTGCTCTCAAAAACTCAGGATGGTTCGATCAGCACAGCCAATATGACCTGTGCCGGCGCCCATCTATAGCGCGCAACACTGCCTTTAATGTACGTATTTCCTAGCTCTTATAGCTTCGGCAAAACACCTCGCGATGCGTGTGTTTACCTTCACGGGACGACAATAGGCGCGTCTCAGCCGCTCACAGTGAAGCAATAATGGTTGCGAGAACTTCCCAACCACTTTTCGCGCATGTTTAAAGGTTTGCACAGTGAAGCTGTTAGGCAAATCGTAATTTTTCCCGTCCAAAGTTGAACAAAAAAAAAAAAAAAAACCAAGAAAATGCCGGGCATGCGCACGTGAGAGCGTGCCTCGCGGGGACCGCCCGGCAGATACAAAGCCAAGAAAACGGCAAGCCCGCTTATGTGCGTGCCTCGCGACGCCCGCTAAGCGTCCCCGGAGCACGTTTGTCAAGCCAAGCACACCCACTTAGGCAGATTGGCCAAGATTGAGGCCACCGTCCGGCTGTTAAAACTAACCAAACAAATGCCGCGCACTCTTGTGTGCGTGCCTGGCGGCGACCACCCAGCGTCCCTGGGGCACGTCTGTGAAGCCAAGTATACCCACTTGGGAAGGTTGGCCAAGATTGGCAAAAAAACGCCAGCGTTCGTTGTAATGGTGGCAGCACTTGCTCGGACCAATAAAGGCTCCAGCGTTCATTAAAAAGGCTGCTTTGTATTGATAACAATTATGGTAATTTTATCGCACTCTTCAAACAAATAATCGATATAGCACAGGAAACGTTTGAAGCAGTGGCGACCGCAAAGCCACTTTCCGGCGATCTTTCTCATTCCCTCCCCACTCGATCCATCCTCAGCCACATATCGCAATCCCTCTTTCCCACCCCGCTTGTCCACACTGCGGGGACTACGAAGACACCCCCCCCCCCCCCGCGACTGGCACTGCCCCGCCCTGCTTCCTCTTCCCCTACCCAACCACCCAACCCCCCCGACTCCTGGCTGTCTGCCCTCGCGCGCTAGGACGCCCAGTCCCAGTGCGCCCTGTTCGACAGGGCTCGGGCCTATAGAGCTGCGCTTCCACGGCTCCACCGTCCGAACTAACTTAGCCTGGCCAGGAATAAAACGTGTTTCTCTCTCTCTCTCTCTCTCTCTCTCTCTCTCTCTCTCTCTCTCTCTCTCTCTCTCTCTCTCTCTCTCTCTCTCTCTATGAAATCGGAGAAGTTCGTTTGTGCTATTTATGGCCGCCAACTTAAGACGCTGCCAAGAAACAGGAATCGGCGATTGTAGTGGGGATTTAGTTACGTTTGGTTGTATCGCTTGAAGGCTACCATACAGATCAAACACGCTGATAAAAATGTTTTGATATCGCACCCATCTTGCGTCACTCCTGCCAATATTGCGTCACTATAGAGCGAAATTCCAAAATGTCTGAATATGACTTGCCTTGTTTCAGCTAAAATGGTTTTCATTGAAAGAATGAAGCTGAGAGAGTTACCAAGCCCTAGTTCTTTCTAAGTGATCACAGTTGTATTTTGTTTTCATGGTCCCTTTAAAATTCGCTACAGATCACGTTGTAGCTCCTTGTGCCTTTGAAAATTCCACTACAATGCTAAACGCGGGTAGGAGTGTGCATGGTAATAAATGAATAATAAATAAAGAGATATTGAATAAATTGAAATTCAAATAAACGCGAATATTACCCGGATAATTTTAGAATTGGCCAAAACACCAAGTGGAAAGATAGTTTCATCTCGACGCCGTCGTAGCTTGTCATCATGATCCTTGTCTCATAATCATAGTTAACTGGACCGATTCTCAGTAAATGGCAGGTACTTTCCGGAGAACTAGAATGTTGGCATCTCATTGTCTTCAGTTCATATTTTACACGAAATTCGTGTCTGTATTTTTGTCTCCGGATATAGGGTAGGAACTGCTAATTTTTCAAAGAAAAGAAAGAGGCTGACCCACACAGTGCTCTATAATGACTTCAAATAATTTATTTAAAAACCCAGCGACGCCTTCTGCAGTGACCATAGCATATGACAGTAGTTGATCTCAAGAAGCTGGGCAGCCTTGTGGTGTAGGGTTCTGGTAACTGTATGGTCTGCATCAGCGCTGATGGCTGAAAAACAAACAGAAAAAGCACCTCTATAGCGTATATATTCATGAAGGTGTCAAGCAAAAATGTTTCATTGTTTGGCCTTGTAGTCGCTGGTACGTGAATGTCCGGCAAGGTGATCAATATATTTAGGCATACCTATTTCCTAATTATATATTATAACTAACCAGCCTCATATTATATTCTCTCCTCTTCGAACGGCTTCTTTCAGCTCTAACAGAATGCAACATACCACGTTAGATTCTTGTGAAAATCGGGCTGCGCTTCCGATTCTAAATCAGGTTCGGTATCCGGTTAGTCGCGCCTTGAGCGAAATATTCTACGTTCAAAGCTAACTTGCATATTCAGGCACTTACTTTTTAAACAAGAAATATGATAAAAATGTATGATTCAGGCGTCACCGTTGTCATCCTCTCGTAGTTGATGTGGCGGATTTTTTGACTCAGTGAAGTTCAACAAGCTCAGAATAGAAACAGCTTCATGGAAACGCTGACGCTTCATAATTTGATGGTGAATGACGCGTACATGTTTATTTCACGATGCATTGTCTTACCTGCGTATATAGGTCGAACCTATGCGGAAACCTGGAAGCTACCAGATTGAAGGCCACTGTATCCTCCGAATCCACCAAAAGCCGCCTCCGAGGCCGTATCCTCCGAATCCGCCAAGTCCTCCAAGGCCGTATCCTCCGTAAGCGCCAAGTCCGCCAAGGCCGTATCCTCCGTAACCACCAAGTCCTCCAAGGCCGTATCCTCCGTAACCGCCTAGTCCTCCAAGGCCGTATCCTCCGTATCCGCCAAGTCCTCCAAGGCCGTATCCTCCGTATCCGCCAAGTCCAAGGCCGTATCCTCCATAACCGCTAAGTCCTCTAAGGCCATATCCTCCGTAACCGCTAAGTCCTCCAAGGCCATATCCTGGATATCCGCTAAGTCCTCCAGAGGCCTATCCTGGATATCCGCTAAGTCCTCCAAGGCCATATCCACCGTAGTCCTCCAGGCCATATCCTGGATATCCGCTAAGTCCTCCAAGGCCATATCCTGGTATCCCTAAGTCCTCCAAGAGCCTATCCAGAAGTCCTCCGGATCCTGATATCCGCTAAGTCCTCCGGGCCATATCCTGGATATCCGCTAAGTCCTCCGGGCCATATCCTGGATATCCGCTAAGTCCTCCGGGGCCATATCCTGGATATCCGCTAAGTCCTCCGAGGCCATATCCTGGATATCCGCTAAGTGGTCCTAGGCCATATCCTCCAAGGCTGGAACCTCCAAGACTGTATCCTCCAAGGTTGTATCCAACGGGCACTGGAGAGACGACTGGAGCTGGGAATGGCACTGGCCTAGGAACTGGGACTGGGTGGGGGACGCGAACTGGAACTGGGTGTGGGCGGGGGAAAGGAACTGGGTATGGGCGTGGAACTGGAACAGGGAATGGGCGTGGAACTGGGACTGGCCTTGGAACTGGGACTGGGAAGGGGGCAGTGACGAGGTGGGTTGGGATCGGGACTGGGAAGCGGGATGACCTTCCACTCAGGGGGTCGACAACTTGTCCAACTCCGGTTTGGAAGCCGACGAAACCTTGGCGGACTCCGTTGCCAAGGTTCCTGACTCCACGGGCACCAGCGAGGAGACCTCCCAAGCCACCGTATCCTCCGAGGCCACTGAGTCCTCCGAGGCCACTGAGTCCTCCGAGGCCGCCGTATCCTCCGAGACCACTGAGTCCTCCGAGGCCATATCCGCTAAGTCCTCCAAGGCCGTATCCGCTCAGTCCTCCGAGGCCATATCCGCTAAGTCCTCCGAGGCCGTATCCGCTAAGTCCTCCGAGACCGTATCCTCCGTATCCACGAAGTCCTCCGAGGCCGTATCCTCCGTATCCACCAAGTCCTCCAAGGCCATATCCACTAAGTCCTCCAAGGCCACCGTAGCCGCCTAGAAGACCATATCCACCGCCGAGACCACCGTATCCTCCGAGGCCACTAAGTCCTCCGAGGCCATATCCTCCTCCGAGGCCATATCCTCCTCCAAGGCCATATGCTCCTCCTAGGCCATATCCTCCTCCGAGGCCATATCCTCCTCCGAGGCCGTATCCACCGTACCCGGAGAGTCGGCCGTAATACTGGCCGAATGTGCCATGGCAAGCTGTGTGGATGCATAAAAGTTCTACATTAGGGTTCCGTTGCTTTTGAAAGTTGGCGTGAAATTATATACACATCGCTGAGATCTAGAAATGTCGTGTATAAAGGGAAATATATTTCATACGAATGTCAACATCTGTGCTTTTTTGAGGATAGGTTTGGATAATTGATAAATACGCTCAAAGAGGAAATTAATATTAAAACTGTGCAATTATTGGCCGGAGAAAGCGAAAAGTTGAACTCGGAGGCCGAATACGTGGGTGGAATTTTTTTTCAGCACATTAAAGTATGTCAAGAAAGGCAGCTTATCTTTTCAGTGTGTGTCAACATCCCAGACCACTTCACAGAATCCCGTGCGATATGAGATTGAGGGAAATTCAACATATCGTGGGGAAACGTCGAAGGTAGCCGAGGGGCTATCACTGCCGAGTTTGGGGGTTTCATACAAAAGTGCAGTTAGTTTCGAGCCGAGTGTTGGACGTAACCTATTGCAGTCATTATTCTGTTTCTGCCACAAAATTCAGTTTGTTGTATGTCGTTCGGAATTGTTTAGTTTTTCTTTTTTTCCTTTATTATCGGCTCCAAAAAACACCTTTTCCTCCTTCTTCAGTAGCGCGCTTATTTTTTTCCGTTTTAAACCGACTGATCACTTTGGGAATCGAAAAATCCACCACCATCATGGTAATTGCCTTAAATGACAGAAAAGTATGAGGGAAGAACTGTTGACTCCACACTCGTTACCACTCCTTTAAACAAAGTAATAAAACACACTGGAAATAAAAGTGGCTGGCATTGTCACCTCAAAATGATGTTCTGTAAATATTAAGGCTGCAACGTCCAGCATTTGGTACAAAAGAAACCGGGTATGTATACATGCAACGCGCACGAAAACGCTAAGAAGAATTTCAACCTTTATGATATCAATTACTCCGACCCTCATCGGCACTCATATTTCTTATCGGCGTTCTTTGCTAGTCGTGCCTAGATTTGAACACCGTATAATCATTGCAGATCGTCCACATTTCGTTTTAGTGAAATTCACAGAGTACCAGAGCGTTTGGCGCAAATAACCATTGCCGAGGGGTGCACGTGTTGACGAAAGCAATCGAAGTGGTATAAAACCGCTTGAAGCCGCACAAATAAGGAAGAGCAGTGCCATACATCAAGTAAAATTGTGGGAAAACCATTATAAAGAATGAATTATTAAAGAAAACAGAAATAAAGGTACCTGGACTGGACATGAGCCGTTAGCATGCGAGCTTGTCATAATATACATGCTCCCCACGAAGCTGGGACCAGTTGAAATGAGTCCACGGAGGCTTCAAAATGGTGAACATATATTTGAGCCATGCGGTGAGATGGCTTATGATGTAAGCTTGTTGTGCTTCTGACAAAATGGCAGCGAAAAAAAAAGACTTAGTGTAGTTATGGCGGTGATTACCGGGAAACATTGGCAAGAAGCAAACGAAAAAGTATTTGCTCGATGCCCTTGCCGGACTTATAATGCGCACTCGCAGCTGCCTTGCCGGTGGGCTATCCCTCGGTAGCTTCATCGATTACACTATAGCTGACCACTCCTTCTGTAGCCGGGCGAGTTTAGAGGGCCTTTGTTCTTCTCAGGGATTGGGACGACGAGAGGAGATAACATAATTGTTCGCATCCGGCTGTACAATCGCGAAACCTAACCAATTCGACGATTGCACGCAGGTTCCACAATGGTTTCGCTATGCTGTAAATGTTTGCAATTTGGTGCCGTAACTACTGAAGTAATGCGTCCTTCTTAGTTTCGATGTACTATTCACGAGTGCTGGCGGACAATTATGGCATTCCATAATTTGGATGGCGGGTAGGCCATGGATGCGTCTCAAATGTATTTTCTCGGTATGGGTGTAAACAGTTTACAACAGGACGTATCGGTGGACTGAGGCTTCCTGATTACGGGCTAATCCAGTGTGAATAGCTAGCCAAGCTTTGCACAGGAATAGGTTTACAGCCTATCATAACCATATTTTCCTTTCTAAACACCAAACAATGGGGTCCATAGAAATTCAGGATCGCTAAACTTTCAGCGCACACGATTAAAAGTCCCACTTGTGTGGAACAAGTAGGTTTCCGCACTTAGAGCTTAGAGAATACCTTGAGCTCTGGACACCGAAATAACGAAATCGTTGCTCGACGGCCCCGATTTTGTTCAAGCTTGTGACCCCATAGGATATAAAGATACAGTCTAACTTAAGGTCACTTCATGTCCCTTAGTTTCTGCAGTTGTGTAAAGAGTGAACATTAGTTTAAAGGGAAGAAAGAATCATGGTTGCTACTCACCGACGGAAAGGAGTGCGACCACAAGGAAGGCCTTCATCTCGGATGCGACCGGGCTGCAGCCGAAACTGGGTGCTGTTTGATGCTTCGGCCGAACATTTTATACGCTTCAGCTGCGCATTGTTCGTGTCCTGAGGACGTCGACGTGGGCCACGATGAAAACCGCAACTGCAACAATGCCAAAAAATAAGAAAGAAAATTTATTTTCGAACTTTATAGTCCTAGAAAAGAGGTTACTGCTCCACCAACTGCTAGTTCAGAAAAACAATGTGAACAATGTAAAGTGCTCACGGAAGTGAGCAAGCAAGCTGCCAAGGGAGTGGAAGATGCGAGAAAGGCACAGTGTTTTTGAACAAAAATGAAACAATGGTTTTTGAGGTTTGACGTGCCACACCGCTTCTCTCCAGTATAGCAAATTTGCAAGGATGGCTGTGCACAGCATGACTCTGTGCAACGGTGCAGCCTCAACAATCGTCGGCGGCTACAATGTGGATGCCTTCAAGCAAGACAAGAAATCGTCCACCCAGTTCATGTTTGAAAAGTTTGGAATACAGTATTATGATGATTCACATCAACCACAGGTTATGTATTGACTTTTTCGAATCACCCTGACTTTGTAACTGAATCCACTATTCTGTAACCGCAAACTGGCATCGCGTGTTTTCTTCTGGATACCCCAAGTGGCGCTGCAGAGCGAGGACAGTTATAGGGTGCCTGAATGCGCCCCGACCGCCTGTGGCGGTGGGTGCGCATCCAGCTACTTCAAAGGCAGTCACCCCGGCCAGAACTCTCATTACCTCGATTATTGGTGTCCGGTTACCAGGCCAAAATTAGAAAACCACGCGCATGGCATTTCCCTTTCTCTATTTGAAGCGACAGTTTTTTGTAGTGGGACCGATGGCGTTCTGTAAAAAAACTAATGCATTTCCGCATGGACCACTTGGTCGACCGAAAGGCTCTGGTAAGATCTCTGGACACGCGGCGCGCACGCGAAACGGGGCTGTCATGTGCCAAAACGGTTACTAAACAAGAAAATGAACCCACCGACTATGAAGAAGGAGTACAATAGCATCACTTTATTCTTTAAACCACGTATCGGCATACACTTAGATAGTTCGTAGATGCGTTTACTCAGTGCGCGAAAAATCGTCGAATGGCTTCGTTCTTGGTTTGCCACGTGGATTTTTGAAGGTTTGGCCATAGAATGGACTCACTTTCAGCGATGATTGAACTCATTTTAACGAAAGTTTTGACGCGCTTTTGACGCATTTTTGATGCGAGAAAGCTCTCGCGCATCTCTCAACTTTCTTTAATGAGAAGGGATGGTAAAGATTTTTTGTTCGGTTACCAGGCGTAAAATTGTAGAACCATGAGCGCGGTTTTTCAATTTCGTCTTCCTACGTAAGATTACTTCTTCCGTATTTACACGTAACAGGTGTGCGACATTTTTTCATCGAATTATTAAATACAACAAGTAAACCCTTTCGGGCGCATCGCCTATGCGCAGTGCAGCAAGCGTGTGACCTGTTTGCTCCTGAACTACTCGGAGCAGGACCTACAGACCTGAGAAGGGCAAAACCATTGATTCACGCCGCTTGAAGGCTGCACAGAGTGAGATATGCCTTTTTCAGAATCGTGCAGAGTATCTGGCGGCACCCCTTAATTTCTCCCTGTCGCAAGCTTACAATGAGCGTTTAAATTCTTGAGAGGGTCGAGAGGGGATATAACATGTAGAGGTTATGAACAAGAAAGATACATAATGGAATACACTGCGCTTTCTGAACAGGGCGTGGCTGAACCATTTCGTCGGGAACTAGTATCCAATAATGTTCTTTCCGTTCAATTCAAGAGCAGGTTCAGCCTGTTAAAAGATAACTGTTGACGTTCGGGTTCATTTGTGGGAGAAATACTGGTCCTGTCCGATTTTCGGTTCGAGTTCCGCTACGGTAAACACCATGCTTAAAACGGGGGAAAAGGTGTAGTGTTCCGATCGCTAAACCGCAGAGTTGAAAATACTTGAACGTGCAGGCGCATGAGAACTTGTGTCTGTGCTCATACTATTCTCGCTTTGTCTGTCCTAGTAAGGGCGACGCCATATTGTGTGTGTGGCGCCGTTTGGTAACTGGTCTATTCACTGGCTTGTGCATTTGCTATGTGGTGTATGCACACACAGTGCAACTCAGTGATGTTTTACAGTGAGGCCTTTGGCATTTCTTGTGTTGTACGTGTGCAGAAAAGAGGTGGAAGCCAAAAGGCGGAGGCAGCGATGAGCACGAACGTGGCACAACCACTCACCGCCGCTCAAGGTCCCAGAGGATGCCTTCCCGCTGACCAACCGGGAGAACACGGGAACATCTCGAAGACGGAAGCTTCAAGGCCACACATAGAACATAGAACACGTGCACACCCGGTCCCACACCACGTGAACTCGGCCGGGTGGAAACACGGGAGCAGATGTATCACGAAAAATGAAGGAAGCTGACACTTATGCGTAAGACTTGAAGATAGCGAAGCTGTACGCGACCTTCACAACCATCATGGCGGTTTAGGCCCACGATTTCAGCCGATTTGCTTTTTCCTGGCTGCTGCAACGACCTTTACTCCATCATTGTTGCTAATTCAGTGTGAGCTTCTTTCATGTTTTAGAAGTGATAATCATTGGACATAACCTTGGAGGGGCGTACGCTATCACCTACCTTTCTCGTTCTGAGCATGTGTTGCCACTATAACGGCGAACACTGGAGTTGTTTTTTTATTTGCTCAATCTTGGCCAATCTCCCTAAGTGGGTATGCGTGGCTTGGCAAACCTGTGCCGGGGACGTAGTTGCGGCAACAGTCTGAACGCCGCCGGGTTCAGACTGTTACCGCAACTGTCGTAATAACTTTAAAGAATGACGTAATTTCACGTCTCAGCCAACCGAACTGCTGACACGCCGTTTTTTTACGTCCATAGGTCATGATATGGCTTCTGCGTCGGTAGTCTGAACATAGCCTTAACAGTGAATTACGCACATTAGCAAAGATATCGACGTCTTTCAGATAGCAACACATATGCGCCAAGTTTTCGCGAATTGGTCAGACTGCGCATATTCTAGAATGAGATCAGATATTGTGCCCGAAAAGCGGAAACGCCCGTGGGCTTGAGATTTCGGCGCACATTAAAGATCCACAGGTGGTAAGAATTAATCCGGAGCTTTCCACTACGGCACGCCTCGTCGCGTGTGTAGCGTGAGCGCGTTAAACCTCAGCAATCAATCAATCAATCAATCAATCAATCAATCAATCAATCAATCAATCAATCAATCAATCAATCAATCAATCAATCAATCAATCATCAATCAATCAATCATCACATCAATCAAATCAAATCATAAAATAAAATCCCAATAACATAAATAAATAAATAAATAAATATTCAATCAATCAAGATCGTGTAGTTCCTGTACATCTAACCTGTTTGCTAAATGGCGTAATCAACTGGCATTACGATAAGGCGCACATGTAGGCCTCACAGACTTCCATCTCCCGTAAACACGATGCAACCAAGCTTTTTTCTGGAGTCAAGGCACACAGAAGGCTGCTGCTGTCATTTTTTCTGCCCTATCTTTTATTTTTTGGGCGCGTCTTCCGAATGCGTATCATTCCAGCGATGCAATTGCTTGCCAGTTCTAAAATGTTTCGTTCTAGCCACCACAACTCTAAAACACGTTGCACACTCCAAGCGGTCGACTATGGTCAGTCGGGCAGCCTTAGAGCTGTTCGCTTCTTCACGGCCTCAAGAGCGCCTCGCGGAGGTGGACACCATGGCTCGATTGCGCTTGTTATTATGTATAGTTTTCTTATCACCAATCAGCCCGTACTACGGCATTGAATAGCACACACACAGGTAGTTTAAAGCCGGTTTCCTAGCTGCAAGCAAATGTCTCGCTGGAAAGGCATATTAAAGGAGCCATGAAGAGAAAATGCAAGTTGGTTTTATTCGAAAGATTTTGTGTTTTATAGTGCCCCCAGCGCTTGTCCGGATACAAACGGTGCTTTATTCACTGAGAAATTAAACAATTTAGGTTAAAATTTTGATTTTCCCGCTCAATCGTGCGTTTTCGTGGTCCCAAGTGACATCACAGAAACCGACCGCTCTGCAGCCTAGAGTACCTTCATTCACGCATCCGCCGTACAGGGTAGAGACACGTATACGCTGGCGCCGCCATTTTCGGTTGCTCGCTCGCCGCCGAAGCAAGTCATTGTGTCAAAACCGCGCTAAAATTATCGCTGCAACGCAGGTTTACTGAAAAAGTTTGAATTATATTGTCTGTTTCGCGTTGCTAGGTCTCGTGGGAACGAAAAGAATAACGCGTTGAGCCCGTTGGCCCAATTGCGGCGGCACGGGACCGTTCAAAGGTTGTCTCCACCCTGTACAACGGTGTTGGTTTGTTCCCGCTTTTCTTTACGTTCCGTAACCTAGATGGCGCCACCATACCGTGGCAAGCGTTTGGTTTGTTTTTGCCCGAATTTAAACCTGGCTTGTTTTTGTTCTGGGAGAAAATATTCGTTTCCCTGAAACAGTGCTCGCTCGACAAATGGGGTCACGTAAGACACCGTTGCTTGCGTCAATCGGCCAGTGTCGTCTGAGACAACCCCAAGCCCCCGTAAGTGCTGTGCAGCGAAACCAAGCATGCTGTGCGCAGTACGAACAGCAGAACGCATCAGTACTTCTATGTTTACATGTGCTTTCGTAACTTCCACTGTTTGTCCCATCATTCTTATTGCTTTGTAAAGAATGTGCCCTAAATTTAAGCGCAAATCGCTCGTTCGTCTAGTTTGTAAGCTCTACCTAATTTGCGTCTGCTTCTGCCAGCCTCCGCCAATCGCAGAGCTTAGCTCATGTGACATCACAGGTTCTGTTGCGGGAAATGAGCTGGTGGGTCGCATGACCATTCCCGTTTTTCCTAATTATGTAGCTTATTTGAGCGAAGTTTACGTTAAAAGTGGTGTCAGTATGATTCTAACGAGACAATCTTTTGAATGAACCAAACTTGTGTTTTCTCTTCATGGCTCTTTTAACAGCAGCGCTGTTTTAGCTTGAGCTTGCTGCGGTGGTGTTCACAAAAAAAAATGATAAGAAAAAATATTGAGGGCACGTGAACGTGCGCCTTGTGAGGAGCACCCGGTGTCGTCCAGGCTTGCGCCACGTGGTGAGAGCTCGCAAAAAAGAAAGCAAGATAAAAAAAATTGGCCGCGTATCTGCTCCTTTCGTTGCAAATGTCGTCAAAAGACGATAGTCTTTATCGGCTATTGCGAAGTAAATGCCTCCCTTCGCTTTGCCGCTCACCTCTCATGTTGTTCCTCTTGCGTCGCGCTCCTCCCAAGGTAAAGACGTCAAAGGTTTGCTTAAATCATTTTAAATTTCCCGCGTTCCACTGCTCCAAACCGGGTGTCTCGATGCGAACGCTGCTGTACGGCGGAGACGCGCGTTAATCGAGGCGCCCTACTTCAACGTTTATAGAACCGCGTTTCCCTACTCCACGTGCGTTGCAAGCAGAACGTGGAACCTATCTAGTGGAACCTTGCGTAACTGTTGCCGGTTGATTTCTTAAAATGGCGCAAGAAGCTATAGTGGCGCGGGCGACAGTAGGCGACGGCGAAGTGAATTCTTTTTCTGCAGTTGATGAAGTATTTAATTTCGCAAAAGCAAGCATGTTTGATTTTTTTATAAAGGAACACTGCAAATATCACTTCTGTATTGATTTGCTGTCTCATATTTGCGTAATGTCTTGTTCTTCTTCAACAATGTTGACAAGTATGAACCTTACACCGGACATAGACGGGTAGATTTAGCTGTGACTATATAAGACTAATGGGCAGGCATTGTTTTGCTTTGGCCGGGTGGCTGAATCGAGTCACAGACAGACAGACGGACAGACATACAGACAGACCAAAATTTCTGGTTTAAGGAGCCCAAGAAAGACTATCGTCTTTAATACCGAGGGCACGTGAGCGTGCGCCTCGTGAAGAATGCCCAGCGTCGTACAGCTCGACCTTCTTCAACACTCTTCCCAGCGTTCGTGGCGTGATCTCTCGCGTGCTGTTCTCCTCGCCAATTCGCGTGCGTTCGCGCCTGAGGTGGGTAACACTACAGACACCGAGTTTGCGAAGCGGTTGCCACGGGTACGTGCTAACGCGGTCCACTTTTGGAGAGATGTGAAGGGCTGCGGAGGGCAAAACGATCAGTGCCTTCCAGTCCTGGAGAACTTTCAGCGGCAAGTTCAGAAATCCATAGGAGGTGCAACAGCCCCGTCTCCGATGGAGGGAGAGGAAGCGTCATCTCTGCGGTTTCGCCAGGCCTGCACCACTAGTGCACGCTCCGCCAATTTTTTTAGTTCAATGTATCCAGTCTTATATCAAAATATCAAGGCCGCATATCTTTATGAGCTTACACAGATATTTGGTATTGTGTTCGGCTTCCTTTTTTTCTGACAGCTTTTAGCTCCACTGGTTGTTAGCACCGGTTTGGGGACGCTGCATTTTCCGTCAACTGAGCCAACGAACGCGTGAGTGATGGTCACGCATTGAAATTTAAAGTAAGAGAAAAATTAAAGCCGTTCGACTTAATGTGAAAGCTGTCAGAAGTTCAGAGCAGTGATTCGCCATAATGGACTGCAGCGCCGTTATCCGCTCCCTGCTGCCGCCCAATGCATTTCAAATTTCCCGGCTTTGCAGTGCTCGCGCGCTCCCTACCTGAAACTGCGCCAGCGGGAGTCTGTTCTTTTTGTGCTTGCTTTGATTTCGTATGCTGGAGCTGTTTTGCGTCATTTCAAACACGTGATTTTTTTCTTGCGCCGCCGGAGCTTATGTGCGTCATTTCGAACGCGCCAGTTTTTCCTTACGCGGCTGGAGCCTTTCTGCGTCGTTTCGAACACGCCATTGTTTTCTTGCGCGGCCGCTTTTTCGCTTACTGTCATAACAACCAACCCAACGAGCGCTCCTAACTAAATGAACGCGGGGGCTGCCGGTTATATACACAGATTTTGCCTTGAATGTACCTGCAGTTTCCTTTGGGTTAAACAACGGGGAGATGGATGACAAGCGTTAGCGGTTCACGAGGTTTGAACAGTTATGACTATTTAAATCGAATTGTTTCCGATGCCTCAGCGTGACTCCCTGACTCCGGTACAGAAGGCTCTACTTGGGTCCGTTATTTCGCTGCGCCATCTGATTCCGGTAGTCGCATCGACCGTTAGCGAGCTAAGGCGACAAGGCGAGCCCATAAAGTGCTCTGCACTTAAACCTTTTTTGCTGTTCTACGAGGGAATGTGCTGGTAGTGTGAGAGCGATCGGGAGCACGCATAGAAACCAGCGGACAGAGATATCTGAATGAGGTGGAAGAACGAGGAAACAACGAGCTCTTCAAAGAGGAGAGGTGACTTTGCTGGCACTAGGCGAGCCGCTCTGGGCACGCCCAACTCGCTGGGGTGTTTCCTAGCTATAGTGACAGACCCAAACTTTCTTGCTGGCTCGTCATTCTTTCCTAAGGCATATTTTCGCTCACAAAGCTTCAAGGTTACGACGTTCCTGAGAACGCCGCTTCTGTCGCACCAGAACGCGTACCCTCGTTGTGACATTGCAAACAGCGCCCCCTGGCGCTACGAACAACCAGCAGACGTACTGACCCAGGTTCATGTTCGCAAAAGAAGCACCCACAGGGTGGCACGCACTGATAAAGGGCAGTTGAAGTGCTCTTTCAGAAAGGCAGTGCCGTTCTAGGCTGTGAAGGTGGATAAACACCGCTGTTGGTAGGGTATTGGTTACCAACAAGCTCCAGCTTAAACCGAAGCATCGCGCCTAGATGTTCTCAGCGGGATTGTGAGTATGGTTCAGTATGCAAAATATTAAGGGGAAACCCAGCTTACAAACAACAAAGTTTACGCCGATATTTCTAAAGTCGGCTTCACTTGTGCACCGAAGTGCATTGCTTGGGAGACAACTTCCAGGGGAAATATACGCCGTCTTATATCAAAATATGAAACGGCGGATGCGAAAGGTGGCCGAAGGCATAGGGTGTGCATACAGCGCGATAGGAGAACACGTGCGGTCAGCCACGGCACGCGCCGAGAGCATCGGCCCGGGATCTGCGAAAACGGGCGGCTCCCTCATCCTACGGATCCAAAATATGCGGGTGCTTAGCATATAACAGATGCGCTAATATAAATGTTTAATTTTGAGGCGATATTTTGCAGTGTTTCGAACGCTTATCTCAGTGTCGCCGTTTTTGGACACGCTTTTGATCATTCAGCAAAATAACAACCAAATAAAATGCCACGTGGTACTCCCCCACCATATTCCCGACCGAGTACCAATGTCGTGACCGATGCTTGAGAGATTTAGAAGAGCGTTTTAGTTTTAGTATGCTGCGATGTTGGCAGCTTAAAGATATATCTTTAGAATTGCGCCTTGTAGACTTTGCATAGCAAATCATTAATACTTAATGTGTCATCTGCGAGACCGAATGAAAAATGCCAATTTATTCTTTCTGCACCATCTGCTAAGTGTTTGCGGAGCGACTCGCCAACCTGGCCAGACGTATGTGAACTTTTTTACAATTATCTCAACCAGCGCAAACAAATGCATTTGTATTAACATTGAATGGAAAACGTGTATAACTCAATTATGGTATCTTTCTACGTAACACATTAAACTTTCTTACACGCTTTCTGGCCGAAAAGGATGTAAAAAGTTTGTCCAATGGCAGGCGCCTTTAGGAGGTTTTTGATTAATAGAAGGGGTAAGAACGAAAAAAGGGTGGGCTTGTAAACATTCTGAAATGAGAGTGTAATGCTAATAACACCCTAAAATAAATGTGTAGGCAGCGCACCGCGTGGCAATGTGAATCCGCTGAGCACAGCACGAAATAAAGGCACATTCAATCCGCACAAGTTACACTTGGACCACAAGTGAATTGTGTAAGAAGAGAATTTATTACAATCCACGTATCAGGGCGCAGCGACTAGTGGTAACAGCGCTGCCGTAAAACCAGAAAAAAAACCAATCAGTTTTCAAGTGCTCCGGGCAGCCTACACTTTGCACAACAATTCTCTATTGAAACAATTAAGCTACTCTGAAATCAATGCACAAAAAGTTCACATGTGTTCGAAAAAAGAGTTCAGAAACTCGTTGAAAGTCAGTACGGCACAATAGTGATGCTCAAGATGTTATTCCTGACCGCTATAAAACGCGTGGACCAGCGTAACAGGAAGGCTTCTTCACCTAGAACTGCCAACTCATTGCCTAAGTGATTCATAAGGATTGACCGCACACGCCACAACAATGGAAACATCGCCCGTTGCGGTCGGGCGCGAAGACACGCGGCACCACGATTTCGCCACAATACAAAAGCACCAGCACACATCAGGAAGTTCACCAACGTGTCATTTGAACGTGGGCTCATTCTAAGTGTGAGACCAAACAACCTGCTTAACACCGTCCAAAATGTTACCGCTACACGACACTGAAACAAGGCATGTTCTAATGTTTCAGTGTGCCCGCAGTGCGGGTGCACCGGGAGGAACGCACAGCGCCGAATCTCGCCAGACGATCACACGTCGGAAGAACTTCCCAGCCACGCAACCATCCCAAATCCCGAACATCAGACGGAAGTGCCGCCGATGTCAGCTGATGCCAACGAATGCCACGTGATCTTGCTATCTGTTGGTTGTCTAACTGATTTATTGCCAATTTTTCGCACAGTTCGCTTGCCGTACTTTCCCTAAAATTTAGGCTCGGCAAGGTAGTCTGGACGTTTCTCAGCGTTTTGACAACATAGGCATAAAATGGCGGTGACTGCTCGGCAGAGGGACCGGCAATGCGTTCTTCATAAAACATTGAGCGGGAAGTTCCCAGAAAGTACTGCAGCAGCGCCCTCCCAGAGTACTCGTCTGAGTCTACAAAGTCGAACACTGCGTGTACGGCTAGCACGCTACATATGGTTTGCAAGCAGGGCAGACTCAAACCACCGATTGACTTGGGCAGTCTCAACAGCAGATGCGGCTCTGTTTCTGTCTTGCCCGCCCAAAAGAACGACCCAAACTTCGTGGCGAGCTGACGCGTGAAATGGCGCGGCGGTTTCGCTACGTGTGCTACATAAAAAAGCGGCGCCGAGACGGGCGACTTAATTAGGTAGCTTCACTCTGGGAGGGAAAGTCGGAATTTCGCTGCAACCGCAAGACGGTGCTCCGCTGTCTCGAGGAGGCGCTTCCACGTACTACGCAACTTCCCCCGAGGAATGGAAAACCACACCAAGTACTCGAACACTCGTAACACATTCTACATCCCCGCTTAGGCAGACGCAAATGTTCCGAAGCGCACCGCCATACTTTTGCCCCTGTTCAGTCGAGCTCCAGACAGCTCAACGTACTCATTGAACAGAAAACCAACGGGTGCACCGGGAGAGCGAGTATATAGAAACACATCTGCTCATCTTGCATTTATAGCCAGTAGAGAAAAATACTTTGATAGAGTCAGTGGGCTTGTCGCAAAAGTAAAATATTTCGCCGGCCATATTGGAATAATACATCTTAATGTCAGCATATGCAAGTCAGCTTGCGGATTTGCAAAAACTTTTTAAACGTGAGGCGGAGTGAAAAGTGCTGTAGTTATTCTGTTCAATAAGCCATGTAATTTTGTTAGTGACCAACCACCTATTTTAATAGGAAGTGTTGTTGGGCGAGTTTGATCACATTACAGAAATAAGATTTAGCGCAGCGAAAGACACGCACAGCGAAAAGGGCGGGACGGGCGTTAACTCGCAACTGAATTTTTGTTGAAAATTCAGCATGTATACAGTCTAGTCCACTTATAACGATATCCAAGTGCCAAGAAAATTCCATCGTTATAACCGATAATCGTTATAAGCGGGTCGAGAAAAAAAAGCCACAAGAGAGATCAAAACATTTTATTAGCATGCAAGTGAGGTAGTGCAACTACTCGTTTGCAGAAAAGCCATAGTCAGTCAGCTTTGACTGCTTCACGCGAAGCTGACGCACATCTTTTTCGAGAGCATCTAATTGCTCCAGGCAATTAGATGCTCGCCGCAGCGCCGCAGGCGAATCGGCCATGGCGTCCGAACGTTCAGTCCGACTCCACAGTGAAACTGGTGAAACGTTGAACGGAGGCAGATGCGGAGAAAAAAAAAAGCACTCAGTTTGGCGCGTAGAAAAGGCGAGAAAAACTTCCGAGCTGCGAGCAGTGCGAGCCGAACTGGCCGAACCAGCCGAACGTTGGTTCGGCCGGACGCGCGGACGAGGCCAAAGCAGCGGCTCCGGGAGGGGAGTCGGGAAGAAAAGCTGCTCCTCCTCTCGCTTGGCGCAGTCGACTCGTTTTCTGAGGGGTGGACGGGATGCAAGGCGCGTCGCGTGCTGTCGGCGCCGAGTGCCGGCGCCAGCGCCGGCGGCAGCTCGCATTTTCGGCGCGCGCGGTAAGCGGATTCAATCGCTATATCCGATATCGCGTCTCGGGAGCATCGTAATAAGCGGGTTATTTTACCATAGAAAGCATACAAAATTGGACGGTGCAATCGTTGTCCATCGTTATATCCGATATATTGTTATAAGCGGTATCGTTATAAGTGGATTCGACTGTATATACATTCGGCGTAATCACACACGCGTGCAAAAAAAAAAAAAGTTAACAGGCATCCGTTGAAGGCACACATCAACAAACATCAAAAAAGTTATCAAGGAACGCAGACTCTTTTGCGTAGATTAGCAGCGATGGCGCGCTCACGCAATTATCTTCCTTTTACTTGATGTAGAAGGCTTTCGCTACTTCACGTGCCGTAACGTCCTGACTTCATTTGAGAATTTCGTTTTGTCCAATTCGGGTACACAGTGACATTCTTTGCAGTGGTAAGTGTGATCCGCTCCCTTTTTTTATGTAGAGGGCCATGCTCTCGTAGTCGCTTATTCACACATCGGCCAGTTTGGCCGATGTGTCCTTTCCTACAATACAACGGTATCTCGTACACAACCCCTCCTATGCAGTTTACAAAAGGTTTAGCATGCTTCTTATCGCATTTTTTGGGACGTTTCTTTGTAGGGTTGGTTCGCGTGCATAGTGTGCAAAGTTTAAGCGATGCTGAAAACACAAGCCGGGGACTTATACCAATAAAAAAATTTCCATTTTATTGATAGGAACAAACCATAACATTCTGTGCAATTATTGTGTTATTCTACATGATTTACGACAAATTTCATCCTCATCAGTATTAACAAGAAAAAATGTTCAGGCGACTAACGCTGATTGGTGCGCTGTATATTAAACACGTAGAAAGTGTTAATAGAATTTACGAGAATATTATACAGATATGTCGGGAGCCGTAGCTATTCGATATGAGGGGCTGACAGGGGTGGATGTGAACATTTTCTACGAGCTGGGGCGGATGTTTTGTACCTCACGTTGTTTAACACAATATGACTGCGTGTAATTCATTTACAACGGAACACCCATTTTACACCCTTTAAACACCCTACACAAAACCGAGGGTCTTGCAGTCTGTCAACATCCTTTTTTTGCCACAGAAAAGGGTGCAAAGCTACAAATTAGAGGTTTTGTAACCCAAGAAAAAGGGTGTGAAAGACCTCCAAACACTCTTATTACACCTATACTATACCCTCTTTTCAGGCGGTAAGGTTGTACAAAAAATTCTAGCATGGGCACCCTCCACAGTGCAAGCGTTGAAGCACCGGGTTACTTGTATTGCGGAATCGTTCATAATGCCCTGAACCAAAGATTGGGTTTCATCATAAATTCTAATAAAGTGCAAAACAATGAAAACAATCCAGGGATGCGTTGCGAACAAGCACAACGGGACAGTACTCGCTTCGAGAGAGCGGCGCAAAATTAACAGACTATGGGTAGCTTCTCGCCCGTCGCAAAGGTAGCACTCACTTCCTGCGATTTGCTATGGGTCGATCAAAAAATTACGAAGATGCCTAAAACATGCCAATAATTTGAAAAGAAATCCTAGTCGGTCCTCCTGTTCATTTTCAGTTTAACTTTGCGGCCGCGCCCGCCATTACTTGACTAGCCCCCTGGACACAATCAACCGAAGCAAATTTCGCTCGTCCGCCTGCGCCAGGAGTCTCCTATTCGCCACTTCTCAAAACGGCTCGTATCACACGTGCGGCGGCGGCCTACCCTCCGCCTCCGCATCTGTTTTCCTTTCCCAGCGCGCGCTCCGTCACTAGTTCTCAGAATACACTTAAGTGACGCCGTTACCCTTTCCTGGCGCGCTCTCCCCAGGTCTATAGCTCCTATTTTTTGTACCTCACAACGCGTTGCATGAGACGTGGAGATGAGAGGCTTTCGCCTTAACAAAGTCTTTCACTCTGGCCAAAATCGAGAAGGCATCTAACCGCGCACACTGAGCGTTCCCGGTACGTAGTTGAGTCGTCGCTAGGGAAAACTAATTAACAATGTGGTAAATGCAGGCCACTCACAGAAGCACAATGTAGCATTTCGCTGCGAAATGAACGGGTCCACAATACACGACCGCCGGCTTGGACGCTGGTTCGGACGTCCAGTGACGTCACGTCGGCTTCGCGTCCCACGAACTGAGGGGCGTTCAAACTACGCGACGGTATTTAAAAATACAGAACCAAAGAACTTGTTCCATAAGATTATAAATACAGTCCACAGAAGAACGTAAGCATGGAGGGGGGACCACAGTGCTGTCCGCCATGTTGAAAATAGACGGATATGCGAACGCCACAGCGCACGTACGCCGCATTACTGAAATGGTGATTTCTCCTGGCGCTCGCTAAACCCAAGACCGAGTTTGCGTACGCCGCATGCGCACGACGTATAGTAATAGCGTAGGCTAACTGTTTGTCTAGGTTTGCGCACACCATACTGCAACTTTCTACCAGCTTACGCAATTGACCGCTTTTTACAAAGAGTACCATTGTGAGCTTATACAATAGCATAAGACGTACGTCAGTCTTTGTTGGATTGCATCAGTTGAATTCTGGAATGCACTTCGCGTTTAATTTACCGCTTTACCGTATTCTGAAAATGACGTCACTCCTGACCCCATATTCGCTCGAGCGACGTGGAATCTTACAATTCGCCCAATTTATGGATTTTTGGCAGAAAACAACCTTATTTGATGCCGAAGAGGAGTCAGGCGACTAGCCAAAATGTATTTATTCGAAATAAAATAAAGAGAAACATTTCCCATTCAGTATCCTTTTAACCCGGAAGAGTCGCGTACGCTGCGCAGTAGAAAAAAGAAAATGTCCTACGACACCCATCTGCCCTGTAAAGCGCAACCGTCTACATATGTATTGCTTGAATTCACCGGCGAGGCGAGCATGCAGGCAACCGTGTGAGTGCGCCGTCGCTCGTTACGTCGGGCTCCGCGGGATGGCGGTACTTGTTTGTGGTAAGCGCATGACTGTGTTGCACGTTAACAAACTCTGCCTCACCGAACGCAAAGTATTTCCTCGAGTCCAATGTAAGTGCGATTAATAACATCTCTGCTGACACAACCGTTGAGAATCGGGTTGAAACGGAGCAGACGACGCACGCCGGCGTTCTTTTTTTTTTTTCTTCAGCGTGCGGGCGCAATGGCCCAAGCCGCGCCACGTCCGTGGCGAATCGGCCATGTCTGTAGCCGTTTCCAGTGTTGCCAAGCGAAAAAATTGCTACAGATGTGTTAGTACTGCAAATTACTGTACCTTTTAGAACTGATTGTGTTTTGTATTTTGTATTCTTCATTGTTATTTCTTTCCAAAAGAAGCATATCACGTATCTCTTTCTTTTCGTATTTATTGCCCATCCGGTGACAATAAACTCAGTTGGTAGTGAACGCCCTGTGTGCCCTTTCTGTAGTCCTGTTACCCGCGCTGTTTCATAACTCAATTATGTACCAACTGGCCCGCCTTCAAACCGTGTGGAAGAAATTGCCAGGTAATCTTTTCAACGAATACCAGCTATTAATTTATGACGGCTGCTACCATCGTATCAATGGTAGTAAGCTTATGATATACTTAAGCACTATGTAATTTAGCAAAAAGTGGCCGCGTATCTGCTCAAGTCGCTGCAAAAACCATAGTCTTTTGCCGCGCCTGACAAGGAAATGCCTCTCTTCTCTCCCCCGCCCATCTCAGTTGTGTTTTAATTTGTTAAACCCGATCATGCTGTTTTCAAACCATTCTACTACTTGCTCACAATCATATTGTAAGTTCTTCACAGCTGTGGCATGTTCATTGTGTTTGGAAATCAAAGCTGTGCCATCCGCGCACTGAACAACGCGACAGTAAGATATTGCAGGGCTTAGATCGTTAACATATAAATTGAACAAAAAAGGCGAAAGTATATATTCTTGGGGCACTCCACTACTTAAATGAATTTGTGTAGTTCGAACTATTCCAATGACTACGGTCTGCGATCGCTCAGCAAGATAACTGGGATGTAAAGAAAGAAATGGACCACTGAATCAATAGTCATACATTTTGTCACACAAAATACCATGATGATCACAATCAAATGCTTTGGTGACATCTAAAAACAGAGCACAAGCGAATTCATTTTGATCGGTGGCCATATTCAAGAAATCAAAAACTTCGTCCAAGGCTTTTTGCGTGCCTCGACTGCTGACAAAATAAAACTGGTTAAATAAAAACACTGATGATTGATTGTCGGGTTTAAAGCGCCGACGCAACGCAGGCGATGAGGCACGCCGTGGTGTAGGGCCCTGGATTAAGTTTGACCACCTGGGGATCTTTAACGTGCGCCGAAATCTCGTACACACGGGTGTTTTTGCTTTTCGCCCCATCAGAAAAGCGGCCGCCGCGGCAGGGAATTGAACCCGCGTCCTCGTGCTCAGAAGCACAACGCCTTAGCCACTGAGCTACCACGGCGGGTGGTCAACTAAAACACATCTCGAGTTTGAAAGAAACTAAGTAATACCAAACATGCTTTTCTAGTATCAAAGCTATGGTCGGTAGGATTGAAATGCCCCTATAATTTTTTACGTTGTTTTTATCACCACCTTTGTGCATTGGTCTAACTTGGGCTCGTTTCAAACCAATTGGTACAATTTGGGTAGTGATACGGTTGTTTATAATAACAAGCAACACGGGTCTAAGTTGTTCGAAATGCTTACACAGAACATCTACCTACACACCACCCAGACCGGAAGATTTACGTCAGTAAAGTTAAACAGTGTACAGCGAATATCGTCCTAAGCGCAAACCGAAAAAAAGGCGGAGTCAAGGACAGAATTAGTTTTTTTTGCCACATTTGCAGTTCAACGCCCAGCCTGGGCCCCCGTTGCAAAAGTGAAATTAAAATGATCACCCAGCCTAGTAGATATTGCTCCAAAGTTTTTATTGATAGTGTCAACCGAAATTTTAGACATCCGTAGTCGCGATTCATTCCTCGATTCCTGAAAACGATAATTAAAATGTTTGCGTTTTTCTGCTCGAAGCAATGCATGCGCTTTATTGCAGGCAACCTAATAAAGTGCTTTGAGCTGAACATTCTTCGGTGAACGGTGAGCTTTTTTCCATCCGTATTTTCTTTCCGTAATAGCAGAAAGAACACTTTGATTAATTTAAGGATAACTAGGCCGTCTCTGTATTACTGTGATCATTTTCTTGGATGAATTGGATATATGCGTGAAAATATTAACGAAGCTCTCGTAGACGTCTGCCTCTGGTACATCGCCTAAAAAAGACACCAAGTTATACTCCGACAAATACCGGTCCAGCCGCAAGTTGTGCGTAATTTGAATCTGAATGAAACACTTCTTTATTTTATCAGTAGTCTGTAAGTTGCGAAAAAGGACGACTACCAAACAACGAGTAATCAGGCATTTTCTGCTCGATCCCAAAAGAAAGGACAGCCATTTTTCTGTCGCTGGACGTTGACATGATCCAGAAAAGAAGATGCCAACTTATCACCCAAAATCTCAACACGTGTTGGAACAATAACTATTGTGTTGATGACAGCACCTGAAAACACTCTTATATACTCGATAACTACCTCATTTCTACTTCGCAGAAGATCAATAGTCACATCTCCAATAACACAAACATGCCCCGGTGTAAATGAATTCGCCTTTAGTTCTTCAACAAATTCATAAGAATTTTAATTTGGAGGCCAATATATAGCTTGCTGTGTTATATCGAAAGCTGTTGTGTGAACATGGACAGCCAGGATTCCGCACATGAAAAGGAAACGTTTAAGGAAGACGAAACGCAGCTATCTGGAACAAATACCGTGATGCCGCCACCCAGATTAGATTATCAAGTCTAATAACAAGTATGTTAGCTAACAAGAAAGAATTTTTATGAAAGCTGCTTTGATATGTTTATCTCAGTGAGTACAAAGATAACGACCAAATCATGCAGAAAGTTAACAACACCTAATTCATCCCGGTGTTTGCAAATCTTCTTATTTTCACGTTTACTACTAGGTGGTTCTGGTGAAAAGGAAAGGAAGTGCACTGGGGATATTATTGATCCCATCTGGGGGCTCACCGGCATACAACCCAGTGTGGGGGGTGTGGGGAGGGGAGGAGGGGGATGAAAGATTAGAGGAGAAAAGGGGTGATGAAAAAGATGGGTAAGCTACTTAGACCTAACGAGCCTCTACTTAGACCTAAGCTACGAGCCTTTACTTAGAGCAAAGCGAAGCAGCAGCAATGGCACGGACAGCAGACTGCCGTCTACAGGCGCTTGTTGAGACCGGCGGCCTCCACGTAGACGAGCAAGTGGCGGAAGACGTCACGGCGGGTGCCGTAGGGGCCCGTTGGGAACAGCAGGTTCTCAAGGCGCTGGTAGGGCAGCTCAAGACGCTGGAGCGAAGTCTGCAGCACTCCTCGGTGTGCTGCAAACTCTGGGCAGGAGCATAGCAGGTGCTCCAGCGTCTCGGGCTCGGGACAGTGGGCACAGGTGGGGGAGGCGCAGCGGCCTTGGTGGTGCAGTTGGGCTGCCACGTCACAGCAGTTGAGCCGGAGCCGGAGCAGCAGGCTGCGGGCGTCCCTGCTCAGACGCCCCAGGAGGACCCGAGGGGCTATTTTCACGTGCAAAACACTAACGTGTCGGGCTGTTGTAAAAAGCACGTCGCGTCAGTGAGAAAAATTATGAAACTGTAGCGCAGTTGAATTTATTAAAGGAAGCATACAAGCCAGAAGCAAGAAAAAGTAGTAGTACAACTCGCTTATGGCAGCTGTGCCAAGTCAGAATGACACGTGTTGTGTCATTTGTACCACGGACCTTTAGCATACGCCCGCTCAGGGAGTGCCACTATCTGCCCTGTTCTCTGCTGCGGCTATCGCTTATAAGCAGCCGCGCCTAACCTTCCGGGTTCTTCGACTAACATCTGGTGACCAGGTTGACTACTGCCTTCGTCTAGTCGAGAACACAACAGTGGCGACGAGAATGAGATTGCCGTGAACGGAGGCAGCCGGGTCGATACAGCGGCATGGCTTCGCTTGGCCAGTTCGAGTGATTCGACGAAGACGAGGACGAGGACTTCGAATCATACGTGGAGCGGTTTGAACACTACGTCCGCGCCGTGAAGGTGAGCGATGATTTGAAAGTCTCGACATTCGTGAGCGCCATGGGCAAGAAGACTTACCGCACGTTAAAGAACCTGCTCACCCCGGCAAAGCCTGAGGAGAAGGAATGCAGTCAGCTCGTCACAGTTCTTAAGGAGCATTACGCCCCCAAGAGGATGGTGATTGCTGGACGGTTCCGGTTTAATCACCGGTCCCAGCATGAAGGTGAGAGTGTGGCTGCATTCACCGTGGAATTAAAAAGGCTGGCGTCGTCGTGTGAATTTGGGCCCTTTCTGGAAGAAGCGTTGCGGGACCGTTTTGTGGCCGGGTTAAAAGACCAACCGACCCAAGCGGTACTTCTCAAGAAGAGCACATTGACCTTTGCCACAGCGTGCGACATTGCCAAAAGTGTGGAACTAGTTCGGGCCGAGACTTGAAAGTTTCAACCAGCTACAAGGCAACCGGAGGAAGTGCATGATGTTCGCCACACGTACCGGGCCAAGCCCGCAGCTAGAGCTTCAGCCAAGCCAGCAGCAGCAGCCGACGGAGAGGAACACCCACCGAAACACCTGACTGTTTCCGCTGCGGTGGATCATCCCACGACGGAAGATCCTGCCCGTTCCGGAAATACAAGTGCCATCTATGCAAGCGGATGGGTCATCTGTCGAGGGTCTGCAAGGCTGGCTCGTTGCGTGCGGTGCGGGCCGTGGACGACGTCAGTGACAACCTAGAGACAATGAACGGTGAGGACGAACTTGTGCTGCATAACATATTTGCCTGTGACAGTAGCCATCCTAGCTATACGGTGAACGTTAAAGTGGCAGGCAGAAATGTGAGAATGCAAATCGATACGGGGGCATCTGTTTCGATTGTACCTGAAAGTGTGTTTGTGAAATATTGGCCACACCTAGCGCTGGAAGGTTGTCGTGTGAGGCTACGAACGTACGGGGGCGTTCCCTTGCAGACCGTGGGGAGGGTGAAGGTACCTGTGGAACACCATGGTCAGGTAGTCACCCTGCCGCTAGTTGTCGTGCGGACGCCACAGAAATGTGAGACGGTGATGATGGGTCGAGATTGGCTGGAGGTTCTAAAGCTGGACTGGTGGAGCGTGTGCGGTATCAGCGTAGACAAGGTAGCACAACTGGTAGAAAAATTTCTAGAGGTGTTCGAGCCGGAACTTGGGTTGATAAAAGGCACCCCGGTAAAACCAATTTTGACAGAAGGGAGCACGCCGGTGTTCTGCAAGCATCGAACGGTGCCTTTCGCAATGCGAGACACGGTGTCAAAAGAATTGCAGGCGCTGGTAGAATCTGGGGTCCTAATACCGGTTCAACGTAGCAACTGGGCAACGCCTCTAGTGCGTTTATAAACCCAACGGGGAGGTCAGAATTTGCGGGGATTATAAAATGAGTGAACCAGTCTCTCCGAACGGACCATTACCCGTTGCCAGTAATGGATGATATATTCGCAACGTTGCACGGGTGTAAATACTTCCAGTCCTAGATCTCTCAACGACCTACCAGCAACTAGAACTTGATCCGGACTCGTAGGGTTTGGTCACCGTGAATACGCATCTTGGCTTGTTTCAGTATACGCGGCAACCCTATGGGATAACGAGTGCCCCGTCTATTTTTCAGGCGGTAACGGATGAACTGTTAAAAGGCCTAGATAGAGTGTCATGTTACATTGATGATGTGTTAATCGCTGGTGAAACCTTCCAGGAGTGGTATCAGAAGGTGCTGGCTAGGTTTAAGGAACATGGCATTGAACTGAAAAAAGAAAAATGTAAGTTCTTTGAGACGTCACTGACCTACTTGGGCCACGTGATAGACAGGAGGGAGTTAGGCCTTCGGACGTAAAAATAGCAGCAAGGAAGCGCCAGCCCGAAAGAATAAACAGGAACTCAGGGCGTATCTGGGGCTGTTGAATTTCTATGGCAAGTTCGTTCCCAACCAATCAGCAGAACTAAAACCACTGTACGACCTACTCAGAGATAGCGCAAAATGGAAATCTCGAGGCCGAGCGAACGTTCCAAACAAGCAAGGGATGGCTTACGCAAAATACGGTATTAGCACACTATGACCCATCGAAGGATCTTGGCCTCGTCTGTGACGCGTCAGCCTACGGATTGGGACCTATACTGTTCCACAAGGAAGGCGCAGTGGAAAGGCCGATAGCCTTTGCGTCGAGGATTCTCGGTAAATCCGAGCAGGCGTATGCGCACATCGAAAAAGAGGCATTGGCAGTAGTGTTCGGGTTGCGCAGATTTCACGAATACTTGTTTGGTCGATCCTTTAGATATACTATGATCACCAGCCATTGCTGGGCCTGCTCGTTACGGCGTCCCCGAATGAAGCTTGTACGAAGCACAGCCTCACGGTACCGCGCTACCGACGACGAAATGCCAGCTATATGAACAGCGAACCTTTATTCACCTTGTTTATTGTGTAATTTGGGCACTGAACATATATTCCAGTTCGATCTCCGCTGCCCATAAAGTAGGCGATTTGCAAGTTTGATAAAAGAAATCTTGTGTTTTATTTTATTGTCCACTTCCTTACATAAAAATGATTGTAAGACATACCCATATGTATTGTCTGTTCGTTCGGCGCGTCGGCATCATTCAAAACGGCACATCGGGTGCCCGTCGAAGAAGTCCGCAACCTTATTCGCTACTTTTCGCCGTAATATTAATTGCCTCTTAGGGCCTTTCGAATGTTTTGTCACTAATGAACGGGTGTTTAACCACTGAAAAACAATCAGCTTGTCCTCCTGTTTTCTTGCTGACCTTGTCCTTCCGCTCCGCTGGGCATCTGCAAGGTGGCCCTTTTCTGATGGAGGCGAAAAGAGAAAATGCTCAAGTGTGTTCGGGATTTCGGCGCATGCTACACATTCCAGGAAATCAAAATTAATACGCAGCTTTCAACTACAATGCGCCTTATCGGCTTTGTAGCATCGGAGCGTTAAAACCTCATAATCAATCAATGCAAGCCGACCTTGAAGAATTGCTCTTGCCTTGAAACAATTCATCCCCGTAGGAATGAATTCCTCGGCTAACAGCATCTCTTGGCCTATTAGTAAGCGGCAAATGTCCCTTTGAAAAGCAGCTTCTCAAAAGTAGCGAATAATTTTACGGCATTCAATGGGAGCCCGAGGTGCCATTTTTACAGATGCGACGGGCAGAGCGAACAGACAATTTATGTGAGTACGTATATCTATCATTTTTAAGTAATGAAGTAGGCAGCAAAAACATCGAAATAATTTCTTTTATCAAACTTGCAAATCGCCTACTTTACGGGCAGCGGAGAGCGAGCTGGAATATATGTTCAGTGGCTAAATAACACAATAAACAAGGTGAATAAAGGTTCGCTATTCATATAGCTGGCATTTCATCGTGGGTAGCGCGGTACCGTGAGACTGTGCTTCGTACGAGCTTCATTCGTGGACGCCGTTCGCAAGCCGCTAGTCTCATCGTCCATAAACGATAAAGCACAAAACAAACAAATAAAACATGACGCGCAAGTGTTTATCAGGACGCGAGCAGCACTTGCGCCAAAGCCCTCGCAATCGTCACGTTAGCCCCAAATGTGCCATCGGGAAGAAAGGAATGCTACAAAGGCGTCGCTATGCGGTGCTTGAGTGACCGTTGCAGCACCGCTGCAGGAAGCGAGAAAATCGGCGTGCCTGCAAGAAAACAGGACGCGCATGCGCGCCGCGGCGGTCTCGACAACAGGCGCCGGGCCTCCAGAGCGCGCATCGGTGGCTTTTGCCACGCGCTCGCGTGGTCTGCAAAATTAAGTCCCCGACTGTACATAAGCCAGTTCCCGCAATGGCAGCAGAGCGTGTTCAGCGTTGGGCTTTGCGTCTTGCAGCCTATAACTACCGCTGGGTTTATCGCAAGGCGAGCGAGATTGCAAATAGCTGACGCACTGTCGCGTTTGCCTTTGCAGTTGTCGAGCCAAGCACCCGATTCGGAAGACTTACACTTTTAAATGCAGAGCATTTCTTAGCCTCGCCTCTTCCTGCGTCGGACGGCGTCAACAGCTTCGCGTCCGCAGCAGGTGCGCCTCTCCTCCTTCCCTCCTCTCTCTCAACAGCAGCTGGCGTGCGCATGCGTCGTAGTCAACCCGTTCGCTCCGTCGCGGTCTCGGCGTAACAGGTGCGTGATAGCAGCGCGGTTGGGCGTGGAAGGGCTCGCGCTGCTTCCGCATGCGCGCTCTCCCCCCCGTACTGCTCTCCCTCTACTGCGCGCGCTGCAAATATAAAGCGGCTAGCGGTCGCTCGTGCTTCAGTCACTGCGTTGCTCCTTCCTTCCTTGGTTGACGCTCGCTCCACCCTAACGCGACTTTACTCTCCTCTCTCTACCCCAAACCAACACCAACGCAACTACTACCCAACTACCCACCCTAACGCGACTTTACGCGGCGTTAACGACCCCCAATGCTCTGCATTTACTCGTGTTCCCCTCGCGGGAAGGCGCGGGAATTTTTTTTCTGCGCTCGATGAAGCCCCGCTGTCTGCCAAAGAGATTAGAATGGAAACGAAAAGGGACCAGGTCCTATCGAAAGTTCTGTTTTACACTCAAAACGGCTGGCCTTCGCATGTGGCAGACGATACACTAGCCCCTTATTTTGTACGGCGTAGCGAACTGTCTGTTGACCAGGATTGTGTAAACTGGGGAAATCGCGTGATAGCGCATGTTGCGCTCCGTGAAAAGGTGTTATCAATGCTGCATGAGGGCCACCCGGGAATGACGCGCATGAAAATGTTGTCTAGAAGTCACGTGTGGTGGCCGAGGTTAACTCAAGACATAGAACGAGCAGTGAAGGAGTGTGTGACGTTCAACTGGCTCAAAACTCAGCACCCAGCGTCCCATTGTTGTCGTGGGGCTGGCTGACGCGAAGGTGGGAGAGAGAGTGCATTTGGACTTCGCGTATCGGGAGCAACAGTGGTTTCTCGTGCTGGTGGACGCGCATTCAAAGTGGGTGGAAGCGTTTATGATGAAAACGACGAACAGTGAAAAGACGGTGGAAAAACTGCGTAGTGTGTTCGCTGCTTATGGATTGCCGGAAGTAGTGGTTACGGACAATGGCCCGCAGTTCACGTCCACTCAGTTTGCAACGTTTTTGAGCAGGAATGGCATTCCGCATGTGAAGTCGCCTCCTTATCATCCAGTATCAAACGGCAGTGCTGAACTGGTGTGTGCAAATCATAAAAAGAGATATCTTCAAGCAGGTCCTCGACGAGCAGCGGACTGGGGAAACAAAGACTCTCCAGCATCGCATTGACCACTTCCTATTCAGGTACCGCAACACCCCTACCGGTACCACAGACGAAATACCAGCGCAACGATTCTTGTCGTGGAAGCCGCGGACACGGTTGAGCCTTTTGCATCCAGATATGGAGAAAAGAATGACCGAAAAATTGGAACGAATAAGGGAGTTGGCGAACCAAACTCGAAGGGGCTGCAGAGAATTCAGTCAAGGCTCCAGAGTAGTGGTGAAAGGCTTGCGCCAGCGTGACGCCCGATGGCTCGAAGGAACCGTGCTCATGCGTGTGAGCATCAGCACATACGTTGTGTCTACGGGAGGAGAGGAGCGCTATGTTCACGCCGATGACTTACGCCCATGTACCTTCCAGGAGGCCCCTAGGTATCATCAGGCCCCGGAATGTGAGCTTCCGGACGTCTGGAATCCCATGGCACACCAACAAATCCCACTCGGGACTCCAGACGGCGCAAGCACCGCAGCTCCAGGGGAACTCATGCCGGTCCCGGTTATCAAGGCGGTCTAGCCGGCCTCGAGTCAGCCCTCGACCGAGGACACCGTGGTCCTACAGCCGGCTACGGTGAAGCCAATCGCTGCCCGTAGCCCCACGTCCGGAGATCATGCCTCTGTGCCAGGTTTTGCATATCCCGAAGCCCGCGCATCAGAAACGGAGAGGGACAAGGATTCCCAACCAGTGCTCCTACGCAGGACTCGGAAAAGACAGCCCCCGGAACGCTACAAGCCGTAGCACCGATTAATGAACCTTGCGTTGGGGAAGGGATGTTGTGTCATTTGTACCGCGGTCCTTGCGCATGCGCCCGCTCAGGGAGTGCCACTATCTGCTGTGTTCTCTGCTGTGGCTATCGCTTATAAGCAGCCGCGCCTAACCTTCCGGGTTCTTCGACTAACATCTGGTGACCAATAAACGTGGTCTGCTCGTCCCGGTTGACTACTGCCTTCGTCTAGTCAAGAATACAACACGCACAGCCGGATCCCCTTCCTTCTTCCCTACGTATATCCTTCTACTCTTCGGCCAGACGAATTTACAGCACTGCTCTTTCGCATTTGTTCTCGTTGCCCAGGACAGGTCCCTGTTTTGCTTTGTAAAATGTTCGCACAGGAATATATCAGGCAGTTAATCATCTTCACACAGCTTTCGTAGTTTTGAGCGCACGCTCAGCCAGGCGTCACGGAATACCACATTTGCATATTTAACCACGATGGGACAGGTTGATTCCTACGAACATGTGGCCTATGCACAGCAATGTCCTAGTTTACTGTGAAGGAAGCAAGTTTCAGCTTGATCCCCCAATCGGTCGTTTCCTTCAACAAATCCTCGTGAATAGTTACCGGGAAGCCATGAATTTTGAGGTTTGAAGCTCTTTTACTGCTGCTAATATTCGTTCAGCTCAAAAGGCAGTCTAAATCACGGCGTACTGAAAAGCAATGTGGCCCTCCACTGTATCTGTGCAGTCAGCGCAGATATCACGGTATCGCCAACCTTTTATTCCGGATGGTTGCGACTTCGCGTTCTAGTGGTGGTGAAGTGACTGTGCAGTGATTTGCCTGATGAGGCCACCCGGTGAGTCCGCATCTGCCAACCATCAAGGGCCGATTCGCGAGGACGCTTCGTTCTTTTGTATGCACAACTACTCTGAAGCAAAATAATATAGCTGATTTTGCGAATCCCCACCTCTGCATCCTGGATATTCTATGCTGCCTGGGCTGCTTTGATGTTAGTGAGCTTAACCTTGTCCACTTTGATTAAGAGTAGCTTTCACGAAAGGCTGTTCCTTCCTCATCAGGATCGCCAGCAGTGCCTCCTTCGGGGCACGTGTGGGGCAGTGGAGCATGTACTTTGTCGTTCACTCGTCACTCACGAGATAGAAGGTTGCATGCAACAGAGCAGAAAGCTTTACGTCAAAGCTCTAACTTCACATTATGCCCCACTCCACAGTAAACTAAGTGGGACAAATAGGCGATTTTTAATTATGTCTTGTACCAATTGCTATAATGGCCCACCTTGGAATAGCCGGTCACTACCGCTAGTAAAGCATACATAAATCTCATTAACGCCATTGGTTGGTTAATTCATTGGGTATGAAAGCCATAATCATAGCTCCACTTTTTTAGGGTAAAATGACAACTCGTAGCGATTTCCAGCGAGTGTTCTGAAAGGACCATTAAAATAACGCAGCTGATTGAAACGCGCCATTGCGCCAAATCAGTAAATAAGGGAGAAACTGACGGATGTAATATGAATTTCTCTAAGGCTTTCCGCAATGTTACTCATAAGAGTTAGAATAGGTGAGGTACGGTCTGGTTCGGGTAGAGGATGACTTCGGGTCTGGTTCGGGTAGAGAATCCTGCCGCTTGTAAACCTTTGCTTCTCCGCCTTACCACTTTCGAATGGCTTCGGTCTGGGTCCTACGCATTGCGCCGCTCTTTGTTCCTGCCGCCGCGTAGTGAGAAAGTTGACGGCGACGGTGAATTTATCTGCTTGCCCATTCGCTCGTTCTGCTGCATTCTTCCGCTCTCTCCTTCTGCGCTGCAGCGGCGTGGACGACCACATCATCTCACTACTTCGGAGGTTCATCTCGGGGTGTGGAACACCTCATGCTATGGAACTCTTCCCAAGGGGTCTCCATCGCTATACTGACTAGTTTATGCTTGCGCTATAGAACGCCTCGTTACGTGGAACACCTCAGAATATACAACGCTTCCTAAGAAGATGTTTTAGGGACGAAGCTCCTCTTGCTCGGGCCCTGTGCCGTCCCTCGTTGCTGCTGTATCCGGAACATTAATGATGATTGTGGCAGGATCCCCCTAGGGATTGGCCAACCAAAGATTGGCCGAAGAGGTCAAAACGTTCAACGCGTTCGGTGCTACCCAAGAAGGAGGAGATGAGGAAGAAGAGGTTGTCGTTCGTCGCCTGCGAGCTCAAGACAGGTACCGGGGGTACGCGACACAAGACGGTCTGCAGAAGGTGACGGCCAAGGTGGCTAAAATGTCACACACCGAATTCGCCAACTTACCCATGGAGATTCTCATCGTCCCAAACAAGCCCTACATAATCACCACAAACATCGACGTCGTCGACGGGCTTGTCAACGGAGCGGTGGTAAACTTGATGTGTCGAGTCGTTATATGATGTGCGGGCGAATGTTTCACGGTTTTACCGATAAGCATTTTAGCTTCGCCCCTCTCATCATCATTCACTTCGTGGAGATGGCGGGATTTTTCTCATGGGCGCCATGCCTGACAATAAATTTTCCCTCAATTTTCCATTTAAGGGTAATTGAAAGGCTACATGAAACAACTGATACTTTTATTTCAGCTTACCTTTATAGGCCTAAGGTACTGGTTACTATCAAAAACCCCTCTCCCTTACCTCTAGAGTTCCCCAGGGCACTATTATGGCTTTGTTGTGCTTAGTTTGAACATTAGTGCTATAATTGAGAGTGTAAATGCAAATGACAGACTTTACACTGGCGTTATATGGTCTATTCCGAAAAGAAGTCACATCTGACTAATTGGTGTTAAAGATTGGGTTCATGTTGTGATGATGCCGATAAAATTTGACGTTTCGGCTGATTTCGACATGTCGGTTTTTATGTGTATTACTCGAAAGAAGAAGCAACTCAAGTTTCAATGCTCACCTCAAAACGCTCGTTGCACAATATATTGTAATTTACGCGTTATTACAGACAGGCACAGAAAAAGCAGTGAACTTCATTAATAATAGCTTCGATCCCCCCCTATAAGTTACAGACCTCCCATCAAGAGCGAATTTGCACGAAGTGAACACGTCATGGCGAGGTGTTCAATCATAAATATTAAGGGCCACTAAATTTAAATCATATGAAATACATTTTCCGTTTACGTATGCCACCTACAAAGGCACAGTTTAGCGATGACACTACGTACACATGAACAAGCTTTTTTATTATTTTTCCTGTAATAAGTAACCGATTGTAATATTTTTCGTAATAATGAAGTGTCCAATAAACACCCTTTCCGGGCTGACGTCATGCGTCGCTAAATCTACGTATTACGGCCGTAAACGAACCATGAAGACAAAATACAACATTGGGTGCTTAAAAAAGCTGCTATCGATAACAATGATGCCAATTTTATCTTAGTCTTCAAACAGATAGATGACATATTGAACAAAAAGAAAGCGAACCACACATTCTTGGGTAAACGCGTAATATTGGTGTTTATAGATACAAAGAGCAGGATACAAAGAAGCAGGGGACCATAAAGCAAACGAAGGCGGTCAGCAAATTTTGAACGCATTTCGTTGGTAAGCTTGTGAAATGAGCTTTCGTATCTACAGTGTTCATCTCGTGACAACGTGAACGCTGGTCATACAGAGAAGCTAGGTCCCTTCCCTCTTTGAACGGCTCAACATCAGAGAACTTTATTATGACAGCAGAGCAATGCCATTCTGGCGACAATTCAGTCTTCCAGAGTGGCACTTTTCGCCCTATCTTCTGGAACATTTTGTTACTCTCGAATCTGGATGACTTCAACGAGGGGCGACGCTAGCGCCTTTATTTCATGAAGTTTTGTTTTGCTTTTTATATTGAACTACAAACAGTCATGTAGCTTTAATTAAAAGAACACTGCACGTTTTAGTCCGATGTTGAGGTGTTCCGTAAAAAATTGGGGTGGTCGTCTTTTTGCCTATGTGAAAGTGTGTAAATATTGCAGCCAGATTTATTACTTCAAAACATTTCGCTTTGTATTCAGGCCACGCAGTGTAGCACAGAATAATATAGCAGTAGAGCGTGTTTGTTTTCATTTGAATGATCAGTGCTTAAACTTGCAGTCGTAATTGGAATGTTTATAGAGCACAGGTGCTTTTCCCTATTCTTGGATAGGTTGAAGTAAATGCCCTATGAAATAATGACCAAGTGACCTATTTCGCGGTGCCTCACACTGGCCTGGAGGTAAGCGTTTGTAAAAGTGCTACGAGTTGTGCCGCGCCTCCGCCAGATGGCGCCACGGGTCCCGCGACCGAGAGAAGACGCAGTGAAACATCCCCCTCGCGAGGGGCACGATCAAATGCAGAGCATTTCCGGGGCGCACGACGTTAAGTAGTTTGCGTTACGTTAATGTTGTTGCACTTGTGGCAACTGCTGATCGAGAGAGCGCTCGTCAGCAGTAATTTGAATGAGTCAACGATATAAGGCGCGTTCGTAGCATCCCATTCTGCGTCGGCTTTGTGGCGCAGTGGGTAGAGCACCATGTACATTGCGCTCCCCAGCCACTTTCCGGGGATTTTTCAATTACGTCGCAATACGAAAACATAAGCTGTTGGGGCCGCCTACCTAAGCCATTGCTGAGATGCATGACTGGGTGGGGCTTTAGCCGACAGAGGCTCTACAGTTATTAAGTTTGGGGGCTCGCCTTGTCGTCGTAGCTCGCTCGCTCGGACCCAAGTAGAGCCACCAAGTAGAGCGTGCCGCAGGGACTTGAAAGCCAGGCGGTTCATATAGTCATAAGCGTTCGAAACTCGTGAACCGCTGGCGTTTGTCAGACATCTCCCCGTTGATTAGCGCAAAGGAAACTGCAGGTACATTTGAGGCAAAATATACGTAATTATCCGGCAGCACCCGCGTTCATTTAGTAAGGAACGCTGGTTCGGTTGGTTTTTACGATTGTAAGCGAAAAAAATTCGCCGCGTATCTGCTACTGTCGTTGCAAATGTCGACAAAAACGATAGTCTTTGTCAACATTTGCCAAGTAAATGCCTCCCCTTTGCTTTCCCGCTCACCTTTCATGCTGTTTCTGTACCGTCGCGCTCATCCCAAGGTAAACAAACTAAAGGTTTGCTCACGTTAATTTAAATTTACCGCGTTACACTGCTACAGGCCGGGTTCATCGATGCCAGCGCTGCAGTACGGCGGAGACGCGCGTGAATCGAGGAGACCTACTTCAACGTTTATAGAACCGCGTTGCCGCACTCCACGTGCGTTCCAAGCAGAGCGTGGAACCTATCCAATGGAACCTTTCATTGCTGTTGCCATGTGATTTCTCAAATGCCGCCAGGAGCGCGGCAACAGCAGGCGACGGTTTTCTGCAGTAGATGTAGAATATCATTTGCTATCGCAAAAACCAACCATTTATTAATTTTTAATAAAGGAACACTGCAAATATCCCTTATGTAATGATGTTCTGCCTTACGTTTTCGTAATGTCTTGTTCTCGTTCAACAATGTAGAAAAGTATGAACATTGACCCGGGACCTAGACGTTTAGATTTGGCTGTGAGTATATAGGACTTTTGCGCAGATTTTGCTTCCCTTTGGCCGGGTGGCTGAATCGAGTCACAGACGGACGGACGGACGGACGGACGGACGGACGGACGGACGGACGGACAGACAGACAGACAGACAGACAGACAGACAGACAGACAGACAGACAGACAGACAGACAGACAGGACAGACCAAAATTTCTGGGTTTATGTAGCCCAAGAAAGACTATCGTCTTCAATAGTGGCAGTGCAACACCGGCACATGCGCGAGCGAAAGAGAGAGAGAGAGAGAGAGAACAACATCTTTATTGGTCGGCTAAATTAGTCGCAGATACCAGCCTCCTGTAGGGGAGGCAGCATCTGACTGCTGGCGTTGGAGGGCCTCCATCGCGAACTGGACGGCTCCCCGTTGAGAGTCTAAGTCTTCCTTGCCCACCGCACGAGCAAGATGGGGTGGAAGCACGTCTGTTGGGTCCGGAGTCACAGCACATGTCCATAGCATGTGCGCCATAGTAGCGCGACTAGCACTGCACAGCACACACACATCACTCGGCTGTAGTTCGGGGTGGACGTGTTTCGCCCATACAGGGGTCCACGTCGCACGCACTTGTGTTCATACAATTGCTGGAGGAAAAGCAAGACCAAAAAGAATAGAACTCCCGCTGGCGCAGTTTCAGGCAGGGGGTACGCGAGCACTGCTAAAGCGGGAATTTTGAAATGCGTTGCACAAGCGTCCGTTGAATTCATCAGGAGAGGAATGAGACAGGGGGGTGAAGAGCGTGATGGGTTGGTAAGAGTTCAGAGATAACGGCGCCACAACCCATAAGGCCGAATCACTGCTCTGCACTTCCGACAGCTTTCACATTGAGTGGAACGGCTTTAATATTTTTATAGATTGCCATGTGACGTGAATACTGCACATATTACGTCACTGTAACGTGAAATGCGAAAGGTATTCTATATTTTCTGAGTTTTCTAGTTTAAAAACGTTTTTGCTGGCTAGGATGAAGCGGAGTGAGTTTCCGAAGGCTATTGCTTTCAAACTGAACAAAGTTGTAGTTTGTCTTTATTGCCCCTTAAATTTCTCCATCTATCGCATTGCATGCTTTTGCGCGTTTGAAAATTCTACCAGCATGCTTATATTTTCGGTGAGGTGTGCAAGTTATTAAATGATTGAATAAAAAAAAATACACATCAACCCGACTATGAACACGCGCTTTTTAAAATTTAACTAAGCACCAAGTGTAAGCGTGTATTTCTCCTCGTAGCTGTTGCACTTTGTCATCATGATCATTGTGTCATAATTACAATTAATCAGACAGATTTTCTGTCCTTGGCCGATACTTTCCCAGAAGCTAGGATGCTAGAAAATTGGTGTCTATATTTGGTGTTTTTTTCTTCCAAGTTCATGTGTTTAATCTTTGCGTCGTGCATAGGGTGAGAACTGCTTGCTTCGCAAAGCAAGGAATAGACGGGCCTAGAGAAGACACAATGCTGGCTTCAAATAGTTTATTTAAAGACCCAGCGACGCTTTCAGTGATGACCATAGAATATAGATAGTAGTTGATCTCAAGGTAGCCTTGTTGTGTATGGCCCTGGTAATTCTATGGTCTCCATCAACGCCGACGGCTGAAAAACAAACAGAAAAAGCACCTATATAGCAAATATATTCATGAAGGTGTCAAGCAAAAATGTTTCGTTGTTTGGAATTGTAGTTGTTGATCCGTGAATTTCCGGCAAGTTGATCAATATGTCTAAACACGCTGAATTACGAATGTATCTACCAGGCTCATATTAAATTCTCTCCTCTTCCAACTTATTCTTGCAGCTCTAACAAAATACCGCATACCACGTTAGATTCTTGTGAAAATCTGGCTGCGCCTCCGATTCTAAATCAGGTTTGGTATCCGGTTAGTCGCGCCTTGAGAGAAATATTCTACGTTCAAAGCTATCTTGCATATTTAGGCACTTAGTTTTTAAACACGAAATATGATAAAAAATGTATGATTCAGGCGTCACCGTTGTCATCCTTTCGTAGTTGATGCGGCGGAATTTTTGACTCGGTGAAGTTCAACAAGCTCAGAATAGAAACAGCTTTATGGAAACGCTGACGCTTCACAATTTGATGGTGAACGACGCGTACATGTTTATTTCACGATGCATTGTCTTACCTGCGTATATAGGCGAACCTATGCGGAAACCTGGAAGCTACCAGATTGAAGGCCACTGTATCCTCCGAATCCACCAAAGCCGCCTCCGAGGCCGTATCCTCCGAATCCGCCAAGTCCTCCAAGGCCGTATCCTCCGTAACCGCCAAGTCCGCCAAGGCCGTATCCTCCGTAACCGCCTAGTCCTCCAAGGCCGTATCCTCCGTATCCGCCAAGTCCTCCAAGGCCGTATCCTCCGTATCCGCCAAGTCCAAGGCCGTATCCTCCGTATCCGCTAAGTCCTCCAAGGCCATATCCTCCGTAACCGCTAAGTCCTCCAAGGCCATATCCTCCGTAACCGCTAAGTCCTCCAAGGCCATATCCTGGATATCCGCTAAGTCCTCCAAGGCCATATCCTGGATATCCGCTAAGTCCTCCGAGGCCGTATCCTGGATATCCGCTAAGTCCTCCAAGGCCATATCCTGGATATCCGCTAAGTCCTCCGAGGCCGTATCCTGGATATCCGCTAAGTCCTCCGAGGCCGTATCCTGGATATCCGCTAAGTCCTCCAAGACGACCGTATCCACCGAATAGTCCTCCTAGGCCATATCCACTGGGTCCGTATCCTCCGAAGCCGGATCCACTGAGGCCACCATACCCTCCGAGACCACCATAGCTTCCAAGACCGTATCGTCCGAAGAGGCCATATCCGCCAAGGTTGTATCCAACGGGCACTGGAGCGACGACTGGAGCTGGGAATGGCACTGGCCTAGGGACTGGGACTGGGTGGGGGACTCGAACTGGAACTGGGTGTGGGCGGGGGAAAGGAACTGGGTATGGGCGTGGAACTGGAACTGGGAATGGGCGTGGAACTGGGACTGGCCTTGGAACTGGAACTGGGAAAGGGGGCAGTGACGAGGTGGGTTGGGATCGGGACTGGGAAGCGGGCTGACCTTCCACTCAGGGGGTCGACAACTTGTCCAACTCCGGTTTGGAAGCCGACGAAACCTTGACGGACTCCGTTGCCAAGATGTCTGACGCCACGGGCACCAGCGAGGAGTCCTCCCAGGCCACCGTATCCGGTGAGGCCACCAAGTCCTCCGAGGCCACCGTATCCTCCGAGACCACCGAGTCCTCCGAGGCCACCGTATCCTCCGAGGCTGCCGTAGACTCCGTATCCACTGAGTCCTCCGAGGCCGTACCCGCTAAGTCCCCCAAGACCGTATCCGCTGAGTCCTCCAAGGCCGTATCCACGAAGTCCTCCGAGGCCGTATCCTCCGTATCCGCCAAGTCCTCCAAGGCCGTATCCTCCATATCCACCAAGTCCTCCGAGGCCGTATCCTCCGTATCCGCCAAGTCCTCCGAGGCCGTATCCTCCATATCCACCAAGTCCTCCGAGGCCACCATATCCGCCTAGAAGACCATAGCCGCCGCCAAGGCCGCCGTAACCTCCGAGGCCGCTATATCCTCCCAGGCCATATCCTCCACCGAGGCCGTATCCGCCGTAGCCGGAAAGGAGGCCACGGTAAGCCTGGCCGAAGGTGCCATGGCAAGCTGAGGGAAAGCATAAAAGTTCCACATTAGGGTTTCGGTGGTTTTGAAAGTTAGGGGTAAAATTTTATAGAAAACCAACGCTTTAAACCAGCTGGTCTCGTGGGCACCAAGAAAGCCTTCACCATCAGGGTAATGGCACTATTTACAGAAAAGTGATAGCGATGAACTGTTTAGCGATCACTCGTTACCACCTCATCGAATAAAAGGAATAAAATACGACAAAAACAATAACGGCTGGCATCGGTATCTCCAAAGGGCGTTTTGTACTGATTAAGTCGGCCGCCTGCAGCATTTGGTAGAAGAAACCGGGTATGTATATGTGGGATGGGAAGCGCGCATGAAAACGCTTAAATGAGTTGCAACCCTTACAATATCAATTTCTCCGACACCCGTCAAGACTCATATCTCCTATCGGCGTTCTTTGTTCGCCATCCAAAACTTTGAACAATGTGTAATCATTGCTGATATGCCACATTTGTTTTAAGTCAAATGCGGAGATTTCTAGAGTGTTCGGCGCAAATAACCAAGGCAGAGAACTGTAGGCTTTGACAAAACCGATCTAAATGGTGTAACAGCGCTCGAAGTACCATAAATAAGGGAGGGTAGTGCGATACATTAAGTAAAACAGGGAAAACAAATCAATTCCAAAGTATAAAAGAAAACAGAAATAAAGCTACAGGGACCGGCCACGAGCCTCCAGCATGCAAGCCTGGCGTGATGTATCTACTCGGCTGGGATGAGTTCACAGAGGCTCAAAATGGCACTCCTATATTTCAGCCATGGTGTTGGATCGCTGAAGGTGTGAGCTTGCTGTACTTCTAACAAGATAGCGCATGGTGGTGCTAGAGCTTTGCGAAGTTACTACACCGATTGTAAGAAAACATTCGCAAGAAGCCAAAACAAAATTCTCTGCTCGTGATCTCGATTTCCTCGCAAGTTCCTAACGCACGTTCGCTGCCTGGCCCAGTGATACCCTAGGGTAGGCTCATTGCGCACCCTCAGCGTCCCGCTCCTTCTGTAGCCGGGCGAGCTGTAGAGAGCCTTCTCTTCTGCCCAGGGATTGACACGACCAGCGCAGATTACATAACTGCTCGCATCCTGCTGTACATTCACGAAATATAAGAAACAGACCGGTTGCATGAAGGGCCTCAAATGGTCTCGTGTAATGTAAGCGTTTCCGATTAGGCGCCATTATTGCTGGAGTAGTAATATGTATTTCTTACTACCGCTGTTCCAATAACGAGTGCTGGCGGACAGTGCTTGGCGTTTTGAAATTTGGATGTCGGGTAGGTCACAATGGAGGCGTCTTCAAGCTATTTTCTGGGTGTGAGTGCAAACAGGTTACATTAGGGCGTATCGGTGGATAAAGGCTTGCTGATTAGTGGCTAACACAGTGTGAACAGCTAACCAGCTTAGCACAAAATCGGTTTCCAGGACATCGTAACCAGAGGTTCCTAACTCTACACAAAACTGTGGGGCCTATAGAAATTCAAGATTCAAGATCGCTAAACTTCAAGCACACACGATCAAAAGTCGCACTTGTGTGGCAAAGGTAGGCTTTCCGCGTTTCGCGCTCTGGGTACCTCAAAAGAACAAGTCGTCGCTGGGGTACTACGATTTCCTTCGCGCTTGTGATTTTTATAGGATATAAAGATGCAGTCTAACTTTAGGTCACTTCGTGTCCCTTAGTTTCAACTGCAGCGTAGATAATTAAAATTAGTTTAAAGGAAAGAAAAAAAAAATCATTGTTGACACTCACCGACGGAAAGGAGTGCGACCACGAGGAAGGCCTTCATCTCGGATGCGACCGGGCTGCAGCCGAAACTGGGTGCTGTTGGAGGCTTCGGCCGACCATTTTATACGCTTCAGCTGCGCATTGTTCGTGTCCTGAGGACGTGGAGGTGGGCCACAGTAGTTGCCACGGGCAGAAAATTTTGACCCCAACAATGCCAAAAAATCAGAAAGAAAATTTATTTTCGAACTTCACATTCTGAGAATGTAGGTTATTGCTCCTCACACTCCTAGTTCACAAAACAATGTGAACAATATAAAGTGGTCACGGAAGTCAGCAAGTGAGCTGCTAAGAGGGAGGGTGGAAGGTGCAAAAAAAGCGCGGCGTTTTCAAATAAAAACGCAACAATCGTCCTCGAGGGTTGACGTAACTGCACTGCTTCGCTAGAGTATAGGAAATTTCCAAGGATGGGTCTGCATAGCATGGCTGTGTGCAGTGGTACAGCTTCAACAATTGTAAAAGGACCGTTAACTTTAGAGCCCACCCGCTGAGCAGACGGGACTTGAAATGGCACATGTGCATTCGCAGATGACCGAAAAAAGTGACCTGAATTTTCTTCTTGAATTCGTGTAAATGCGAAAACGTTTGTTCTGACGCCTCGAGCACAATCTCTTTTGTGTCTCTACCCAGCAACAGAAGCCCAGTTGTTTTGTGTACTATGTGTGTGTACGTGAGGCTACGTAAGAGTTAACTAACGTAATACTACAGTAATAATCATAACAATTATTTCACGTTATTTCCCGGTTTTATCAGCGCGCGTACTTTCCCATCAACGACCTCACAACGTCGAAATTGACGTCAGCTGAGACATCGTTCCTGGGGAAACATTGAAGTGCCGTAAAAGAGGTAGGAGGTCACCTGTCTCTCATTAGGCGTCTAGGCGAGGGTTTAATTGGATTGTGCAATGGAATTAGGCAACCACATTTTAAAACATTGAACTCGACATTTGGCGAATTAAACCAAGAATGAAGTTTCCACTCAGAACTTTATGAGTTGGAGGGATTGAGAAAGAAGCAAGGCATTTTTTTCATCAATGCCGGCCTCGTCCCGTTCTTAAAACAATCACATTTCGTTAATTTAACTCCGCTGGAATAAAAATCTATTTGAATACAGCGGTCGAAGTTCGAACTAACAAGGGGCACTACAATCTTCTCTGGTACGCAGTGGCAGAGGTGACGTGGCAAAGCTGCTGGTTTCGTTATCTTCTGGTGTGTAGTGTCTTGGCGTCCAATTAAACCAGAAGAAAGTTGAGGTCAACCGAACGAGTAGTCCCTTGCAACAGTTCAGTAGTCGATAGTAGTAACTGTTTGGTGGTAGCGGTAGTCGTGGGGTGTATACATATAGTGGTTGCTTGTGCGGGAAGGTCTTCTTGGAATGATGCGCGCTGAACCCACGGAACATTTTTTGCCTTTTGGTATTGTTTGCGCGGTTGGCTTCGGAGATGATGTCGATGGAGGCAGCCTGTTTCGAACTTATTGGTACAAAGGCGATGGCCGCCAAGCGTAAGCTTTTATATATCAGCGCGTTATGTATTTTGATATAGCAGCACACTGCGAGTCCCAAAAGTACCAGTTTTCAAGGAGCTGGTAATAATTTAACCGTTCACTTAGTATAGATAGCCTTAGGCATATGCCGAATAAGGGAATCACAGTGACTGAGCCCCAACAGAGACCACGATAACCACGTTAGTTGTGTCGTCTGCTATAATCAAACACCAAAGTGGAGTCGGCAGCTGACGCACAGTGGCGCCCCATGCAACCAAGCCTCTGTGCAAGTACATTGTAATGCTGTGTGGCAGCTCACTGTATTTTTGTGGTAAACGAAATGGACAACGGAGAACGCACGTATTCTGCACCTTCCCATGTTATCATATGTGCGTCTTTCAGATGTTTGAAACGCGTACACAGTATTTAAAATGTTGTTTTGTTACTACTTAAGACTGCACGAAGGACCGCTTCAAGATTTCACAGAATTTGTACCGTTAAGTGTTGCATGAAACAACAGAAGCACGTTTTCGTTGCACGCAGAGGCGCTTGCTTGCTTGCTTGCTTGCTTGCTTGCTTGCTTGATTATGAGGGTTAACGCGCCAACCCTACACAGGCTATGAGGCGCTCCGTAGTGGAGGGCCCCGGATTAATGTTGACCACCTGGGGATCTTTAACGTGCGCCTAAATCTCGAACACACGGGGGTTCTCCCTTTTCGCCTCCATCAGAAAAGCGGCCGCCGCGGCAGATGAGCGGTTAGTGCACGTGAAGTACGCTGCACCAACGCTTTTGTTCGTCTTGGAAAGCAAAGCTATCTTAAGAAACGGGTACAATTTTCTCCCTGGATGATACATTACCTACTCATTTTAGCACCGAAAGGTGCAACAATATGCGCGAGGCTCCATGAAAACATTATCGTTCCATGAGTTCTACATATGCCACCGCTACACAATGGGTCACAGACTTCTGTTGTATACCACCACGCTGCAGCACCGTCACTTGTACGCTTCCTATGATCACCAGGGTGGCTTGAAGAGCGGTGGGTGCGCGTTGTTTCCACCACAAGCCATCTACGGACGTATGGTTCCTTCACGGGTATGTTTTACACAGGATAGCTTTTCCTGGGCTACGTAAACAGGAAAATTTTGGTCTGTCTGTCTGTCTGTCTGTCTGTCTGTCTGTCTGTCTGTCTGTCTGTCTGTCTGTCTGTCTGTCTGTCTGTCTGTCTGTCTGTCTGTCTGTCTGTCTGTCTGTCTGTCTGTCTGTCTGTCTGTCTGTCTGTCTGTCTGTCTGTCTGTCATTCAGCCACCCGGCCAAAAGATAAAAGAATTCTACAACGAGACGTTTATATAGACAAAACGATTCCAAACAACTAAATCTGATACCATGCTTTACTTTCAACAAATAAAAGTTGAGCAAAAATAAATAGATTAGGCATGGTTGAGGTGAAATATCAGTGCATAACTAGCACTACGCAGTGTTCCTTTATTGGAAAATAGTCAGGGGCTCGATATTTATGAGAGAAAATCAATATTACGCGTTGAAAACCAATATTTAGATCCAAGAACACAAAAATAGCTCGCGCGCGACCTTGTAGACCTCGTGGCGGCATTCGAATTCCAACAGTAACGAAGTTTTCCAATAGATTGCGCACGAGCAGTGGAAGACGGGAACATGGAATTGACTAGAGAGATCCTCCACAGTGTTTATCGCGGGCAGAGCGAGACGGGAGGCGAAGAGCGATAGAGGTGGGCGGGGAAGGGAAGACATGCATTTACGCGGCAGAGGCGGCAGAATAATGCATTTAGACGAGATTTGCTGCGAAGTGAGCAGGTATACACCCCTATTTATTTTTTCGGTGCCATTCAACCACACACCGCCGTTTTCAACAACAACGATAAAATCTTGGTGAATTGATAAGGTGCTACAACAAAGTTTAACGCAGATTCGCTGAGACAATTCGACATTAACGCACGAGGGGGGGGGGGGGTGCCTTTTTGTGATTCTTGGTTATCTTTTTTCAAGAAAGGTTATAGTTGCGTTAAAGGTGGCTTTGAATGAACATACAAATTAGCACGCGTTATTAGCACACATTTTGCATGGCTACACTACTGGGAGAAGTTAAATGACGCCGATTCCCCCATTATTGCAAGTACAAGGTAGTTAGTTAGCTGTGGTAAAGGTGCGTAGGCGCGTACGAATCAGCAGTCATCCACGCGGTAAACAACTTGTTCGAGGTTTAGACACACAGCGCTAAAAGCACTGATTTTTTATCGCTTGACTACCGTGAGAAGTTGAACAACGCTAACGACACATAATAAAATAAATATATTGTTGCGTCAAATAAAACAGAGCTATGAGGTAAAAGACGAGAAGCGAAGTTATAATTTGATATTTAACGTGAAGCAGCGGTACATTTTTATATTTAAAGGGACCCTGCAACACTTTCGGTAAGCACTCTCATTCTTTCCTTCGCGACTGGAACAACTGCGAAAGCTATAGTTATCGCCAGCATAGAGCGGAACTATGTGATGTGCTCGTCGTACCAGATACGAATTCCGTTTCTGCTTTGTTTTTGTAGCTTTTTTTTAAAGTTGCTATCGAACAGCGTTCATTGCTGCAACTGAAGGAAAACCGGCGCCGCTACATAGCTTTAGTGACGTAACTCGAACCGTCGAAGAACGTCAAGACCGGGAAAGAGATAAAAACAAATCCTTTGAGCGAGTTACAGCTATCTGATGGCATGAGCAGTATTTGGTGTTGCTCGAGGTACTTGGCGACCCCCGTAATCTAAGTACCTGGTGTGGTGTGTGGGTGACTGGCGTGTCTGCAAGCATTTAAGATTTCAAAAAAAAAAAAAAGCTGAAAAAAGTGTTTCAGGCTTCCTATACGAAATTTCGCATGGCGTTCCGCCCCGAAATGTGGGTGCAGTTACGCAATTGAAAAAGCACAGACCAATATCAATACAGTTAAACCTGAATGTAACGAACCTCTAGGCAACGAAGTCCTCTATTTAACGAAGTTTTTCAATTCCCCCCTGCCAACCCCATTTAAACCTTTGTTTTTCCGACATCCATGTAACAAAGGCGTTGCGACGGTTAACCTTGATATAACGGACTCGCTACGCTGTTTATCCATTGGTTTTTGCACTTTTCCAGAAAATCGATTAGCGAAATGCACTACTTTAGCAAATGTTGCCCGCACCGCAAACTACCGCGTGTTTCAACGTGCGGTGGCGCTGTCGGTTGGGTGCTAGGCCTAACTGCCTGCTTGTAGTCATGCGTCTCCACTGCTATCTGTGGTATCGGTTCGCCGGTGATGATTTCTGCCGCCAGAAAACGGAAAGTTTTTTTTCCTTTTTTTTTAGGACAACCTCGCAATTTTAAATGCCGTCTCCGACGGTGAGAAAGAAGAACGGAGCCACCCTGTACAGTATCCCAGCTAGCACCCTCTCAGCAAACTTGAGTGCGGAAAAAAGCATTAAATACGGGGAAAGGCATTCTTTCAGCATAAGCTACCTCCCTGAAACGGGTTAAGGCACCTAGAAATGTCAAAACCAAAAGTGATACTTAATTTACGTTTGTGTATACGGGGCTAAGTCACCTTGCTTCTTCGGAGTGCCGTGCAATGGCTGAGCTCGTGGGAAAACAGCAGTTGCAAATCACGCAGTCTTTCACTGTGAAATAAATTCTCGAAGGGTGAGTTCGCCTTCACTGATGTCTGGCACTTTGGTTTCGTTTCTACTACATTCACGCGAGCCTGAACTTCAAAACCTGCATGTAACGAAAACCGACATGTAACGAAAAATTGCGAAATTTTGTCAACTTCGTTCTATTTAGGTTTAACTGCTATTACCCGTTTTTGCGACGCAAACCAAAGGCATATGTAATGCAGACTTTCTAAATGTACCTCTCGTGTAGTTTGGTTCAGGCTTTTCAACATGCCTCTCTAGAAAAAAAACCCGCGATACTCAAGGAAAAAGAACTAACATTGAATATATTTTCCCAACAACGCGGTAACACCAGGATTTACGTCGATTTATCCGCTCTCCTTCGATGTTGAGTCTTAAAATTCTGATGTGTAAATTACACTGAGATGGTATTCGCGGTACAACTTATGAGCTCACTAGATCTTTGACCGCCTGCAACAGCACGCGTTCCTGGATAGATTTTCGTCCGAACGTAGATGCAATAAATAAATAAGGTACACAAGGAGAATTTTATGCACCTTGTTATACCCCTTGTATGTTAATAACATGTTCCGTATTTCCTGGTATATAGTAATGACGACACTGGCTTTCTAACTACAGAAAAAAGAGAACCACCGTTAAAAAAATCGCCAACAAACGTAGTAATTTTTCAGAGAGGAACAATAACAATTGTTTGTGCATCAATAGCGATAAAACGAAAGGCATTGTTTAGACCTAAAAATAACGTTGCAACTCTACTAAAAAAAACGCTTGGCAGAGAACAAATTGTTATATTTGAGAAAACGAAAGTGCTAGGAGTTCGGTTTTTAAGAAACTTGGGTTATAATATCCAGGGGAAGGGTTAGAGCCACAGGAAATAGGCAGAAAAATAGCTATACAGCTAGAATTTGCAGCGTTGTTTCTAGGCATAAAGGTTTTAACAAAATTTTTTGCCTTTTCTTTTCTAAATTACGCACATTTATTTGAGTACAACCACAAAAATCAACCTAAAATAAGATGCTCGTGTTGCAGAAATAACCACAGGGAATCGTCGGAAATGCTTCTGGTACATGCCATTAATAAACACTGCTATACCAGAGCAGGGATTAACATTACTCACCCAAGGTACTTTCACTTAACCTAAAGTTACAATATTGCAGCTAAAACGAATAACCCATTGCATGCTGAACAATTTTACCCATAAAATAAACCCAATTATGTACCACGTGTTTCACTAACGTACACAGCAACACTTAAGAGGCACCGCTTGCAGACATTAGAATTGAATATCCCCGTCGTAACAAACAAGTCAAGTGCGCCTGAAGTATAGATGTCACATGTCTTCTAACGAAATATGAGACCCCTATTTACTTCAACGATGCCCTGTTGCTTTGTTTTAAGTTGTGTATCTTGCTCGCTGTTTGTCATTTCGGTTAAACGCGTACGTTGTTCATGTGTAATGTACTTTTTTCCATTGAACGTTAAGGTTTATTTACCGTATTTACTGGCGTAATGATTGCACTTTTTTTTTCAAAAAAATTGAAGGTAATTTAAGGGTGTGTTTATTACGCGGGATAAATTTTTGCAAAAACCTTTTTAGCCCAAAAAACTCAAGCAAGTTGCGGGCAAACATTCTTACAATAATGCGCATGAACATAATAAAAAATATAAAATAAAACATATTAAGAACTTCGCAAAGATTCATCAGCCGCTTTGCAAGGTGACGCAAAACGCAGTGTTTTTTTTAAATTACGGAATGCGCCGGAACGAGTTTGCCGCGAGGTGACAACAGGTCAACCAATAACTGCCTGCCCTTGTCACAGTGTGGGATATCAAGAGAGACATGGCTGCCGACGCAGAAAGCTGAGCGCGTTTTTTTTTGTTTGTCTTGTGGGTACATTATGTGCCTTTAGTGAGAGTTTCTTCCTCATCAATATTGGACGCATGCTTGCCGTTATCGCTAATATCGGAAAGTGTGCGGCTGTAACGTAGCCATGTCCGCTTTGAAAGGGAAGGAAACAGAGATAAGCACGACCATCTTCAGCAAGACTTGGCACCGATAAGACATATTTCTGCGCCACGTTCAAGGTGCGTTCATTGCGCGGAAAATAAAAAAAAACGAATTTTGAAGACAAACTTCAGGGGTGCGATCATTACGCGAGTGCGATCATTATGCGAGTAAATACGGTATTTAGGTTTTTGGTGCTTGCCCGTTACATTATTTTACAGACGCCTTATAACGTTAAAAATCCAACATCCCTCCTTTTAACAACGATGATGGTTGAACGTGAAGCTTTCTCGTGACAAATTGTTTGGTTATCTTCTAAGTTAGGCCTAGTTTCGACCAGCCTAGTTTCGACCATACCGGCTTCATAACGCGAGGGACGCAGGTTCGATTCTGGCCACTGAAGCGTTTTTTTTTTCTTCCACTTCCCCCACGATCATTCATCTGCATCGCCCGAGAAAGTTGGCTTTCCTGCAGAGCGTTTTCGCGTTACAGACGTCTTCGGTGAGAACACTAAAGCTTCGCTTTAAAAACGTTTTGTGGTATTTGCGCCACCGCATTTCAAGCTTGATTTATTCCCCGTACTGATTTTTTTCAAATTGTAGTTCTCAAGCGTCTTTTTATAAATTTTCCGCTGTAGTCCTACCTTCAACTGCACTGTGTTGCCACGACAGACTCATGTCCCTAGTTGCTGACAAATGTGGGTTCAGCCGACTGGTGAGGCTTCCACCGAATGCAGTTTTTTAGACTGCACCACCCTTCTACTTTAAGAAAACAATGTCATTTAATTTGAACCGATTTTATTTCAAAACCACGGTGGCTGCCTTTGCGATGGAGCCAAAAATCCAAAATGCGCCTTTGTTGAGATTTCGGCCTACGTTAAAGCTCCCCAGGTTGTCAAAATTATTCAGGAGCCCTCCACTACGGCTCGCCTTTGGCCCAGGTGCTCCTTTGGCGAGTTAAACCCCGAAGTACGAATATGATTTTATTTAAACCTCCGCCCTCTCCAAAGAATCGCGCAATAAGTAACTAGATTTGGCATCATAAATAACCTTAAGTGTAACAAGCAAATTGATTCGTTCGTCACTAATACGAACAGCAAGCGCTAAATCTTTTCACTTGAAAGCACTTCAAAAGCTACTGCACGTTCAAAATAAAGCTTCCTAGTTCCCAAAACTACAGTCCTCTACATGTTTGATTATGGCGGTATCATTGGGGCACGTGCATTCAAACTAGCAATAAGAAGGTAGAAAAAGGGAAGTAGGCGACAGGCGGAAACATTTAGATAAGCTTTTCGCGCACCGCATTAACCGACATCTTAACAAAAGTAAATTATACAAGGAAATGGCGCACGGCCGTGATTATAATTATCATTGAGAAGTACCTTGTTCCTTTTGGGACGCCACTGGTGAAGGTACATTTTATCTATATCCGGTTTGTTCACACCGACAAGCTCTTTTTATATTTTTTTTCAAAGAAATAATAAAATATCGTAATAACCTTCCTAATAAGAAAGTGTTCGTAAATAATAATTGTTATTGCAATACCTAGCGTCTTTAAATGTACCTATTGCTGCCGTGGTCTTACCTAGCTACTTCATTGTACCTTTTTCTGCGTTTGAAAACACCACTCCGTACTACACCGCTATGATATCAGCAAGGAATCTTGCATCAATATTACAGTAAAGTTGTAATATAACCAAATGTTCTCACCGGGTGGTAAAATCTGACCAAACAAAAAGGGGAAGCTTGCATTCTTCGTCGTGGTCTTTGCACATCGTAATCACATCAATAATAATCACACGCATTATTAACCAGGCCGATTCTCTGACATTGGCTGCTGGTTTTCTCGAGATGGATGCTGGGACGTCGGCGTTTAGAGTTGGGTTTTTAGATGAAATTTTTCCACGTATTGCATCTGCGGTATATTTGGGGTGGGAAATATTCGTTTTTCGAATGAAAACAGAAATGGACAAACCCACAAAAGACGCAATGCCGACTTTAATAATTCATTTGAAAGACCCAGCGACGTTGTCTGCGACGACCTTAGTAGATGCAGCAGTAATAGTTCTCAAAGAGCTACGAAGCTTTGTGGGATAGGGTCCTAGTAACTCTATGGTCGACATCAGCGCGGAAGGCTGAAAGAAACAAAACAAAGAGAAAAACGTTTAGCGGCAAAAGTTGCTACAAGTCCGTGTGCAGAGGAATTGCGCGAGGACTCACTGTGCGCGGTCTGTTAATGCGGAAGTGTGGAATTACGTGACCACGTAAGGTTGGCTACCACAAAGTTGTTAAAGCCTAGTTATCTTTAAATACATCTACCAGCCCACGCCGCGGCGGATTGCTCCGTTTAGGCTTAACAAACCAGCTGCATATTCACTTGAATAAGGAAATTGTGCTGCGCTTCCGAGCTGAAATTTATTTTGGTATCCTAAAAGAGGCGCCTTGGCCACGAGCTTTGATGTTCTAAGCCAAAAGGCATTTTGAGTCACTTGCTTTTTAGACAAGAAATATCGTAGGAGAAATAATGCGTGATTAGGGCGTTATGATTATAATTCCCTAGCACCTTATGAGATCACGTTTGTCCTTATAAAATAAATATGCATTCGGAATGCACAACATGAAATAAATAGTAGGAAAGTTGACGCGTCATATAATGCTGGTGAAAGACACGTAACTATCTGGTTGAAGCTGTATTGGCTTACCTTTTTTTTCTGGAGAGTCTATGCGCTAACTGGAAAGCTACTAGATCGTTGAAGGCCACTTTGTCCGCAGAATCCGCCAAATCCGCCGAGGCCGTATCCTCCAAATCCTGAAAGTCCTTCTAGGCCATATCCTCCATATCCGCCGAGCCCTCCAAGGCCGTATCATCGTATCCACCAAGTCCTCCGAGGCCATATCCTCCGAATCCACTAAGTCCTCCGAGGCCATATCCTCCGAATCCACTAAGTCCTCCTAGGCCATATCCTCCGAATCCACTAAGTCCTCCTAGGCCATATCCACCGAGAGAGTATCCTCCGAGGCTGGATCCACTGAGGCTACCAGAACCTCCAATGTTGTACAATACGAGATCACCGTATCCTCCGAGGTTGTAGCCTCCAAGGCTGTATCCTCCGAGGCCACCATAGCTTCCGAGGTTGTCCTTCCAACGAGGCCGTACCGTCCAAGGTTGTATCCAACAGGTACTGGGGCGACGACTGGAGCTGGGAAAGGCACTGGCCTAGGAACTGGTTCTGCGTGGGGCACTCGAACTGGAACTGGGTGGGGGTGGGGTAAAGGAACTCGGTATGGGCGTGGGACTGCAACTGGGCGTGGGGCTGGGACTGGAATTGGCCTTGGAACTGGTACTGGGTACGGGGCAGCAACAAGGTGGGTGGGGATCGGGACTGGGAAGCGGGCTGACACTTCCACTCAGGAGGTCGGCAACTTGTCCAACTACGGTTTGGAAGCCAACAAATCATTGGCGGACTCCGTTGCCAAGATGCCTGACGCCACGGGCACCTTCTAGGAGGCCTCCCAGTCCACCGTATCCTACGAGGCCACTGTATCCTACAAGGCTGCCGTATCCACCATATCCAGCAAGGCCTCCAAGGCCGTATACTCCGTATCCACCAAGTCCTCCTAGGCCGTATCCTCCGTATCCAGCAAGTCCTCCAAAACCGTATCCACTGAGTCCTCCGAGGCCGTATCCTCCTAGGCCTCCCTAGCCGCCTAGAATAGCATATCCAAGGCCGAGGCCGCCGTACGCTCAGAGGCCACTAAAACCTCCCAGGCCATATCCTCCTCCGAGGCCTTACCCACCGTACCCGGCGAGTAGGGTGCGGAAAAGCCTGGCCCAGGGTGCCATGGCAGGCTGTGTGGAAACAAGAATTTGTATTACTCCATTACTGGTGTAAGCTCATGTAAAATTATATAGAAATCTATAAAAATTTGGTAATCTTGATTAAGACGGGAGAAAAATCTTCCCAACACATACGAAGCTCTTTACTTCCGAAATAGCTTTCAATGACACGGAAGTGCACTGACGAGCAAATCTCGCTGTATTTAATTCTTTCGTAACAAATAAGAGCCTAATGATGGGCTTTGGGCTGCAAAAAGAAATGGTTTTGTTGAGGAGGTTAAAAAAAGTTTTGAAAGTTACCCTTCTTTCGTGTGCATTTTACTACCCTAAACCTTTCGTCGGGTTCTGCCTGAATTAAAGATATCGCGTGGCGGCTATGAAGATCCCTTTGAGCCATCGTTGCCTAGCTTGGGGTGGTAACTGCGAGATTGTTTGTACCATGCTTGGATGAGTTTTGTGCAGAGTGCGTGCCGGAATCTATTCCGGCCATCATCATAGTTGCATCAGGGAACGTACGGGCTTATACATCTTCCGCAAGGCGTATGTATGGTTCAATAATGTGCGGGATGCACTCGTTTCGCACATACGCTTTGGGTGTAGAATAAAAAGCCACAATAATTATTATTTTGCCATAAATGAGAAAACATTGTGGAATCAATTTCAAGTAATCATATTACGTACTTCAGTTACGAAAAAAAATGAAATAAGCTGGATGCAGTACGCTTCAAACAAAGGTAGTTCGAATCAATTTTTTGAAATGTCGTATTCTTGTTATGAACGATCTATCTCCGGCTTTTGCCACGCCTGAAAGTGAGTGCTCAAGCTATCATATTTACTCCCTAGAGAACACCAAAGGGAGTGGTGACCTTTACTACATCGTTTACTCTGACACCCGGTTTCCTTGAATCTCCAATATCCGTTCCTGGTTCGTCGTCCTTATCCTTCAGCGTGACGAAATCATTCAGAGTGAAACAAACGGAGTAGCGTAGCGATTGGCGCAATTAACTACTGCAAATGAACTACGCCATCTGACGAAACCGACTTAACTAGTCCAGAACCATCCGAAGTGGTTCTTTCTGTTTCATACTATGAATCACGGCTACGCCACAATAAAGGCGAATATTCGATCTATTATAAGATTTTCAAGTGCGAATATTTCAGACATGGCGACGAATGGAACAGAGACAAGTGCTAGCAGCGCTAGCGCTTGTCTCTTTCCCGTTTGTCCCCTGTCTGAATATTCGCGCTTGAAAACCTTATAAGGGATTGCCAACTAGTTTGAACCCACACGTTGTTAAATTAGATCTATGCCTCGTTAATGGGTGCGTAACGGCTGTATCTCTGTGTATTAGGGCTGATGGCTTGGTATTGGCTCATGCAGTGTGACCAACAGCTCGACGTTTGCACAACTGGTTTGCAGCGCATAATAACCCACCTTTCTACCTTTACACACAACAATGTGCTATGTAAAATCTTCGTGATCGCTTAGCTTCATAGCCAAGGGGCTTAGAAGGCGAATTTTTACGGATATAGTTGCGTATACATGCTTAGATATCAGATGAACCCTCGGGCCCCAGATACCGCAAAAGAGGTCTTTGAGCATGACGTTGGTAGACCATTCATAACTTGAAAACCACAGGGCCGGTAAAGCTTGTGACCTTTATAGGATATGAAAATGCAGTCTAACCCTTGGTCGCCTAATGTCACTTCGTTTCTAAATCAGCGTAAAGCCTTCAGTGTAGTTTACGATAAAGCAAGAACCAGTGTCTCACCGACGAAAAGGAGTGCGACCACGAGGAAGGCCTTCATCTCGGATGCGACCAAGGGGCTCCTGCAACACTATCGGCCTGCAGACCGAAGCCGGGTGCTGTTCTATGCTTTGGTTGAACATTTTATACGTTTAACTGCGCATTGTTAGTGTCTCTTGGACGTCGATGCTAACCACGATTGCTGCTACGCTGTAAGAATTGTTACTTCAACAATGCCAAAAGAGCAGAGAAAACTTACTTTGTAACGTCGTAATATGGATGGCTAGGTATTACACCAGCTGATTTGTGTTTAACAAAAACAATAAAACAATACGAAGTGCTCACGGAAGACGCGAAGTAGACTGTTAACAAAGAATGTGCTGCAAGTTTTCGAATAAAAATGTAGTAATCATTCTCTAGGTTTGACGCTACCGCACTGTTAATCACGAGGGTCGGAAACTTCAAGGATGTACCTGCAACAATAAATCCGGAATATTTGCAGCAAGATCGCTAAACATCACAGCATACACGATGCAGAGTTGGATTTGCAAGAAAGAAATAAGAAATATGTTCTTAAGTTTACGCAAATACGAAAACGTTTGTTCTTATCCACGAGCAGAACATCTTTCGTGTCTATGCCCAGCTATGCGGCCCGAGAACGTGGCTACCTTCGGCTACATAACTGTTAACAAGCAATACCCACAGATAACCAGAAGAATTTATTTTTGTCGTGCCCTGGTTTGCTGGCAGGCATTTTTTTTTCAGCGTCGTTTTCTTCTGGAGGTTTGGCGACGTCAGATGTGACATCACCTCCGAGGGAAAGATTAAAGGGAAGTAAGGAGGCAAGGACACCTGTTACTTATTAATAGTCCAGGAAAGTGCCTCGTTATTTTGTACAATGAAGTGCCGAAAACCACACCCTGAATTTGAACTGCTCGGAATGAAAAATATATTCGAACAAAGCGAAGTTTTATACAAACGGGAGACCCCAAAATCTTCTCGTGCGTGAAGCGCACAGGAGATGTGGCACAACCACGAGCCGGTTTTGGCACAAGTTATGGGTATTCTAGCTCGTAGTTTAATGTTTTTTGGCGGCTATTAAAGGCAGACGCAAGTTGATATTAATAAAGGACTTGTCCCTTTCTGAGGATGGTATAGTAGTTGACTGGAGAGAGAGAGAGAGAGAGAGAGAGAGAGAGAGAGAGAGAGAGAGAGAGAGAGAGAGAGAGAGAGAGAGAGAGAGAGAGAGAGAGAGAGAGCTTTTATTCCCGCAAGGGCTAATTCGGGGGAGGGGTGGTGACCGAGGGAGGAAGGTGCGCAGTGACTTTGGCAGCCCTATCGACGATGGCTTCTTGCACCGCCGAATCCGAGCTGCCCAACGCCCTCGAACAGTGCTCACCGTCTCGTTATGGGGGAAATAGGGCTTCTTTGAAATGGTGCGTGCTGAACACATGGAACAGTTTTAAAGACGATAGTATTTCTTGGGCTACTTTTGCAGAAGTTTTGGTCTGTCTCGCATGTCTGTCTGTGACTCGATACAGCCACCTGGCCAAAGTGAAATAAAAGCCCTGCGCAATAGTCTTATATGCTCACAGTCAACTCTAAACGTCTAAGTCCGGTCGTCTAAGGACGCCCGGAGACCTAGCAAGGCTGCAGTGACAGCATTGCCTACTAGCTGTTCTTCGACAGCATGTTGAATAGCCGGCTTCGGCTGTGTTACGTGGTGTTCTCCCTGCCGATCTACCAACGGCTGCCGAGAGCCGGGACTGGCCAACGCCTCAGCATTGAGGTCGCCCTGCCCCGTGAGACGCTTAATCTATCACGTGCAGGCTTTTAGACTAAACTGCGAAGTGTTGTTACTTCTTTGTCACCCACGCAGAACTTTGTATCTTTAGGAGAGAGTTTAGTATCTCATTCTGCTTGTTACAGTAATTTCCGTTTCGTTAGTCGTCTCGTCTAGATAAATGTTCGTTCTTAAGCCTCAGTGAATGGAGTCCATAATTCCGCTTGGCAGTGCTCAACATTCATTTGTCACATAAAAGGGAACACGGAGAACATTATCATTGAAAGAGGAGGTATGTACGCGCACCTTGTGATGTTGTCTTATGAGGGGCTTTGATATATTTGAAACACAAAGACGCTTTTGAAAAGAAGAAGTTTTATTTGTAATTAAAGGGGCCGCGAAGACAAAATGCAAGTTTGGTTCATTCCAAAGGTTGCCGCGTATGGGCGATTTTCCGTCCTCACCCAACCTTGCGATTGGGCGAATGCCGCAAAATCTTACGCAAATGAAACAGGGGATAAAAAATCATGCACCCCTTCGTCTAACGACGACGATGGTTAAACCCGAAGCTTTCTCGTGATGGATTCTTTGGTTGGACAATACCACACTTCGAGTATGTGCTACTCTGGAAGTACGCACCACTCTTCTATAATACCCACAACAACTCTCGGGTGTGCACTGCGCAGGCCTAATGTTTGGGTTTGTGGTGTACGGATAGAATCGGTACCTGCTGCTTACCGTTCAGTGCGCAGTTTTTTCTAGTTTGTACCGGTTTGAGGTGCTAAATCCCAAGATGTGACGCTAGGCCTATCATAAACCACAAAATGGGACGTTAGACCTAACGTCTTGTGGCTAACAGCCTTACGGCACGCAGAGCAACGCCATTCTTTTCGTGACGGATTCTTTGGCTGTCGTCTGAGTTTTCCGCCCCGCTTCGACCATGTGGAAGCGTTGCAATCGGATAGACGCGTGCTTTATAACGCGAAGAACCCAGGTTCGATTCCCGCCACGGAAAGCGTCTTTTTTGTTTCACTTCACCCACGATCATTCATTATCCTAGTCAAAGAAATTTGCGTTTCCTGTAGAGTGTATTGGCGTACAATGGCCTCAGCTAGCACACTAAAGCTTCGCTTTAATAACCGTGCAAGAAGGGCTATTACCGCTTAAATTCGGTCCACGTTTTGGTGTAAGAATGGTGGGGTAAACAATGAAAATTACGACCTCACACGTAAACATGGAAGCAACAGTGCGTACTGCGCGCACTATGGCGGCGTGGAGGTAAGAAAGCTGAGGAGAAGCCCCAGTGGTTAGCGGTGCATTGGGAGAAGGGCGGAGGAAGACACGTCGTGTTTTCATGCTCATTGGAGGCCACCGGCAACCGTGTCCTAGCAGCGGCACTGAAGGCCGGCCCACCGAGGCCCTACGCGACTGCTCGGCCCAGCCGTCAGCAGGCGGAGACGAAGCAGACGACCGGAAACGAGCGAAGGTGGAGGAGGTTGCGCGTGAGGACAAAATACAAGAAAACAAAATTCCACCATCTTCCCGTGGGGAACCCTGATGAGGATGCGAAGCATCGTGGCGGTTCCGTGTGGTTCCATTGTGTTGCCGTTATGTTGAGTGATCTGGTTTTTACTAGCGCCAGAGGGAATTCCGCGTCCGGGTCCACACCGGTGGCAAAGGCACGCAAGTACTCTTATGTTACGGTGAGTAGGCGGTGGTTCTCGAGGCGCCGAAACTCGTCCATCATGTTCTTGTCGATGTTGTCTCTGTGGTAGAATCGGTAGTCTCCGTCAGCTTTGGTTGAGGTAAAGGTTGTTGACATTGGTGCACCGGCTGAGAGCAATGTACACGCCCTCCTCTTCGCAGCTTTGTCTTCTCGTTCTTCTTCTTTTTCGGCGGTTCCCCTACGGGAAGATGACGACGGTGGTTGAACGCGAACCTATCTCGTGATGGATTCTTTGGGGCCAATCCCTAGGGGCAACCTGCCACGATCAGCATCAGAGGCGCTGCGGGCGGGGCTGGTTGAGCTGCAAGGCGCGTGGCGCTTCCCGCCACAGTTTTCCCCACGGGAAATTCAGCATCCCCCTCTAAAGTTTTCAGTTCGTCGTTTCCGTTGACGTTCAGCTTCGCGTGCCTTCGTTGTATCAGTAGCTTCTTGACGTAGTTTGAATGAGTCAAGGACATCAGGCGCGTTCGTAGCACTTGCTCCTGTCCCGGATTTGTAGCGTAGTGGGAAGAGCACTGCGTACCTCCCGTTGCGGTCAGAGAGTCGTGGGATCGAAACCGGGCGCCGCTAAGTATTTCTTTTTTTTTATAGTGTAGTATCGCGGAGCTGTGGCTGTAAGGAGGAGAGTTGCGCATGCGCAGCGAGCGTGTGGACGGCGCCGCCATCAACGACGCAGGACCAGGCGAGCCTAAGAAATGCTCCGCATTTAAAAAATGCGGTTCATCCTTCTTGCATAGGAATCGGTAAAACACGAAAGTGGAAAGTGCCTTCAAAGAAGCATTCAAATGTTTATTGTGCATCGATATGAACGTGCACATCGGTATTTATATTTCGTCGCTATGGCACCGTTAGACGCATCGACATTAGACACTGGATTACACGCGCCGGAGCATTGCGTAAATCCTATTGAAACCCCAGGTGCTCGCAAACCCTGCGAACGAAACCGAACGGGCTGTCAGCGAATGGCTTGGTGAAGTCACGGTCCGCTACAGCGAAAGGAGCATGATTGGCGGGTCGGCAGCAGTCTTGTGGGTGTGCTTGGCGAGCGACGTCCTGCTGGAACGCGGCGGCGGCGCTCCAGAAGCTGAGCGGCATTTCACATAGGCGGCGGGGGGATAAACACAGCAGGTTCCGCTGCTAAACGCTGCCCTATCGAGGCACCAACTATAGGCTCCCATTCACGTCATGATGCACAGATCGCATCACCTTTACTAGACGGCAGCACCATCTGAAGGAAGCTGTTAGAGGGAAGGGCATAGGGCGCGTTCGTACAGCTCTGCGGGTATGACATCATGGCTCAGTTGGCAGAGCATTGTGCACCTTCCGTTGCGGCCAGACTGATCGGAGGCTCGAATCCTAGCGCCGCCGCTCCAGTGGAACTTTTTCTGGTGATGTCAGTTCCGTGACGGATATGACTGTCGGTACGGTTTGTGTATCCCGGCATAAAACATTTTCGTGTTAAAAAGGGCGGCCTCCGAATACAGCATTTCCGGCTTCGGTAGAGATAACGCCAGGGCCTCGCGTAACTTTTAACAGAAGAGCTGTGTTACTGACCGTAAGTTCGGTGTTGCGGGAAAAATGCCAAGAAAATGCCGAGCGCGCATGAGCGCGTTCCTCGCGGCGACCGCCGAGCGTGCCCGGCACGCCCAGTGGGCTTAGCAAAAAAAAAATTACGCCCACCTCCCCTCGCGGGAACCCTGGTGTGATGCGACGCTGAAGGGGGTTCCATTGTGTTTCCGTTGGGTCGATTACTCGAATTACGTGAGCAATCGTCGAGTAATGAGAGAGGAGAGAGAGAGAGAGAGAGAAGAGATGAGAGAGAGAGAGAGAGAGAGAGAGAGAGAGGAGAAGAGAGAGAGAAGAGAGAGAGGAGAGAGAGCACGCGTAGCCCGGGCGACCAGTCGACTGAGAGACCGACCGGAGCGCGGCACTCGGCAGCGCAGCGCTGCAGTGCAGCGCACTCGGGCGCGCAGCGGAGTGCAGCGCGCCCGAAGGAGAGGAGAGCGCGGAGAGAGAGGGCGCTGCACATGCGCACAGCGTGCTTGCGCCGCGCGCAGTTGTTAGGAGAGAGTGTTTGCTATCAGCGCTATCGGAGAGAGCAGAGGGAGGCGAGCGAGGAGAGGACGCAGCTGTGCGGACGCGGACGACAAACGACGCAGGAGGAAGCACAGGGCCGCCGGCAAGAGATGCTCCTCTCAGCGTCGCATCTAAAGAGAAAATAAAACCCCGAGGCGCTCAGGCTCACCTCCGGCAACAGCGGCTCGGCGGGATAGCTCTCGAGCCGGGAGCCTGAGCGCATGCACCCGTTGGTCACGTACGAAGAAATCACACAAAACTACCGACTACAGGGACAGCATTACCCCCCCGCACAAACAACTCCCCAGAGAGTTGAAGCGACTCCTCCGGGCCCTTCAAACGAACACTTTCCCCCACCCAACAGAAGTCACATTTTGGCTCCTACCTGTTTCCCCCCGCAGTGCCGCTTCTGCGAGGCCCCCGGGGCACTTTATAATATCGTAGGAGGCTGCGACCAAGCCCCTATTTCCCGACCCAATCCCTATCCCACCCATGAGCTTTGGGAGAGAGCCTTGGCCAGTTCCACCCTCAAGGATCAGCATCAGCTGGTCGAGAGGGCTGTGGACGCGGCCCGAGCTCAAGGTGTTCTGGACTAGGGAAGCCACCCCGAACACTCCATTTTATTTTATTTCTCAATAAAGAAAGTCTATTCTCTCTCGCTCCCCGAGGCGCGACAAAATGCCGAGCGCTCGTGAGCGCGTGCCTCGTGGCGACCGCCCAGTCCCCGGCTGGCGCAGTGACTTTAGCAAAAAAAAAAAAAGTAATAATAACTCCAGCGTTCACCGTAATCCTGGCAACAGTTGCTCGGAACGAGAAAGATAAGTCATAGCGTATGCCTCTGGTTCGTTCGTCCTCGTGTCGTCGCGCGCATCCGCTGGGTACCGTACAAGGGCCTTCGCGCGTGGCAGCGTCTAAAAGACGCCCTGCATGGGAGAGGTCACCGCGGCCACCGCATTCCCTAGAAGCCATTATCGACAATCAGAGACATGGCTACGAGTGTGCCTCTCCTTGCCGAGACGACTTGCAGATCCCGCCACCGCTGCCTCGAGTCGGTGACGAAGAGCTGGTGGTAATCTACAATGATGAGGGTGACTTTCCATCCACTCGCCGCGAAGAAGACGACTGCCTCTTCGATGATGACGACGATTACTAGCACCTAATCTACGCAATAAACAATGACACAGAAAATTAGGTATGTGTCCGGCAATGCTCACCTGCAACAGCCATTCATGTCTTGCGCGTGAGTGCAAGCTGCTCTGATTTTTTCTCTCTCCTCCATGATTCCGGTGAAAGCTGCACAGCTTTCGCCCAAAAAGCCTCATAGCATAGCATAGCATCGGGCGGGTTGGGCTTGTCTGACACGACACTGGCCAACTGCATAAGGCGGACATCGCCGCTTACATGACCCTGTTCGTCGAACATACCCAAGAGAGAGAGAGAGAGAGAGAGAGAGATGAGGAGTGAGAGAGGAGAGATGAGATGAGAGAGAGAGGAGAGAGAGAGAGAGAGAGAGAGAGAGAGAGAGAGAGAGAGAGAGCTCTTTATTAGAAGAAAGCAGAGAGGTCTTCAGGCATGTATTCGCCTACATGCTACTCTGCGGGGATGGGGTGAAGGGAATAAAGGCCCTAAAAGAAGCAGGGCGAAAGAGAGGGGACAAAATTGGCCGCGTATCTGCTCCTTTCGTTGCAAAAGTCGTCAAAAGACGACAGTCTTTGTAGACATTTGCCAAGGAAATGCCCCCCTTTGCTTTCCCGCTCACCTCTCATGCTGTTCCTGTACCGTCGTGCTCATCCCAAGGTAAACACACTAAAGGTTTGCGCAAGGCGATTTGAATTTGTGCAAGGCGTCTCTCACACACCTCTCGCGCCCAGCGTCTTCGCCGACCTCCATTCCGCACGTGGCGGCCCGGTTCACTTGATGATCATGCGAGGGGTGGCCGGGTGCGCAACCGATGGCTCGTGCGTCGCAGCAACACCGGCGTGCGCCTGTGGAACTAGCTTAGCTCTGGGGCGATCGGTGACGCAGCGCCGGAGCCGCTTCATCAATACACATGGGTCACATAATGCGTATACTGTGGATGTGTCGTTGAAGCAGCAGTAAGCATGATAATCTAGCTAATCCTAGACAACCAGGAAAGTTAAGAATAGCCAGCTGAGCCTCAGCTCGCGCTACGTATATCCCGGAGTAGCCGAGCTAAGCCACTGTTATTTTTTTTTCCGCCACGCGCTGCATTGGCCTTTCTCAAATATCCTTTCTCCGACCCATCTGCGGCACTTCGACGCCCGTTAAAAAAAAAAAAAAAAAACGAAAGGCAGAAGTACATATGCCGCGAGTCTGCAAACAAAATTTGCCATAATTAATTTGGTTATGCTTTATTCAGTTATTTCATTCGTGTATTCTGTTTTGCTGTTGCTGTTTTACTCGAACACTTAATTTGAGGAAACGCTTATGTTCGTACTAAATCCATGTTTCCCCTAAACAATTCAGTTTGCCTATTGATGTCCGTGTTTGCACAGAATTTTTTTTGCGCGTAGCTGTTCATGCTGCAGTCAAATCTCGGTATAACCAATCACGCTGGACCACCGAGAATTGTTCGTTATTTCGAAATATCACTGTAATGAAAAACTGGCGCTTATAGGTCAGTGCTCAAACGTAGGAATGAAAAGGACGTACGCTAGCAGTAGACGCGTGTGCAGACAGGCAAACTCTCAAATTAAAATGTTGCACTCATTTCAAAGCTACTTTATTTGAGTAGATCAGTTATTTTCTTTTCGCGCGTGCAGCACGCACGACCGACTAAGAATGCCTCTGCATATTCCACCTTGCGCAATACCACATCGGGTACGTCATTGCACCGAGCAATGAAAGTGTGGAATTTGTTCATGCCCACTAAAACATCAGTGTTCGACACAAGCTCATCTTCTTCTGTGTTCGGTGAACCACAGTCGTCTTCCTTCGCGTCGTCATCGTCATCACTAAAGACAATGAATGCTCTCGCTTCTTCTTTGCTTTGTCGCTAGCTGCATTCATCTTTAGATCTCGCACTAACTTCGCAGAAAAATCACCCACAGCAAAGAAGTACCGGCCAGCGCTCGTGATTAGCGTGAAGAACGAACAACCGGCCACCGGCACCCAACCCAACGAGAGAGAAAACAGGGAACGCGGCTGGACTACTGCTGAGATACCGTCCATTAAACCGCAGCTTGTGGTGGTGCTAGCTGATGGCACTCTACATAGTGTTGATGATAGCTACTGCACTCAGGGAATGCGCAGAGAAATGGCGGTTTCTGTTTCACACGATAGTTGCGGCGCTGTCACTTCTAGCAGAATTCGTAATACTGATGTTCCTCGGTTATAACGGGGAAAATAAATTACGTGGGTTAGTTTCAAATATGCGCTGTATTGAAATTCGTAGTTAGAAAATATTTTTACATTATAAGTATGGGCACTCTGGCGGGAAGAACTGTTTTTGTAGTGCTAACTTTCATGCCCCATTTGTCGCATCAAGTGGAGATGTCGCACAAAGCCCTATCTAGCCGATGTTGGTCTGTAGCAGACTGCACTTCCGTATAAATCATGATATAATCCGCGAACATCCCAATATTCACAGTATCACCAACCACAGAGACTCAATCATTAACATACAGCAACAACAGCAACAAAAAAAGCAGCGGCCCCAGCACACTTCCCTGGGGGACACCTGATGTGACTGTTAGGGAAGAGGAACAAGTACCGTCAATATCTACAAATTGCGTACGATCTTTTAAATATGAATTAACCCAATTTACGAGTGTTAGTGGAATTCCTGCTGATTTAAGTTTGAAGGGAAGGCTGCCATGAGGAACCCTGTCAGATGCATTGCATAAATCTAAAAAAACATCTAGTTGCCCGGACTTATCTAAGACTCAACTAAAATTGTGAACGGCGGTAACAACTGCGTGACGGTAGAAAATCCTTTCTAAAACCATGCTGTAAGAGACTCAATGTTTTATTTTTTCCAGTACATTAAGGATATGGTTAGCTACATATTTACCGTGATCTTGCAACAACAGCAGTTAAGGAAATTGCTCGATAGTTGTCAACATGCAAGCGGTTACCATTTTTAAAAACAAGAACCACTCTAGCCATAAGCCAATCATGGGGCAGTACGGACGTTCGAAAAGATTCACGAAAAATTACTGTTAAAAACCGAGCTAACTACTCTGTATAGCTACGCAGAAAAGACTTCTGGATTTCATCCGGGCCGGTAGTGCACTTAGGGTCTAATCGCAGAAGCATAACAAAAACTCCTTTAAAAGAGGCAAGCTCAATCTGTTCTGAAGGAGCCTCCAGAAAAATTCATCTCCTTCATCATTTGAAAACACAGAATGAAAAAAAGGAATTGAAAGTATTAACAATGGAGTGACGAGATGTTTCAACCTTCCCATCAACCAATAATTGATCAACAGATTTACGTGCATTGCGGATGTGATTCCAAAACTTTCCTGGATCGTTTAAAATGAACTGCGGCAAAATTTTGCCATAAACCCGTTTCCTTGCAGATATCACGCGGCTTGAAAATTTGGACACTAACCTATTTAAGACATCACCATCGGGACTGCGAGTCTTCTTTATACGTTTAATTTGCCGTTTAATGTGAATAATTTCCCGGTTAACCCATGGATTGACCCTTTTTGTTCGTTTTTTCTTATCAGGTTTAAAAGATTTCAGACAAAATTTGCAATGCTCCTTAAAAATTTTCCATAAATTCCGGACATCGTTACCTTGAATGTTTTCGTAAGCTTTGTCAATGCAATCCAAAACGGACTCGTCTGTCGCCCTGGAGTAGTCTTTGATATATTTATGTTTCACTAACGACGAACTTTTTTTAAGTTCTAGAAAAACATTGGCAACTACAACCTTCGCATAAGAAATCCCGTCCCTTACACGTAATAAATAATTAGAAAAATAGCGATCTAAATACACAAGATCGAGTATGGAGCTAGCTGCACCGAAAATTCTGATGGGCTCAAAAACAACGTGATTCAAATTATGAGTTAACATAATGTCGGATAGAATATCAGAGCGTTCTGCAGCACCGACACATCCATTAGGCCAATCAATACTCGGTAGATTGATGTCGCCAACAAGCATAAGTCTGGTTTTACGGAAACAAAACAAGTGATCTTGAAGCTTTCTCACCTAAGAAGAATCATAACTGGGAGGCCTGTACAGCGCACATAAAACAAAAGTGAAACCAGACAAGTTCATCTTGAGAAGTAGGTTTTCTGGTCTTCAGTCTGATTTAAAACCACAGCTTTCATATTATTCTTCAACAAAACAGCCAAAACCCCCACCCCGTGACCCACGGTCACGTCTGAAGAGCGAAAACGATAAAGGAAAAACGCAGTCGTCAGTGATACCGCTGTTTAACCAAGTCTCAGTTATTACCTCTACGTCGGATTTGTGCGCAAGTAATGCAATTTCCAGGGATTCGGCTTTATTGACAACACTTTGGGCATTCATATTCAACAGAATGAGCCTATTGCTTAAGAACTACTGCTGGGATCATGTAACTTCGACTGCGACTGCGTGGGGGACGAAATGAGCTTCACTTGTCTACTTGTTAAATCATCCCAAACACATGTTTCGTCATTAATTTTAAGTTTATCATCATAAAGTTTTGGCTCTAGACCTTCGTCCTTATCCTTGCGGGCCGATTCCCAAAGCAGTTTTCGCTTGTGTAGAGTTTCTTTTGAATCATCATTCTGAACGTAAATATTCGAGCCTTGAAGTTTCTTAACATTACTGAAAACAGCCATCTTCTCATTGAAGTTTTGGAAGTACAAGATTACTGGTCGGGTTTTTCGTTCGCCTCTGCCCCGTTTTCATTTTCGCTGCTACCGGTCTCCTTGGTGCGTTTTCCAAGTGTGTGGATACGCCCAACGGATGCAACCTTCAAGCCAAGCTGTTTATTAAAAAAAAATATATTGCCACCCGCCGCGGTGGCTCAGGGCTAAGGCGTTGCGCTGCTGAGCACGAGTGCGCGGGTTCGAACTTCGATTCCCGGCCGCGGTGGCTGCTTTTCTGATGGAGGCGAAAAGCAAAAACGCCCGTGTGTACGAGATTTCGGTGCACGTTAAAGATCCCCAGGTGGTCAAAATTAATCCGGAGCCCTCCACTACGGCGCGCCTCATCGCCTGCGTTGCGTCGGCGCGTTAAACGCTGCAATCAATCAATAAAAAAATATTGCCGATAACCTTCTCTTTCAGTTCATCTTCAGATTATTGTTTAGCCTCGGGTACACCAAAAACAACCAAATTTCACCGCCGGCTATAATCTTCCAAATCCACTACTTTTTGCTGTTGCGAGATAACAGACCTATGGAGCGACAGCAAGTGTTGTTCGATTGGCGCTATAGGTTGCAGGGAAGTTTGAAAGCCGGTTACATGTCTTTCAATCTGTTCTAGCCTAGCCGAAGGAAGCGATGCAGCTCTTCTTTTACACCTGGTGGCCCTGGTGACGTCACACCTCCAGGGAAGTGGCCGAAAGGCGGACAGTCGGGCGTTGGTGCGCCATACCAAGATGTCACGATCGTAGTTGATATCAGTGGATTGCCGAAGCTGCAGAGCGCGTTGTTGAAACCGGCGAAACCAAGAAGAACCTGGATAAGCAAAACGAGTGGCATGCTTAGAGCCAAGTTCGCCAGCGGTCCGCCGTGCCCAGTTCGAATATAACCGAATTCGAGCCAGCGTGTAGCAAAATTCAACCAGACAGAATGCCGTAGCTTCTATTCGTCGTCTTTGCCGAGGTAGATCATTCTAATCGCAACAATAATCATATTTATGATTAACAGGACGTATTCTCTGGCAGAGGCCGGTGTTTTTATGGAAATAGATGCTGGGAAATCACTGTCATATTTTTTTCGCTACTAGCTTTTGTGCGCATTGCAACCGATGTATATAGGGGGGGGGGGGGGCATTCTTGTTTTTCAAGAGGGAACAAAAATAATCAGCACAGGATTCACAATGGTGACTGCAATAATTTATTTTTATTTTAAGACCCAGCTATGCGTTCTGCGATGACCATAGTATGTACAGCAGTAATCGTTCTCTAAGGGCTAGGAAGGCTTGCGGTGTTGGGTTCTGGGCACTATATGATCTGCATCAGCGCGGAAAGCTGCAAGAACAAAAGCAAAAAGGCACGTTATGGCAAAGGTTGCTAAGAATACTACTACAGCAAACACGTGACATATGGCTCACTCTGGGTGTAGTCTGTTGATACGTAAAAGGAGAGCAATGCCATCTACAAGTCCTGGTCAATTGCTTTGCTTAGCCCTAGAAAACGAGCTGCTTACCTCTTTGGATCATTAAAATATCGTAGTTACAAGACCACTTCTAGGTCTTTTTTTTGTATCCTAAAACTTTCCCGTTCCCCAGGGCTTTCGTGGTTCTAATGTTGGACACGTATAGAGCCAATTGGTATTCAGACGCGAAATACGCTAGGCAAATAACATGTGAATAATGCGTTAGCACTAGAATTCTTTCGCAGCTTTTAGAAATAAGATTTGACCTTACTGAAATATTTTGACCTTTGGATGTACAGCAAAGTTTACCATTAAGTGGCACTGTTGATAGGTCACAGTCTGCTTGTAAACGACTCGTATTTCTCTAGTTGACGATGTATTGGCTTACCTGCGTTTACGGGAGAGTTTATGCGCTGAATTGGAAGCTACGGAATCCTTGAAGACCACCGTATCCGCCGAATCCACCAAATCCGCCGAGGCTGTATCCCCCGAATCCGCCAAGTCCTCCAAGGCCGTATCCTCCGTAACTGCCAAGTCCACCTAGGCCGTATCCACCATAACCGCTAAGACCGCCAAGGCCGTATCCTCCATAACCGCCAAGTCCTCCAAGGCCGTACACTCCATATCGGCTAAGTCCTCCGAGGCCGTATCCTCCGAATCCACTAAGTCCTCCGAGGCCATATCCTCCGAATCCACTAAGTCCTCCGAGGCCATATCCTCCGAATCCACTAAGTCCTCCGAGGCCATATCCTCCGAATCCACTAAGTCCTCCTAGGCCATATCCGCCGAGAGAGTATCCTCCGAGGCTCGATCCACTGAGGCTACCAGAACCTCCAAGGTTGTACAATCCGAGACCACCATATCCTCCGAGGTTGTAACCTCCAAGGCTGTATCCTCCGAGGCCACCATAGCTTCCGAGGTTGTACCTTCCAACGAGGCCATAACCTCCAAGGTTGTATCCAACGGGTACTGGGGCGACAACTGGAGCTGGGAAAGGCACTGGCCTAGGTACTGGGACTGGGTGGGGCACTCGAACTGGAACTGGGTGTGGGCGGGGGAAAGGAACTGGGTATGGGCGTGCAACTGGAACAGGGAATGGGCGTGGAACTGGGACTGGCCTTGGAACTGGAACTGGGAAGGGGGCAGTGACGAGGTGGGTTGGGATCGGGACTGGGAAGCGGGCTGACCTTCCACTCAGGGGGTCGACAACTTGTCCAACTCCGGTTTGGAAGCCAACAAATCCTTGGCGGACTCCGTTGCCAAGATGTCTGACGCCACGGGCACCAGCTAGGAGACCTCCCAATCCGCCATATCCTACGAGGCCACCGTATCCTCCGAGGCCACTGTATCCTCCGAGGCTACCGTATCCAGCGAGGCTTCCGAGGCCGTATCCTCCGTATCCACTAAGACCTCCGAGGGTGTATCCTCGGTATCCACTAAGTCCTCCGAGGCCGTATCCGCTAAGTCCTCCAAGGCCATATCCTCCGTATCCACCAAGTCCACCGAGGCCGTATCCTCCGAATCCGCCAAGTCCTCCGAGGCCGAGACCATATCCTCCTAGGCTACTGTATCCGCCTACAAGACCATATCCAAGGCCGAGGCCACCGTATCCTCCGAGTCCACTAAAACCTCCCAGGCCATATCCTCCTCCGAAGCCGTATCCACCGTATCCGGAGAGCAGGCTGCGGAATCCTTGGCCGAGGGTGCCGTGGCAGGCTGGGTGGAAACAAACATTCATTGGTGAGGCTCCACTGCATTTGTAAGCTGATGTACACTATATAAGGGAGGAATAAAGGTTTATTTCACAAGCGCTGGTGCTGCAAAAAGCTATCGAAAGTTTGCCATCCTGATTAACAGGGGGCGAAAAGTCGACCCAACATATATAAAGAGGTTTGATTCCTGAAAAGATTTGAATGACTCAGAAATGTTCTCAAGAACAAATTTTACCGCATTAAATGTGTGTTAATCGGACAGATTTATCGGAAATTCTCAAGGTGGAGTAAGTTCGTCCTGTTCCAGGACGGATTTTTTTCAACTGCGAAGTTTCTGATAAAGCTGTACTGCTTTCCTTTGTAACCGCTTCGGCTGTATTTGTTTGGTGGACGTCAAATTTTCCTGCGCATTAAATTGGTTCGGAAAACTATACGTACTTATGGTCAATTGAAAGAGAGGAGCCTAATTATGGGCATTGCGACGCGAAAAATGGTTTTGTTCAGGAGAATGAAAATTATTACGAGTCACCCCAATAGTATGCGTTCGCTACCACCTGAGACCTCTCGGCAGAGCGAGGTTCCTTTATGGATGGGGAAATTGAAGGTATCGCGTGGCGGCAATGAAGATAGCCTTGAACTTATCGTTTCGGTGTTTGGGCTGAACAATGGGAATGAGAGAGAACCTTAACAAAAGCTGGAGAGGACAGCCCCGCTAATGTTAGGGCTTGCTGTTCCACCTGGTTAAGCTTTGTGCCGAACATTCAGTGGAATCTATGCAGTCATAATCATAGTTATAGTACGCAGTCCGAAATAAAAAAGTATGTTCCAGTATTGTTGATACTAGCCTAGTTTATGGTAATGAGATTTGTATGTACAATAAAAACCCACAATTATCACAGTGATCGCCTTGACCGACGCAAAATTGCTTAGAGTAACCTTAATTCGTTTTTGACCATTTATGTGAAAAACGGGATTTAATGCGCGTTAAACAGAAGTTTCTCGCACTAGTTTATTGAGATGTTATGGTACGGTATTAAACCCTCTCATTCTATCTTTTGCTATGCGAGAAACCGCGTATATAGGCTTTGATATGAAACTGGTAGCGCTCATGAGAAGGCCCAAGGGAATTTTCTCTTCCTGTGTGTCGGTTACTGAGACACCCGCAAATCCTCATATCTTATGTCTCCGTTCGTGGTTCGGCGTACTTATGCATTAGACCTTGCGTATTCATTGCAGATCGTGCAGATAGTTGTTAAAGGGATGCATTTAGAACCGCAGTGTTTAGCGAACTTAACCATGGTAGCTTATCACGCCCATCTGACGACAGCTACTTAAAATGTACAAAACCGCCCGAAGTTTGACACATTATGCAGAGGAGGACGATAAATTTAGCGAGTGCACCGTGAAGGCATTTGGAAATCTCATGTGCAGTAAACGTCTTTTATGACAAAGCCAAGGTACACAAAATCGGGTTCGTAATATGTGACAAGTTCGTTTAAAGCGGGAGATTGCAGTTGATTGCACTGCAGTGGAAACCATGAAATATTTGGAATAAGAGAGGTTTCGAATAAGAAAATTTTGTTACAACGAGTGTGTTCCACTAAGAATATAATTAATTTTCCAGGACTCATGCAGAAGTTTCCACCTTGCAAGCCTGACACTAAACTTTCTCACCGCGAGCTTGTCGGTTGAGAGGGGCTAGGCTAGTATGAACGTGTGAAAATTATGCTAGAAGGCTCAAGGTGCAAGTTCTTTGTTCCTCTGACTAAATGGGAGCATAGTGGCATGAAAAACGGGATGGGTCTGCTCATTACAGTGTTTACAGGGCGGCGTGCGTAGGAACCCAAACTAAAATAGCCTGCGCTCGTGTGCCCGCTTGCCTTGCTTGTTCCACTCACTGCCTAGACGCCCTTCTGCTGCCTGAACTGTCCATGCCGTTGAAGGGGCTTGGCCATTGCGGTTTCTAGAGGGCCTTTCGTCCTGGCTTTGGGGGGAGGGAAGGGGGCGGCAGTTTATATGTTCGGGTCCGGAAAAATATTTCCCAAAGCTAATCAATGACTACGATTGCAGCACGGTAATGCTTTCGTTATGATGCGAGGTTTTCAACATTGCGGTGCCGTGTTTGCTAACGCGGTAACGCGCCCGCTTTCGGTACTTTTCCCTGTTCTATTCACGATTGCTAGCAGATAGTGGTTCGAGACACTTCATACTTTAGATGGTGACTCTGTCATAATAAAGGCGAAATTTATATGCTGTGTTTAGAGTTGCACAAAGGCACATGTGCGTGTATTAGCACTGACGCGTGGTTAGTGGCTGATCCGGCGGGCACAACATGCGCGTCGTAGTACGACAAGCGGTTTAAAGTTTGTCATAAAGAAAACTTCCGCTCTTCGCACAAAACGACGGGATCGGTTAAAATCTGCTTGACGGTTAAACATCATAGCCGAAATATTTAGAATTAGGACTTGGTGCAAGTACGTTTACATTCTTAGGGCCTAGATGAACGCTAGAGCTCGGAATATCCCAGAAGATGAAGTCAGTGTGCATGAAATTGTGAACGCTTCTGTGGTTGGGGTACCACAGTTGCGGTCAAGTTTAAAGCCTTTATAGCAGCAAAAAATACAGCATAACTGTAGGCAGATTAATGTCATTTAGCTTCTAGAAAATCAGCCTTATAGCGTCAGCGTTACTCTACAGGAAAGCAAGAACCACTGTTGCTACTTACCGACGGAAAGGAGTGCGACCACGAGGAAGGCCTTCATCTCGGATGCGGCCAAGGGGCTTCTGTAACACTACCGGTCTGCAGCCGAAGCCGGGTGCTGTTCGATGTCTCAGCCGAACATTTTATACGTTTGAACTGTGCATTGTTCATGCCCCGTAGACGTCGATGCTGGCGGCGATTGTTATTCCAACAATGCCGCAAAAGCAGAAAAAAACTTAGTTTAGAGCTTCTGCAGTTGCAGGATTTAGGTTGTTGCACCCTTAACTCGTTTTGCGCAAAGGCAACCAGAACAATGTGAAGTGCTCACGGAAGTCGCCAAGTAAGCTGCTAACAAAGAAGGTGCAACAAAATGAAGAGCTTTCGAATAAAAATGCAACAAGAAATTGTTCAGGAGGTTTGACGTTACTGCACTGCTTGTCTGGACGGTCAGGAATGTCAAGGATGTAGCTGTAACGGTTCAACCAGCAGCAATTGCAGCAGGATCGCTAAGTTTACTGTGGAGATGCTGACAAGTGGAACTTGTACGGGTGCATGCACAGACGACCTAAAAAAGTGCTAAAATGTTCTTCGCAAGCTTGTTAAAAGCAAAAACGGTTGCTTCTGACGATTCGAGAGCAATCATTTTGTGTCCTACTCAGCTACAGTTGCTGAGAAGTTCTGTTGTACACTACACTTGCGTACAAACCATACCGCACTGCTAATTATTAACTAGTTCAGTGATATAGTAATTAACTGAGCAAATAATCTTGAAGGTAAGCTTTCTTTGCTTCACCGATTGCAACCCTACGCGAAAACGCACTGCCGAAAAGCCAACTTTCTCTAACGATGATTATGATCGCGGGTGAAGTGAAGGATCGTTGAAACGCGAGGCTTTGTCTTGTCGAAAGCCAATGTCTTCAAAGTCCAAAAAAATCTAAATCGTTACATCCAAAGCGCACTGTAGGAAAGCCAACTTACACAGTGGGTTTCCACGGAGGTACATCAAGGGCAGGTGCACAGTCAGCACGTTATCCCTGGCCAATCTCCCCAAATGGATACGGGGAAACCCTTCAAGTGAGTCATTATCATCAAATTACAGACTCTGACGACAACGAATCAATCCCTCACGAGACTGGGCTTTGATTAGACTCGGTTTGCGGCGGAAGAAAGCGTCGTGTTTCAATCCTCTGCTGGATAAATAAAAAAAAATATATTTATCCTCCTCCTCCTTGTCGTTAGGCGAAGGGGATTTGAAATTTTTGAAATTTCTCGGAGTGCATACTTCCTAACGAATGTCCCGACAACTCCGGAAGTGGTTGTGACGTGGGAAGAAACATCCTCTTCCGAAAATATTAAGGTGCAGTAAAGAAGGCAGGGGGACACCTGATCCACGGTATAGGTGTGGAGAAGTTTTCGTTTCATTGTTCTAATGACAAGGAGTCAACGTCCGCTTTTTAGTAGTGACTTCAAAATTTTGTAGCCTAAGACAAGAACTCAAGTCTCGTCACAATAATTTACGAGCTGAACGGAACAAGAACGGAAAGAATTTATTGCCATGAATATCGAAAAAATATCGAAAAAAATTCAACCTCCTTAACATGAATCAGAAAGGTATTTAAGATGTATTTTCATGAAGCGAAGTTCGGATTATCGGGAGGTCAAAATATCTCCCGAGTGCAATGCGGCAAAGGTGACTTGGTGCAACTGCTAACAACCAACTCTTCTGGTTCGTAGTATCTTAGTGTTTCTTATAGGAAGCCTCAGCATAAGCCTCCTGCAGCAGATGGTGTAGTAGCGACGTTTGTTGTGCGGGCACAACGTCAAGAATTGATACGTGCTGAACACGCAGAAAATTCTCATGTTTCATATTCTTTTCCTTGTGGGTTGGCTTCGGTGATGATGTTGAGAAAGTTTGGTACTTTTGATTCATACTGGCACACCAATGATCCCTATGTACATAACAGTACTTCTTGGTTTCTCTTTATGGTCTTCCCGCGGGCTTGATGGAGGCGGAATCCTGCTATTCGTTTTGAAGCGGGGCTTTATACCACTCCCCCACCTCCCCCCCAATGTTTCAATGCTGTCCTTCACTCGCGCAGCAAAAGTGCTTTGAGGCAAAGCCAAATTTCTAGCAAACAGTGCCGTCTGTCACTTTCACTCTCTTATGTTGAAAAATTCTTTTGGGGAAATGTTCCCGATCTCAGGGAGAAATCACACTTTAATCGGCCGCTAGTGCGACTGTATTATTGCACCTGTTTCATTTACTTAGACAGAAGTAGCTCATCGTAACACCTAAACAATTAAGATGATAGTGTCTGATGTCATAAGCACCAATTATAAGGGAGGAAGATACAGAAAATGGCGCAATTTAACTCGTATTTTATCGGAACTATCCGGAAAGAACTATATGCCCCCATGGGTGGCGAACAATAACTAGATAGGAGAGGCGCTTTTTCTGTCTGCTTTGTGTTCGCAGTCCGCGTTTTTCGCTGTGCTTCGAAACATGGGAACTAATCCCTACATAATTAGCCCACCAGCAAGTTATACTGAACTATATAACATTGACTGCTCATCCTACAACATAACCATAAGAGGTCTATCTAGGCAGTTATGATAGGTAACCATCAGCCACAGTTTTAACACAAATAACAAAGAGGCCGGCGATCCAAAGTCCTTCCAGTAGCATCATTCAAAGCCACCGTGAGGCGGATGACCCCATTATTGTTTGCGCGGTAAACCACAAATAATCTCTGGGCGTACTCTGAATACTGCATGCAAACTTTTAACCCTAGAAAAGTGTTACCCCGAGTAGCGGATGCCCATACGGGGGCATCTTTAAGACTTTGTGAGACTTGTAGCGCTTTCCAAGACTATAGTCGCTCCAAGTTTGATTAGGATAATTAACTCCAAAGTATGCTAAATCATGTTTTGTTTGTTGCGCTTCTTGTGTAGCCCACTAGTATGGCTTGGCTGCCCAACCATGTTCTTGGACGTTAGGGATTTCGGCTCCGCAACGCTATGCATGTGGACGCAGGTGGCTTTCTTCAAGTTTCATATTTAGCTTGCGGGATCTCCATGAAAGTGGGAGGTGCCTCCAAAAGGACAGCTGGTCTCCGCATACAAACAATTCCGTAGCGGCGTCTCGCGTACCGGGCCCAATTCCAGTGGTATAGCGCCACGGCCTGAGCGCGTCCATTTTTGGCGACGTGACGTCATTCACCATTGGTGGCCTCTTGGAACGCGTTCCTCCCCGCGGCCTTCAATGATGCCCCCTGTTTCGGCGAGCGCAGGAACGGATTTATGGGCGAATCGTGCAATAAGGCCCCAAGAAGCATGAAAGCGTTGGCTAGGCATATCTCATAGTTAAGTGGACATTCAGTTACCTTGAGCGAAAACCGGTCATCAGCGCATGTAGCATAGAAATACCTAGTGCGAAGACGTTCTAAGCCGTAGCAAAACCTTTACCGCCCTTTCCTCCAGAAAGTTGGGAGAAGCGCGAAAGCTTTGTGACATCAAAACTGCATCCAAGGTACGTCAAACTTTCGCCAAAAGTGCGGCCAGCCTTTGCTGAAAGGGCGTCCAATCGATCGTCAATACATTCAAAGAACCAAATAGCAAACGAAGAACGAACCCCTGCGACGATTTTTAGCGTACTGAGTGAACGCACCGACGAATGATCTAAATGTGTAATGATACGGGGTTTAAGAGATAAATGTATATTGCTGCACTCCTTCTTCATCATCGATGCTTGTATTGGTTCATGTAGAACCGTTACTTTTTTTGCGATTTTCGAGTAACCGTTTTGGCACAATGGAAACCCGGTTTCGCGCATGCGCCGTGTGTACAGAGATCTTATCAGAGCTTTTCGGTCAACCAACCGGTCTACGGGGAAATGTATTAGCTAGTTGACAAGGCGCCACCGGTCCCACTAGGAAATCTTTCGCTTTGAAATGGCCACCAGCGCCGCCAGTACACGGCAGATGAAGTAAGGGAGGGGAAGCACGCACAAAAGCGAGCTAAGGGGAATCAAAGTGTATTCAAATGAATCAACATATTCAATGACCAAGCAACACAAGCGGATGATTACGCTAATTATTACGAATTATAACAAGATGAATAATTAAGCTTACTAATAAATTACCCAGCTCATTGCTGATTACTTATATGGCTCTGCTATGGCGACTAAGCGAACAGGGTGGAAGACTCAGGGATTTAAAGGGAGATGAATAAGCAAAACATGTTGGATGACTAAGCTAAATTAAGCCACCTAATCAAGACTTATGAATAAATAGCTAATTAGCGTGGCTAATTTAGCTGGCTAATTTAAGTGAAAAAGTGTGAACGGCAATGCAAATTTGTGTTGGCGTTGCCGCTAAAATAGCCACACTAGATGAGGAAGACAGATATGCGGATGGAAGACATCAATGTGAAAAAAGACAACGTGAAACGAAGTAAATCATATGTCTGCTTTTCCTGCTTTTATCGCATCGCCTCTCAGGCTTTTGAGCGGGATAGCCCTTGAATTCTTTTTTGTGTGTCAGTATGACTAGGGAGTTAACGGACGACCAGATATTCTGTACCCAAACTATAAACCTACTTAGTATTAAATTATACCACATAAAGCTTCTATAATGTTCTCAGTAACGTCAGTGTACTAGTTTTAATAGCGGAGCTATTGTACAAGAAAATACCAAGAAAATAAAATACCAAGAAAGTGCGTCGCGCCGACCGCCGAGCGTTCCCAGAACGCGCAGTTGCTTAGAAAAAAAAAAAAAAAAGAACTGGCGAAAACCGCGAAGAGCGAGAGAATGTCGAGCGGTCGTGAGCGCGTGCCTCGCAACAACCTACGAGTTCCCGGCTCATGCAGCGGCTTTAGCAAACGAAAACAAACTGGCAAAAACAACGATGAGCGACAAAATACCGACGCTCGTGAGCTCGTGCCTCGCGGTGACCACCGATTCCCCAGCTCGCGCATTGGCTTTAGCAAAAAAAAAAAAAAAAAAAATACGCCAGCGCAGTCTTCAAGCGCTACCGCGCGTGTAATGCACTTGGCATGAGGAACACGACGATATCAAGGCATATGACGATGAGTACTACTAGCACGGTGCAAAGCAAGGACGGAACATGTAAATAAACAATTTTAAAATTGTACAAATGCGCGTCGGTGTCCTTCAGCGCTTACGCATAAATAAATTCCGCAGCTTCGCTGTGGTTTAAGCCTTGCACGACTTAGTGCAAGCTTCGCCAGTTGAGCTGGTGGAAGTCCACAATACTGAGGATGACTGCATCCACCACTCGCCGCAAAGAAGGTGACGACCTCTTCGTTGCACAAGACGACGATTACTAGTACCGCCATTATGCAAATTAACAATGACGCTGAAACCTAACTATATGTCCGGCAATTCTCACCTACAACAGCTCCACGGTTGAAGTCGTGCGCGTGAGTGCAAGCTTCCCCGATTTTTTTCTATTTCGAGTTTCATCCGAAGCGAAACTGTTCGTTGGGATATTTTAACGTGGGGCATTCCTTGCCGAGTGCCGACCCGCCGGGATCATATAAAGCCCTGCATTCGCCCAAACAGGCAAAAATGTTTAAGTGAGACGTTTAATTGTGATACAGTGAAACCTCGATATATCGAACAGCGCGGTTCCCGCGAAATAGTTCGATATAACCAGAATTCGATATATAAAATCATGTAAAAAACGCGTCATAAACTGGTACAAATCAATAAATGAACGAATTGTGCAGTAAATACTCACTTGGCGCTTCAAAGTATTTATTCTTTTGGCTTAAAGTACTGGAGCAGGGTAGCCTGGCGTGTTATACACGACTTCCTCAACGTAGTCCAAACGTTCCACAAGCGAAAGGCCGGTGCCTTCTATACCGCTGCAGTAGCGGTGCGGTAGGGCCAAAACCGCTGAAGCCTCGGTCGAAGTCGGGAGCGGGGCACTATCAGCGCTTGCGGGTACAACCTCGGCAGCGTCTTCGTTTGTGCGCTCAGTAGTAACCTCCGCTAGGATCTCCACATCCGTCAACTCCGCCGTCGTTCCGATGCTGTCGTCACCGCCAACAAAGTCATCAATGCACATGCTTCGTGGCTCAACACCAACAAAGCGCTCCAGCTGGCCCCAGGTTTCTTCAAGCTCGCATTCTTCTTTTGCACCGTCCAATTCTGCTTCGGTGCAACCGATGCGCAGCAGTCGGGAACGCCCATCGCGCCACCGCTATCCTCGAGGGTACTGCGGGATAGCTCGCCGCCTGTCAACACAGCGCGAGCGGTCTGGGCAGTCTGGGGTGGGGAGTTCGATATACCCATTTCATGTCCGTCCCAGTTCGAAATAAAAAATTAAAAATGCATGTAATTTTCCGCGTGATATTGAAAGTGTTCGATATAGGCAATAATTCGATATACCCGTGTTCGATATATCGAGGTTTGACTGTAATAGCGTAAACGAATATAATAGCTAGAACGGAATTTTGAGCAACCAAAAATACCAGAAAAATAAAAATAATAACTTATGAAAAAGGAACCAACAAAGTAAAAATTATTCGCCTTATACACCGCCCTCCAAACACGAAAACCAAACTAACAAAAGCTGGGGAAAGAACGGCGGGGGCACTGATGAAAAAATTGGCTGCCGATTGCGATATTCCCTGATGCAATATTGGGGCCCAGCAGCAACGCGCTGAGGCAGCACTCACTCGTGGGTTCTCTCGACGGCAGCGCTGAGGAGCCTCTGCGTCGGCGGCGCGAAGCGCGTCTCAGGAAGGGACCGTGAACTGCGTCTTAAGCGAGCGCACATCATAGTCACACGCACGCCCCCCTCACGTTTTCACCCCAGCGTCGTGCCGTCAAGCGCCTCGTGCGGGCACAGCAAACTCCCCCCCCCCGAACGCTTTCGGAGAGCGCTGACTTGCGAGGCCACAGTGAACCGCCCTCAGCCCTCAATTTCGCGACGCTCTCCTCCTTTGCTTTCTTTCATCGTTCACTTTTTCTGCCCCTTGTCGGTCCTGCCATCGTTCACTCGGTTACAACGCGGCCCTGCCCAGACACAGCCGCAAAAGGGCCTGCGCCCTAAAAAGTAGTGTAAATGGGCCAACCGTGCAACGCCTTGCATTAGCACAAAAGGGCAGGCTCTGTGGAAGTAGGACGCTTAATAATTATTATAGCCAAAATAGGGATGTTTGGTCGAACGAAAATTCGAAGAACGAAACAGTAGAGACAAAAATAAAAATAAAAATATGAACAAACAAAATAGAAATATATGCACAGTATACAGTCAAACCCGTTTATAGCGAACTGCAATATGCACTTCGATTAGTTCGATATATCCAATAGTTCGATATAGCCGAACCCGCTTATAACTAGCTCATTGTTACGAGTTCGCAATCCGCGGGAGCCCTCCCCCCTCCCCAACTCCACCATCCCCGCATGCAGAAATGAACACAGTAAAGTAGCCATTACCACACCCAAAGTAATCCATCGAGTTGCAAGTAATAAAGCTACTTTCTGCCCCAATTTCCTACTTTGTAAAAAAAGCGGGTGATTTTTGTTTTCACTCTTTCGTTTTGGCGGCTTCAACTAGCATGGCATTCTCTACACGAAACATTGTTGGCACCAGTTCGAGTCCGCGTCCTCCAAAATCGAAGAAGCATTGGCGGAGCACATCTACTGCCGAAAGCGCTTCATTATAAGCGTCGGACGGCTCTAACTCGCGACATCATCGGGAACATTGGCGAGCTCTTCCCACAGTTCACCAATGCTGCTGTCTTGGCCCGGACTCGCTGACTGGGCGGGTTCCGTCGTGAGTCCCGCGCGTCGGAAACAGTTACGGAAAGTGTCGGGCGTCACGTCGCTCCGTGCGAGGCGCAATGAGTCGCGGCTCTTGCTCCGTGGTCGCGGCCAATCCACATCTCAATCGCCGCTTCGAGACCATGCATTTCGGCGGCCATTCTAGACGCACAGAGTTCGATATATCCGATGTGAACTTCGTTATAAGGAATATGTTTCCCATGTATTTCCGTAACTGAAATATTTTTGTTCGATATATAGAATAATTCGCTTTATCCGGGTTCGTTATAGCCCGGTTTGACTCTACACCGCCCCTCCCCACCACCCCGAAAAATGAGGACAAAATTGCGAAATGGGAACCACCTTGTAACGCCGAGCATTTACACAAAGAACGAAGCAGCGCAAAAAACAGGGCAGAGTAAAGTAACAAAGTACACACGCACTAGCAACTATTTATTTCATTAGAAAGGGTGGCATATATTAGCGGTGAGCGCGACCACGGGCGGCGCTGCGAATCGCGCCTCCGTGACGTCAGCTTAGGGATTCTCGCATTTGTCGTCTGCTTCACTCGGGCTCGCTCTCCCTGCTGTTTCTTCACGCTCGATTGACGTTTAATGCTTGTCCGCACCCGATTTTGCGTGTGCTTAACTTTCAATTATAATAAAGGACTTACCCTAGTATTCTGAATCGCCCCTCCACTCGAACTTCCAGCGGAGGAGATCCTTGAAATTGATTTCCCCATGCATAAGCAAATGTGGAAACCTCCCCTCAGTCGAGTGGAGGGAGCAAGTGGGGTGGAGGAGGGACTCAGAATACGCCCTTAAAATCGCATGCACTAGCTATTTAAAGTAGTTTTTGATGCCGCTCCGCAAGAAACATTGGCGGCGTAGCCCCACTCCATGCGAGGCCGATCCTGTGCGGAGCGCGAAGAGTCGGAGCTAGGCGTCAGCTTCTGTATTCACCAAGCTTTCGTACAGAGGGAACACCCAGCTTCTAATAAAAGACAATAGCGAAAATGCAGTACGAAAACAAAATCCTGGCCTTCGGAATTGTCGGCTTTGGCAGAAGGCATTACGCGTTCTGGTAATCGTATGTAAGGTAAAACAGTTTTTAAAACCGTACCGAACAATCGAAAGTATTGTATCATATTACTTTACGTTGTCATGGAATGAGAGTATGCCTACATGCTCTATGGGCTGCAAAAACGGTAGGTAGAGTTTTAAATAACTCTTTGTGTGTATAGGCGTGTGCTGCTTTTATGGAAGACTTCTAACCACTATGGAGGTTTATTGAGCAAAACGAGCCAAGTCTACGGTAAAAATACAGTATCACTACGTTTTTTAGACCTGGAGGGATATTTCGACACATTTCCCACAGCCATATCTTCGCAATATTCAGATATGCGTTATAGGAAAGCTGCACTCAAGAGCAGGAGGATGGAGAGGAGGAGGGGAAAAGGAGAAAACTTTATTTAACAGTAAAAGTGAGTGTATTAGTGGGCCGGGTCCTCATTCCAGGACAAGAGAGTAAGAGTAAATGCCAACCCGAGTAGGCTAGGATTTGTTCTTTACGCCTGGAAGGGTTGGAAAATAATAAAGAGCTACTTGGAAATATTCATCGCTTTCGATACTTGTAATATATGTACTTATACTTTTTATTGCGTTCGTTAGAGGGTATATCAAGCCTTCAACACCGTAATCATGTCATAATTGTTCAGGTTGAGAGTCAGTTCGTTATGATAACGATTGTTCGGAGCACAAAAGCCGCATTCGAGTACGCTGGACAACGCTGTCTGGGGCGCGCGCGGTGGCGTAGCACAAACCTTCTCATTGTATTTGCATGTGAATAAACAACGCACGCTGCGGGTATGCCCCTTCTTGCATGCAGCCATAACTAAAGCCAATATGTCAAGACTGGAATGTATGCCATACAGCCTCAAGAAAATATCTCCACGATCTTTGTGAGCCTCCCAAACATCCCCAAACCCTTAAGACGTTTGTGATGGTGCAGAAAAATTAATGTGTTGGGCAGAAAAAAAAAATCCTGCATCGTGATTGTCTTTCAACAGCAACGAAAGAAAGAGCAACAGCAAAGTGAACACCAACGAAAGAAATATGAGATAGCCGCTTTATTTTCTGCTATGCGATGTGCGTGTAAGGGCCGGCAGCTTGGTGAAGAGCATCGCAAAAATACTGTAGGGAAGCCTGCGAATTTTCTATACTTATCGAGGAGCTCTGGGCGCTGATCCTCGTGAATAAGCTAGAAAGGACGAGTTACACACAATCTTCTAACCAATGCCTCGAAAAAAGTTGTTCTCTCGCTCTTCGTGTGTTGCAAACTCGTGGGGGATACAGCTCGAAATTATGTAGATGTGTCATAAGCTGGCAAAGATAACTGAATTACTAGAAATACGCTTTGAAATGCACTACAGCGTCAAAGCGGGCGATTTCTAGCACATTCACTGCTGCCCCTCACAAGCGGAGTGTAGCAGACAACAGCGGCGTGAGTCCCTAAGCCGACGTCAGAGCCTGGGGGCGCCACTCAACATCTCACCGCCAATAGGCAAAGGTGTTGAAGCGTAGCCGTGCGCGTGCAAGATAACAAAAATGCAAAGAATATTTGCAAACAAGGGAAATGTAAAGATTAACGAAAGATGCTCTCCTTTCGTTAATCCCCACGACCTCCAGAATACCGGTATTCTGGAGGTCGTGGGTTCGGATCCCACCCGGCAGGCATTTTTTTCACCCCTTTCTTTCTGACTCAAAAAAACCTTCATCTGTTTTTTATGACCTACCGCATTACTCCCTTTGCTTTCCGAGGTTTTCTTGACTGCCAACCCTTATCGGTCTTAATTCACCGAGCCCTTCATTTCCCGTTTCTGATATATATATATATATATATATATATATATATATATATATATATTATATAATATATATATATATATATATATATATACAGAAAGAAATGCCGGCAGTCTACAACGCCAAAGAAGGCATAGGGGAATTGTTGGACTTTTTTACCGTTAGTGACGTTACATTATTTTTTTTTATTAATTAGGTGAGACAGAAAGAAAGAAAAACACGCGCCCAGAGTGGGGACCGAACCCACGCCTTTCGATTAGCTCTCGAATGCCTTACCAATTCGGCTATCGGGGCGACTGTGTTATCCTTCACTTTCTGGGTATTTATACCTACTACAACTGTATCTGACGCTTGAGGGTGGTAGCCAGCGCCACTCAGACTACACGGGAGAAGGGGACCTTCTTTTCAACCCCGGGGCGTGACGAGAACGTCTACAGCCGGTCATAAGTGGGTAACTGGCGGGAAACCCTCTTATGCTACCTTGGCATCAAGGCTGCCAGAACCGAGGCCCTCGCTAAGCTTTCGCACGATAATGTGGGGCTCGTTAGAAAATACAGATATATAATATATATATATATATATATATATATATATATATATATATATATATATATAGATATATATATATATATATATATATTATTTATATATATATATTTTATATATATATAGAGAGAGAGAGAGAGGTGACAATACAATAATGCGAATAGTGTTCCATGCCTTACGGTTTTACAGTGGAATCTCGTTTACACGATTCAGTATAATACGTTTTTCGGCCTAATTTTGGATTGGAAAACGTTTATTGAGCATAAAAGTGGGTGGCTTTCTTAGTCCAGATAGCCGCGAGCTAGCGCAGCTGCTTGGGCGCGAGCGATGAGGCGTTCTTAGTCCTCGCACTGTGAGCTGTCCAGTTCGCGCTCCCACTGCTCAGGGGATGGGGAATGGAGGTGGTTTGGCGCGTAGGGGCATTCCCAGACCAGGTGGTAGGTGGTGTTCGGGACGGAGCAAGAGGGGAAGTTGTAGGGGTAAGTGGAGGGAGAGATGCAGGGGAGTATCGAAGCGTTGTAGAATGCGTTGGTCTGCAGTCAACGCCAAATGCGAACCGCCTGTGTGCTGAGCAGCTGAGGGATGAGTGAGGAGGAGGGCATTGAAGCCGCAGTTGGTGATAATGATATAAGATTTCACTGAATCGGGGAGGGACCGGGAGATAGATGAAGGATTCGGAAAGGTCCTCTTCCGTCGGCGAAAACACCCAGAATGTAAAAGCGCGGGCAGCGGCGTGTGCCGTCTCGTTTCCCTCGAGATAAGAATGTCCTGGTGTCCACTCACCACACAATCTGGTTGTGGGGTGGGGGGGGTGGGGGGGGTGGGGGGGGCGATATTTGATTGAGGATAGTATCTTCAGCGCTGAGGGAGAGATGTGGCCTGTACAGTAGTCGCGGCAAGCCTGTTGCGAATCTGTGAGGATTCCTACGTAGTTAGACGAAGCCGTGGTCGCTGCTAGAGCTATGGCTGGCTCTTGAGCCGTCGTGGTGCTTGCGTGGAGAAGGCTGAGGGAGGTAATATTGACCGATTTGGAGTCGACGACAACCAGTGCGTGAGCAGGGCGGGATGTACACGGAGCGACGTCCGTGTATAGGGTGTCCGGATTGTTGTGGTATTCGGCTTGGAGGCGGGTGACGCGGGCCTGTCGTCTGCCTTGATTGAAGGAAGGGTGCATGTGTTTGGGGATGGGAGACACGAAGATATGAGCGCGGAGTGACGGGGGGATACGCTGGGGGATGTCTAAAGGCAGAGGAGTGGGGTAGCCTAGTTTATGCAGTACCATGCGGCCCATAGGGGTGAGGGCTAGGTGAGTGAGTTGCTGGACCCGCTGTGCTTCGAGGAGCTCAGAAAGGGAATTGTGGATACCTAATGGCAGAAGGCGGGCAGTTGGCGTGAAGTCAGGGAGGCCGAGGGTGATTTTGTACGATTTTCTGATGAGGGCGTCTAATTTGGCACGTTTCTTTGGTTTGAGGTTGACATAGAGAGTACCATATGTAATGCGGCTGATCAGTAGGGCTTGAACAAGACGGCAGGTGTCTGGTTCATTTACGCCATGGCGCTGGTTGCGCATTCTTCTGATGAGATGTGTGAGCTGGGTGGCTGTGACATGAAGTTGTGGGAGAATCGCCTCCCCAGAGCCATCTGCGTGGAACGTCACACCAAGTATACGAAGAGAGGGCACTTGGGTAACGGGCGTGGAATTTATTGCGATTGACGGGTGTGGAGTGGGGTTTGGAGGTCGGCCTCGGGTGCGGGCTCGAAGAACGAGGAGTGCGGATTTATGTGGTGCACATGTGAGACCACGCTGTTGCAGGTACCTGAGTGTGCAATCAACGGCTTGCTGGAGAAGTTCTTGTTGATCTCCGGGGGCTCCTGTGTTAGTCCATAACGTGAGGTCATCCGCATTGAAAGTGAGCTGAAGGTTGGGTATGTCAGAAAGCTGGGCTGGGAGTTGAAGAAGGGCTATGTTAAAATGGAGTGGGGAGATTATTAGTCTTTTTTCCCTTCCACTTAAAAATTATGCATTTCCTGCGTTTAATACGATCACACCTTTGCCGAAAATTGCATAATACGTTCGCGAAAGTAGCTCTCCACCGGGATTTTCAGAAATTTTACATTTATTCTTCGCTACACTAGCTCAAACCACATTCCAGCAAGCCACGATCTGCACTTTGCACAGCCACTGAGCCCGCGGCAGCGCCGGTTTTGGGGCGAAAACATCGCTGCCAGGCGTGGCCGCTCCGTCCAATGATGATGATACGTGAGGCGACGCACACTGCCATCTAGCGAACCGTATCATAATCAAAAAAGGTGCTCAATTGTTCGGCAGGCACCGACTTCCCTTCCCGTCTTCGCCATGTTTGCTGCGTCCACGCTGTTCTTTGTTCTCCTTCTGCGTTGTTTATGTGTTCTGTGCTGCTTCTGTGGTTGCGAGGCTATCTTTTGTCCTCCTCTGGCTGCCTTGTCGAGGGAGCGTAAGGCACCCAGTTGAAAAGAAAAATTGGCGCAGCTTGCCCTGGGGGTGCAAGGGTGGAGAAGCAATAGAGCTGCAGCCCCTCTCCCGTCGTCGGAGACCCGGATGTTGCACCTGACATGGAATTCCGAACTTGCCGCTGAAAATTCCACATGACTGGCAGGCCCGGATCGTTTCGTCCGCAGCCTTTCATCTCTCTCCCAAAGTGAACTGCGTTAGCATGCTCTAGCAGCCGCGTCAACCGGATTCGTCTGTAGCGCGATCTCGGCGTCTGTGCTCCCCGAACTCACGTGATCTGGAGAGAAGAACAGCATGTAAGAGATCCCGCCACGAACGCTGCCACACGAGCACTGGGTACAGTAAAAGCTCGTTAATTCGAACTTCGTTAATTCGAACTTCCGGTTAATTCGAACTCGCGCCCTGGTACCGGAACAGCCCTGCAAATTTCAATGGGGGAAAACTCCCGATAATTCGAACGCGTCGGTATCGAGCACGGTTAATTCGAACTATGATGCCCCGGTTTCCATCGCTCCGGTCAGAAACAGTCGGCCCAGAGTGGTGACAATGTGTTGCAAATCTAAACCAAACAAACTTTACAGCAGGTGCCAAACAACGAAACGGAAAAACAACAGCGTGGTGCGCGCGCTATGCTCCTGCAACAGCTTATTTCGCGTCTATACAGAGGGCGTCGCGCCCCCGGCGTCAGTGCTCCGGCGCATGCCATTATTATTTGCGAAGGCTGTGTCTAGCGTTCCGTCCAGACGGAACTGCAACTGTCTCTAAGTTCCGTCCAGAGGAAGCACAACCCGCGTTGAGTGCCGTCTCTCTTGATTTTTACCAAACCGGCCAAACCGCTACGGCTCACTGACTAGCCAGAATCACTGATAATTAATAATCATTATTAATAATTACAGATGATCGGACTAACTCAAGCTCAATCCGGACGGATCTCCAAGCCGCTACCCGACGCCCGCCTCACAATATTTCAGCGAGAGCAGTCGGTCTTGATTTTTACCCAACCGGCCAAACCGCTACCGCTCACTGACTAGCCAGAGTCACTGATAATTATTAATCATTAATAATAATTACAGATGATAGGACTAACTCTTGCTCAATCCGGACGGATCTCAAAGCCGCCACCCGACGCCCGCTTCACAATATTTCAGCGAGAGCAGTTGATCTTTATTTTTACCCAACCGGCCAAACAGCTTCCGCTCACTGACTAGCATGAGTCACTGTTAATTATTAATCACTGGTAATAATTACAGGAGATCGGGCATAACTGGCGATGGTTACGTCGGCCTTGGCTCCAGTGAGCGGGAGCGGTTCAGCCGCTGGAGTAAAAAACCAAGACCGACTGCTCTCACCGGGTGAATTGTGAAGCGGGCGTGAAGTATAGCTATTACAAAACGCTAACCCCGGCCACACACACACACACACACACAAAAGAAAAAAACGTTGCGAGAATCGAATCAGGGACTGCAACTATCCGTAGTCAGCGGCCGAACCGCTACACCCAAATCCCAGGACGTAAAATGGCGTCTAATCGGCTGGTCTTGATTTGGCGTTCAGTCTGGATGGAACTTTAGCAGTTTTTAGCGTTCCGTCTAGACGGAACGCTAGACACTCCCATTTGCGAAACGTTATTTACGAAATCACCTGCCATAAACGTGTAGTAGCACCTAATTCGCTATAACGAGTCCAGACGTGGCTCCTCTGTGTTCTGCTCACGCAGTTTGGCGCGATTTTCATTCGTTCGTGCGCCCGCCTACTAATTCGAACTCCGTTAAATTCGAACAGTTTTATGGTACCATTTGAATTCGAATTAACGAGCTTTTACTGTATTAGATTTGGTTGGGGGTTGTGGGTGTTAGCCTATCGCGGGGAGTAAAGCACAGCGTACGCTCGTTGCGACGTGCCCTGGCATACTTTTAGTACAACGTTTTTTAGGTGCGTGCGCTAGCGCTTGTGGTGACATATGTTGACCCTATTGCGAAGTACGAAACGTCACTCATCAGCGAGTTTTTTTTTTTTTTTTTAATTCCATGCGTTAGTTTGGCTACGATTGTTGGGATCTGAAAAGCATAATAACAAGACACTTTTACCTTTATTCAACCTTAGGCGGAGATACCCGTCTGGATTGTTTTGCTCAATCATGCAACACCACCATTTTAAAACTAAAAAGCACACTCATTTTATTCGGCACCGGAGTAAGCCAGGACATCGCTATAAATTCTGAGCACGGTATGCGACGCGCAACAGTAGACAGCAGACAGCCTGACTCGGCGGTGTAGCGATGCACCAGCACTCGGGTGTCACAAGTGAATGAATTATACGAAGCGTCCCTATTACTCAATTCTCGTTTGCGGAGCGCAAGTGCAAATCGTTCGCACTTCACACACGCAGTGCAATGCTCTCAGCTTACAGGAGAAAATCATTGAATGCCCCAAATGGACGCCGCCGAAACGCAAAAACCCTGAAAAAATTCTGTAGAAATTCCGAGAATTATCTACTAATGCGTAGCCCTCTTATGCCGCTTGTCTTGAGTGTGAGTTTCTACAGTCAAAGGTATTGGTTTTTCTAAATCCTGTCCGCCCAATTATCTCCATTTACGCTATTATAACGATTTGAAGTGTAACATTCGCGAAATCTGCCTCATTGTGGAAATGTAGGGCGTTATATGGATTGCCATTTTCCGTAATTGCTTAATTTTTTCTTATTTCTTATTTTTCAAAATTTCGTTCCACAAATTATCTCCCTGTACGCTGTTATAACAACGACATTTGGAACTTTCGGGAAATCTGCATTATTTAGGAAATGCAGGGCTTTGCACGGTAAGCCATTTTCTGTAATTTTTTATATTTTTCTTATTCTTTTACTGTTATATAATTACTGCTTTACTGTTAATATAAATATTAGGGGTGGAACTTCCGCAAAATCTGCATTATTGTTGAAATGCAGGACGTTATACGGTTTGCATTGTCCGTATTTTTCATATTTTTGTTCTTTATAATTTTTTCAAAGTTTCGTTCGGCCAATTGTCAAACCCGGTTATAGCGAACTGCAATATGCGCCACGATTAGTTCGATATATCCAATAGTTCGAAATAGCCGAACCCGCCTATAATAAGTTTTTTTGTTATTAGTTCACAATGCGCGGGACCCCCCACTCCCATCCTAATCCCTCCCCCGCACCTCCTGCCATCTCTGCATGCAGCAAGGAATGTAATAAAGAATGCCATTACCACACACAAAACTATATTTATTGCAAGCAATCAAGCCACTTTCTGCTGTAACTACTTACTTTCCCAAAAAGCGGTGATTCTTGTTTTCACTTTCGTTTTGGCGGCGTCAACTAGCACAACATTCTCTACATGAGACATCATTTGCATCAGTTGCAGTCCGTGTCCTTCAATATCGAAGCAATATTGGTGGAGCACATTGACTGCCGAAAGCGCTTCATTAAGCATCGGACGGCTTTCACTCGCGGCATCCTCTGCCTCTTCGGTGCTTCCAGCAGCGCCAGCAGCCGGTGTCGGTGTCGGAGGGGCTCGAAGTGACGGCAACGTCGTTGTCGACACTCAGGCAATCCTCGAAGGGCACTCCTTTCAGCACAACATCGGGAACGTTGGCGGGCTCTTCCCACAGTTCGCCGATGCTTCCATCTTGGTCCGGACTCGCTGACTGGGAGGGTTTAATCGTGAGTCAGGCGCGTCGGAAACAGTTACGGACAGTTCCGGAAGTCACCTCGCTCCATGGGAGGCTCAACATCTCCATCGCAGCCAATCAACATCTCGATCGCCGCTCCGAGACAATGCATTTTGGCGGCAATTCTAGGCGCGCCGAGTTCGATATATCATATGTGAACTTCGTTATAAGGAATATGTTTCGCGTGTATTTTCGTAACTGATCTTTCTTTGTTCGATATATAGCATAATTCGCTCTATCCGGGTTTGTTATAATCGGGTTTGACTGTATCCCCATTTACGCTATTATAATGACTACAGGTGGAATTTTTTCGAATCTGCATTATTGCGAAAATGCAGGGCGTTACACGGTTAGCCATTTTCGGCAATATTTTATATTTTCCTTAACATTTAGTTTGTTTCAAAATTTCGTTCGACCAATTATCTCCATTTACGCTATTATAACGATTACAGGAGAAACTTTCGCGAAATCGTAATTATTGCGGATGCCAAGCGTTATACGTTTTGCTATTTTCCGTAATTTTTAATATTTTCTAATTTTTTAGTTTTTCATAAATTCGTTCGGAACAAGTGTCTCCATTTACGTTATCATAACGATTACATTTGGAACTTTCCTGAAATCTGCATTATTGTGAGATGGAGGGCGGGTGTTACATGGTATGTCAGTTTTCTTAATTACTTCATATTTCTTCTATTTTTTTAGTTTTTCCAAATTTCGTTCGACCGATTCTCTCTATTTACTTATTATTATTATGAATTTTAGATATTCGTTATCTGGCAAAGGCCCCATGGTAAGTTTTGCATTACATGAGGGGTGGGTAAGGTACACATCAAAAAGAAACAGTAGTAGAGTGAATAAAAGACAAAATTACAAGGCATGAGTTTCAAATGCATTACACAGTTGTAAAATTATAGATAACATAGCACCAGAGTCAATATAGCAGTTTCATATAATCTAGAACGAAGTCATGGCAAGCAGTGCTAATTTAAATAGTTCAGGGTCGCTTGTTTGTACAACTGGTCAGGCAGATTATTCCAAAGTTTTGCACAGGTTATAAAAAATGAGTTTGCGAATGTGGTGGTTCTAGGGCGAGGATATGATAGCTGAATTGAATTATTACTGCGGCAAGAAGTTTGTGGGGGGGGGTGATGTACTTACTGGGTGAGAGGGAATGATAGTATCTATGAAATAGGGCCATTTTGGCGAGTTTACGGCGGTGACTAAGGGAGGGAGGTTGGCGCGTTGTTTTAATTCTGTGACACTTGTGAATGAAGAGAAGTCAGAATATGTAAACCTAACGGCGCGATTTTGAATGGCTTCCAGTTGATCGATGAGATAAGTTTGGTAAGGGTCCCAGATTGCTGAAGCGTACTCTAATTTACGATATTATAACGATTACAGGTGGAACTTTCTAGATATCTGCATTATTGTGGAAATACCATGCGTTATACGTTTTGACATTTTCCTAATTTTCTAATATTTTTCTTATTTTCTAGTTTTTCAAAATTTTGTGCGACCAGTTATCTCTATTTACGCCATTATAGCGACTACAGGTGGAACTTCCACGATATCTGCATTTTTGTAAAAATGCAGGGCGTTACACGGTTCTGGCTGTGGGAGGACTCGGCAAAGAGTGCTACGCATTAAAACTGCGCAAATCCCCCACCCCGAAACGCGCACGAAGCACCGCCACCCGCTTCGCTAGCCGTCCGAGTTGGCCTTGGTCGTTCATTTCTGGGCAGTATGCCTGTTAGAACTGAAACGTTGTCTCCGAATCAGAAACACACGCGACCGTCCGCGTTTTCAATCAGAGCACCGGCACTCTCGAATTTTGGAAGCTGCCTTCTGGCCGGGGCGATATCTCGCGACAGCGGCCCGGCGTTCCTCAACCGGAGCGTTCCGTAAACACCCCGCATACGTACGCCCAAAGCCGTTGCGTGCGTAGAAACGCATCGTAGGGGCAAATGTGTAGCGTACTGCGCATGCGCAGTACTGACCCGTATCTACGAGGCGTACGCTCCTCCAGGAGCGTACTAAATTTTCTTGGTATTTTTTGCGAGTTTCTTACGTGGCGTTACGCGTATGCCCACGCGTAAGCCTGGGCAACGCCGGGCGCTCATCACGAGACGCGCGCTCCGTGCGCTCGGCTGGGCTCAGTTTTGTGGTAACGCTCCAGGGTGGAACTGAAAGCTTAAAGGGGCCATGCAGACAAAATACAAGTTTGTTTTCTTCGTAAGATTTCGTGTTTTATAGCGCCCGCACGTGCTTATCCGGCAGCCAATGACGCCGTATTCACTGAGAAATTAATCAACTTAGGTTAAAATTTTCATGCTCCCGCCGAATCAAGTGCTTTAGTGACGTCTTACATAAAGTTACAGGGGCGGTATTGAAACAAACTATCAGTGCGTCATTAGGATCTTCATCCTTGCTTACCGACAGTCTTTACAGATGGCGCTGCCATCCTGAGCTGCGGACCGTTGTCCATCGTTGCTTTGTTTTTGACCGTATTTGCACCTGGCTTGTTTTCGTTACGGTAATAAGTTAAAACACGGGGTATCCTCAACAAACATGTTCACGTAAGAAAACATCGCTTACGTTAATCGGTCAGTGTACTGTAAAACAATTACAAAGCGGCGGGCTGCTGCGCAGCTAGAACAAGCATAGTGCGCCCAGTACCAACAGCAGTGCGCATCGGTACTTCTATGTTTACGTGTATTTTCGTAACTGCCGTTGTTTACCCCACCATTCTTACTACTGTAAATTTAATATATGCATTATATTTAAGCGCAAACAGCTCGTTCGGCAAGCTTATAAGCCGTGCCTAATTTGCGCTTGCTTTTGCCGGTCTCCGCGAATCGCACAGCTGGGCATATGGCATCATGGGTTCTGTTGAGGGAAATGAGCTAGTGGGTCGCGTGACCATTCCATTTTTTCCTAATTATATAGCTTATTTGAGCGAAGTGTGCGTTGAAAATAGTGTCACTATTGATTCTTACAAAGTAGTCTTTCGAATGAACCAAACTTGTGTTTTGTCTGCATGGCCCCTTTAAAGGGACCCTGCAACATGAGCAGTGCAAGTAAACCTGCGCGACGTTTAGATTACACTGCCAGGAATATCCGAGCCAAATATTACACGTGCACGTGAAGCGGTGAGCGCGCTAATTGCTGTAAAAGACGCGGAAAAACCAACCGCGCTCTCTTCAGTTCTCCTCATTATGCCCCCCTGGCATGGCCTAAGCGACGTCACATAGGCCATGGCTGCCCGATTGGCTGCCACTGGTCCACTTCGCGGCTAGATTCTCCCATTTCCGCCGTCGTCATCGCTGTGTACGAACCTCTTCTATGCCTGAACCTGTAGGCACAGTTTTGCCGTTTCTTTTGTGTTTTGAGTGCGCGCGGAGTTTGAGTGATGAGCTCAATACTTCCCTTTCAACGGGACCACTCGACTACAAACGTTTATTGCTTCAAAAACGCCCTACCAGCCCGAGCGCTTGCTTGCGAGCAGGCACCCATGCCTGCTTTTTTTGTGGCACCAGACCGGAAATAGGCGCCTCCACGTTGCGGAGAAACGGAGAAAACTCCCTGGCCGTTGATATATCGAAGGCCGCCGAAGAGGACGCCGCGAGCCGCCCCCCTGTCCAGGAGAGAGCGCGCAGCTTTCGTCGGGTTGTCCGCGGTCGACTTGAGAGGGAACGATTATGCGCGATTGTCATCGCGCGTACTTCGGCAATAGTAAATGGATTTTCATAATTCTTGCGGGAGGAGATTGCTGAGACAATAGACTTTCCTCCAAAATACATTCCTAACAGTCGATGGTAACTGTTGCAGGGTCCCTTTAAACAGCTCTGCTCTTAAAACTGCCTAAGTGTACGCAAGATCGAAGAGAACCCGAAGAGAAAACGTGTGGACTTGGCATGCGTGCTCGGTTTGCCAATATCAACGCTCACCACTATTGTAGGTCAGCAAAACGAACTTCGAAAGAAGCTGGAAGTTTTCGGCCCCTGTGTAAAACAAGGGTGAGGTGCGAAGCATTAGATAATAGAATACGTCCTGTGTACATGGTTCACGGAAGTTAGAGCAGAAGGAGTGAACGTGGACGGATCAGTAGTACAGGAAAAAATGAGTACATCGGGCTCATCTTCGACATTGAAGACCTCCAACAGTCTGGCGGTTGGCTTCCCTGGTTAAAGCCACGGCACGGATTGTCATACCAAACGGAGTCCGGACGAAGCAAAAAATACCGTCAGCTTCTTTGCTTGCGTTTCAGAAGAATTTGCTCCTGGTTGTTGAAAAAAGAAGTGCAGAATAAGTAGACCAGCAACTTCGAAGTTGCTAAATAAAAGTGAGTAGCTGACGGAGTATGCACATTTTCATCCTATTTTTAACATTTTGAATAATATAATTTCCGCATACTGCATGTTATTTTCCATTTGCAGTGAATAACGCATCAACGAGATTTCCCTGTATTTATATTTGGCCAGGAGAAAAACCATGCTATAATGATTGACACCCATTCTAACATTTATCAGTCTAGCTGTTGAAAATGCACAAGAGCAGTGATGATACAAAATCGATTGCAATTTGTTTATTTAAAAAACGAGATATCTACAACAGTCCTGGGTTCTGAGAAGCTCCAAAGGCGAAGTTGCTTCGGGTCATGATGGCTTCATGGTCCATACCAGAGCCTAGAGCTGAAAAAGAAACAACAAAACAAAGGGGCTCCATCATTAGAATATCTCTGTACCAATCCGGACAAAAAAATCACGTGGCATTCTGTCTTATTGTATGGGTCAGTGGTCAGTTGATAAGAAGTCTATTACAAGCCTCTCAAGATACAAAAAGTGTATAAAGGCCGCATGTCTGTACAATATTTTAGGAAATCGAAATGTTTTTGTTCAGTGGCCGTTAAAAGTGGAGATTTTCTGTACTGTGGCTGAGAAGATTTACTCCATGGGTGGATATTAAGTTGCTCCTCCCGTAGAAAAACTCCGAGAAATTTTAATCTGTCATTATGAGTGCAGCTGTAAACGCATTAATGTTTAATTAAACGTCACTGAATGCGTCTTCGATTTTTTAGCTGCGAGTTCTGTGTAAGTTTCACCGCGTTGTACGTGCGGTGTACGAGCATGGATGGTCACCCTTCGCTACTGTCGAAGTCACGACCGCCTACGACATATATACTTTAGATGTCCTAGCGGTACGGTACCTACTGCCATGAAAAAAAGCCCTGCGCATTAGGGAGTGCTGTGTAACTGGGTGAGGCCAGCGCGGCATGCTTATATAACTTGAACGACGGCCGTAACCTCCACCGCACAATGCGCTTTCCGCATCGCTCTGCCCATGTCCATGCGAAATGGGCAGTTGCAGGCGGCAAACATTGGACAATACACCACTGCGTACACGTGCTGCACGACTGGCACTAAATAGAAAAATAAAGGTTGATAAGAGTTCGACAATGTATTTCCGCGAATATGCAAATAAGAGGTTTAAGAGGTCTTTTGCAGTTACAAACGAAGGATGCTGGCTTTTAAGCTGGATGGGCTATTTATTTCTTTTGCATAAAAAGTGGCACTTGGGGATGGAATTTGACGTTTTGCACATACAGATGTTTCGTGGAAGTTTTGCTTTAACTTCATTTGCTACTGCATATAAACATTGTTAATGTTATGCTTATGTATTTAGGAAGCCTTTCTGCCGAACTCCTTATTTCTCCATTAGTTATAGAGCATGGGAAGCACAGGTACAGTATTTACGCCTTTCTAGTTCGGGGTCAAGAAGAAATAACTTTCCTCCTAGACAGTTTAGTGGCTTACCTTCGTCACCAAGGTACGGCTGCTGGACTACTCAGTAGCTACCGAAGGATCGGAATCCGCTGTATCCGCCGAATCCACCAAATCCTCCAAGACCATATCCTCCGAATCCACTGAGTCCTCCAAGACCGTATCCTCCGAATCCGCCGAGGCTGCCTAGGCCGTATCCGTATCCACTGAGTCCTCCGAGGCCATATCCTCCGAATCCACTAAGTCCTCCAAGACCGTATCCTCCGAATCCACTAAGTCCTCCAAGACCGTATCCTCCGAATCCACCCAGGCTGCTTAGGCCGTACCCTCCGAATCCAAGTCCGCTGAGCCTGTATCCTCCGAGTCCACTAAGTCCTCCGAAGCCATATCCTCCGAGTCCACCAAGACTGCTTAGGCCATATCCTCCGAATCCACTAACTCCTCCAAGGCCGTATCCTCCGAATCCGCTCAGTCCTCCGAGTCCACCGAATACTCCTGGGCCATATACTCCGAATCCACGAAGTCCTCCGAGGCCAGATCCTACCAGTCCGTAACCTCCCAGCCCGTAGCTACCTAGGTTGTATCCGGTGATGCCACCATATGGGCCAAGGCCGCCATATCCGAGAAGGCCGTTGAGACCGTAGCCTCCGAGGCCACCATAGCTTCCAAGGTTGTACCTTCCAACAAGGCCATATCCTCCAAGGTTGTATCCAACGGGTACTGGGGCGACGACTGGAGCTGGGAAAGGCACTGGCCTAGGAACTGGGACTGGGTGGGGCACTCGAACTGGAACTGGGTGTGGGCGGGGGAAAGGAACTGGGTATGGGCGTGCAACTGGAACAGGGAATGGGCGTGGAACTGGGACTGGCCTTGGAACTGGAACTGGGAAGGGGGCAGTGACGAGGTGGGTTGGGATGGGGACTGGGAAGCGGGCTGACCTTCCACTCAGGGGGTCGACAACTTGTCCAACTCCGGTTTGGAAGCCAACAAATCCTTGGCGGACTCCGTTGCCAAGATGCCTGACGCCACGGGCACCAGCTAGGAGGCCTCCCAATCCACCATATCCTACGAGACCACCGTATCCTCCAAGGCTTGATACTCCGTATCCACTAAGTCCTCCGAGGCCATATCCGCCAAATCCGCTAAGTCCCCCGAGGCCGTACAGTCCGTATCCACGAAGTCCTCCAAGGCCGTATCCTCCGTATCCGCTTAGTCCTCCGAGGCCGTATCCTCCGTATCCACTAACTCCTCCAAGGCCATATACTCCGTATCCACCAAGTCCTCCGAGTCCATATCCTCCGTATCCACCAAGTCCTCCAAGGCCGTATCCTGCTAGACCGCTGTAACCTCCAAGCAGACCATATCCACCACCAAGGCCATATCCGCCCAAGCTGTATCCTCCAAGTCCGTATCCACCGTACCCGGAGATCAGGCTGCGGTAAGACTGGCCGAGGGCACCGTTGAAGGCTGCATGAATGCACACAAATGAATCGTTGGGGTATAGAACTGTGCTTTTCTTGGTTTTTCCTTAATTAGTTCTCCATGCAACCAATAAAAATTTGCCTATTCGCTCTTGAGGGCTAAAGAGGTCGTCAATGCAGCTGTCAAGCTTCTACCGATTAACGTCAAATTTTGTATACCGGAGGCCATTGTACTAGGCGATGAATAGTTTCTGTACATTCAATGTGCTTGCGGTTCAGGGATGGATTGAAATTTTATTTTTGTTTAGGTCTTTACTGTAAAGCCGTCAAAAAACAGAAGAAAAGTTACCTTCACCGGAGCAAAACCAAATTTTTTGGAAACGATAATTAACATTGAATGTTTTCTCTTTACTTGTGTTACCATAAGCCTTTTAACAGCATAGTTCGCTTACTAAAACGCCATATCTACTTCCTTGGGACCTTTATAGCTGTAGTTCAGTCGCATTCAGATATTGTCGGTGTACTTGGAAGGAAATTGTTACACTAATGTATGTCGGGCCTGGACGTTTTTTGTTATGCGTTGTATTATTACACAGACTACTTGATTGGTGTAGCATGTGTTCGTACACTTAGACTCTCCCCTCTTGCTCTCTCCTTCCTTGTAAATTTGTTTGTCTCAGTCGTAATTGTTAAATGTTTTGTGCTTTAGCAATAAAAATACTATTGTACCTGATGGGTACAGTAAAATGCAAGTAAGCTTGGTGGTAAGATTCGTGACCGTGCTAAAGTACTGTCAATAACTATTAAATAAAGTTTGACCGTTCGGTGCAATGATAGCACTCGTTGTCTGGAAGCGGAATGGCTTAGGCTGAGTCACCCAAACGCCCGTACTATCTGTGGAATTTGTATAGTTATCTCAGATGAACCCGTATATACCAGGTGCATTATTGCCGTAGAGGCAACTTCTATGAAAGGAGAGAGGGAATGTGTGGCTTTCTCTTCCCTGTTGCGTATTGCTTCCTACAGTGCATTTAGTTTCTCCTCGTCATCCCTGCAGAGCAGCATGTAGGCGACAAGCCCGAAAGACCTTCATGCTTTTCTCTAATAAAGAGCCTTATATATGGCCTGGCAAAGTAGAACACCCGACCTTGGGTCGAAATATATTTGTCCTAATTACCCGCTTAAGAAGGAGAGATGTTTGGAAGCCACCAAGGACGTGACAATGGGTATAATGAATATATAATATAATGAAATACTCATTATGAGCGTATTTGTAGCTGGTGGCATTCACTAAGGGGTTTTATCGTGCTAGAAATAACATCGCAATCTTATTAGAAGTGACTCGTTTGCTACCTTAGAAACGATGTCCCAAATCACGTTTTCAAGGTTGTTCAACCCTATACAAGCTCGAGCTCAGGTACTGTCGGATATGCAGAAGCAAAAGCAACATGCTTGCTTCTGCAAGGTCCCTGGAAATACGTGCACATCGCGGAATACATATAGAATGTTTTTTTTTCTGGTTACAGCGATCTCAAGCATCAGCAAGGGGTGTAATACGGCAACAGGACATTGAGATGCAATGGTTAGCAGATATAGCGAGCTATCCTTTAAGTAATTCTCAAGCGTTAATATTAGGGAAAGTAGGGAAGACATGAAAAACTCACCAACGGAGAGAAGTGCGACCACCACGAAGGTCTTCATCCCTGATATGGCCAAGGAGCTTCCACTGGTGCTGTTCGAGAATCCGGTCGGAGATTTTATATATTTGAACCGCGCATTGTTTTCCCGCTGTTGCCGCGGCGGATAGCCAAAGAACAAAAATCAATGTCACCCTGGTTTTTGTTCTTTGTTATTCAGAATGCACTTCATGCCAGACAGCAGTTGTTCAGAGAAAAAAAATAATGCTGTGAAGATATATCAGTAGCGACATTACGAAATCATAAAAAGGTTCCTTCGCTGCTAAAAACGGGTGGAAGAAAGAACCGTTATAAAAATTATGAGAACAGTATATGGAGCAAGATTTGTCTAAACTAACCTTTACTGTCGACAGTCAAGGGCTTATGACAATAAGAGCATGATAAAAAAATCGCGATAATTATTGTGAACTTAGCACAGTAGAAAAGTATTGTTAAAAATTCAGCGATACGAATGGGAGTTCGAGACCTCCGTTAGCGACAAGAAAGACTGCTGAAGTGCTACAAAAAAAGAATCCAATATTCAAGCCTAGGGCGGAAAATTGGAACCGGGCATAGAGTTATTGTAGTCGTGATTTTGGTCGAACGACTGCATTTAGATTCGCAGCGTGAGTGTGCCCTAATTTGACAAGGAAGTTACGGCGAGTGGTGCTGCATCATGATTTTGAGTTGCTGGAGACATGACTGGGACTTCCGTAGTCATAATCATGACCGAGCACTGAGAGGTACAAAATTATCTTTGTTTTAAACTAGTGATTTTTGGCATAATTGCGCAAGCACATAACTCTAATTACGCATTTTTGTAATTGTAATTTGCAGTTGAATTTCTAATCTTGTAATTTTGTAGTTTTGTAATTTGAAAATTCCAATGTTATTTTTGCAGCCATATGTCTGGTTTTTCAGTGCTACACCCAATCAACAGAAATGAGCTCATGTACTTGGAAGTTCGAAGGGAACGAAAATTGCAGACAAATATTACGGCGCCATGACAAACTAATCAGTAGTAAGTTAACCCCTATCGGAAATGAATATGTTTCAGCAGTCTTAAGCCTTCCAATTTTTTCTGACATGAGTTTATCACAACCTGAAGCTCGTTCACTCCCCTCCCGTCCAATAAACGTTTTGCATGAGAGCAAAAGTAAGGGGTACCTAAGTTTTCCCTTATGCTGTCAGAAAGCTTGAGGATGAATTCTCTCACCGAGTTGTGCAAAGTTATATTGATGCATTTTGTGTCTCTGCGTTTTGTGCTGATGGCTTTAGTGTTGCTGATGTCTGACGTCACGAAACCCTAAAGACGACAAAGCCTCCGTATTTCGTGGTTCTCAACACCACAATTTTTCTGTTTGCGTATTTTCTCTTCGTTGCTATGAGGAAAAGCCTTTTCCAATCTCCCTTGTTAAGCCTCTGCTAACCCTTAATGTCAGGTAGCCCTACTGTTGAGGCTAACGATGTGCCAAGATACGTCAAACGTGTACGTTAAGCTGCGGATTCCGCGTGATGACGTTGGACCTAAAAGTAGGAGGTTAGGCCTCGCTTCGAACCGTCGTACTCCTGCGTCCTTACTGCCGTCCGCTGCGCCAGCTATTCGACACGTTACGTTTCGCGCTTTTCACCATCACCAATTTTCCCGCAGCGACATGACGTGTTGCATCAAGTGGGGAGGTTAGGTCCGGCGGCTCATAGGGAGATTCGCAGCCTGTAGGAATTAAGAAGCTAGGCTTTCGGCTTCACGTTCTTACATGGTTACACGGACAAGGGGGGGTTTATACCAACTTGGCAGGTAATGCATCAGCTGATACGCACACATTAAAATTAAACACATTTCTTGCCTTGAGACCCAGCCAGTAACAAACCAACGGCCGAATTTGTGGCCCTCAGTACCAAACATGCCGCAGAACATTTGACTAATGCGGAAGACAGATAAGCAACGCAGCGGAAAGTACTAACAATACCTGGGTCCGGATAGGCCCTGACTAGAATTTAAACCTGTAAAAATAGTATAGCAATTGAGCTCCGACGAGCGAGTGTAAATTTATACAGCGCTGTTGGGGTTACGCGAGGCTTGAAAGAATAGGTAGCTCCTTTCGAGGTAGAGACTGAAAGGACCACACGTATATGAGCGGCCGTTTATCAAGACAAGAATAGAGCATCTAGCCACGATGACTGGAGGAATGCAGCGAAATCCACCTCTTTTTTTTACACTTTGTAAGACAGGCTTCAAAATGTTCAATGGTGGACATCGTTTGTACGACCAAGGGCCTCCGGAAAGAAAGAAGCCTGGGTACGATTCTTAATCGTGAAAGCGATAACAGGGAATGGGCAGAAAATCAAGAGTATTATATGGTCACGACGTGGCGAGAATGTTTGAATAGGAGGTAAATATGAACGGTTCGAAGAGCGCACATTTCAATAAGACGCTACGACGGTGAGGCATTTGTCAGTTTCTTTTAGCATGCCGAATAGGCAATGGATAGGTATAACCTAGTACCTGATCATGACCTGAGGCAATATGGCAAATCTAGAAGAGTATCAGATAGACAACCCTGCCGGGGGAACAGTTTAAATAGGCAGTCGGAGTGATGAGGTGATGCACTGGTTGTGTTTGCTGCGAGCTAGCAACAACCTGAGAACAATTGATATCTAGGTCGGCAAACAGAATAAAAGATGTACATAGAAAAGACTCAACGGTAACAACAAAAAGAAAATCGACTTTATAGTAAATGCAAATCTAGGTTTGGTGCAGGATATTGATGGGTGAGGCAACGTAAACGGCAACCATCACAAGGGGTTGGGGAGCACAATTAGGTTGCATCTCCGAAAGGAAAACACGAAACTAGAACATGGAGGGACGACCAAAGTTGCACTCAGTAAGAGACATTGCCCGGGATTTGACTAACGCTTCAGAACAAATTCGTGAATTTCACCGAACAAAAAGAGATAGCGTGGACGTACAATCATGTTAGAAAACGCTTTCGGTGGACTGTTCCGCTAAACGGTTTGCTTTTTGACAAGAGTGGGGTTATGAGAATTTCAGGTTCAAGGCAGAAGACTGACGTGAAGTGATTGCCAAAATTAAGGGGGTGAGTGATATTCGTGCAAAGATCATGGCGGATATTGAAGAGGCTTTAGAAAGTGGGAAAAATGAGGGGGAAAGAAGAAGCTTGGAATGAGAGGACAGAAAGTAAAACTTATGCACTCGATCACGGAAGGGGCGGCATAACAAACACCTTGGATGAGATTTTAAAAAGTACGTAAATATTTTATTCATGTTCGCTCAATAGCACGGTTAGGCCGGGGAACAGTAATAAAAAGACTAACTTGGTAGGCGAGATTACAACAGCAACTAATGGAAAGGCGGAAGTGAGACTCAACGGAAGAAAGAGACGAAAAGCTACATGAGTTGGTGCCAAAATAATTTAACTGGAATTCCTCCAGACTTCTTACGTAGCACTAACCTTGTCCTTTCGGTCCTGGCGGTATCAATGTGTACTTTACTTTCCTTCACAGCACGTCTACTGATAGCGTATCACTGGCAGCTGATGTAATACATACACCGTAGTTCCACAAGAAACGTCGAGATGTATCAGTGCCGTCGCCGCAAAAAGCTTCACTAAAGCTGCATGTACGTCTGGTTTCTCCGTTAACCTAATTATGAAGGAGAAAGCCTTATAAGCCTCGTCGTTTCGTCGACTTTGAATGTCCGTGGCTCCCCACTTATCCTACAGTGAACAAATGCGCATGATACGAAACGCCTCCCTCTTCAAAGGTACGTCGAGCTTGCTGAACGCATCCAGCGAGTTGAAGCGAGATATGAAAGATGACTGACTAATTAAGCGAATAATTAAGGTGCAGAAATAAATAGCTTATTAACTTGGCTAATTACACTGACTAATGAGGCAAAATGTGGGTGACAAAGCGCTTTAGCGTTGACGCCAACGTAAAGGTCGCCGTTAAAGTAATCACTGTCCAAGTAAATGAAAGATATTCGAAGGAAAGTTTGACATTCATCTGAATGGAGCCGTACGGCTGCAAAGGAAAGCTGTCCGGCTTTCTCAGAAACTAGGGGAAATCACCTTGGGAATTTCCATAAATCTGGTCGATTAACACCTGTCCATCACTTCCAGTTGTTGATCAATTCGCTGTCGCGCTACAAACGACTAGCCTCCTGATTAGCTCAGTTGGTAGAGCGACTGCTCCCGTTTAGCGGTGGTCTCGGGTTCGAATCCTGGAGCAGGACTAATTTTTCTTCAACTGCGAAGTTTCTGAGAAATCTGTACGGCTTTCCTTTGTAGCCGTACGGCTGCATTGAGGTGGATGTCGAACTTTCCTTCAAAGAAACTTACTCCACCTGGGGGATTTCCCCTAAATCTTCTCGATTAAAGATATGTTGCTTGTGGACGTGATATAGCGCCGCTGGGGTGGGGTGGGGGGGAAGGGGGGGGGCTAACACGCGCACGAATGCGGCAACGTGTCCCGCCGAGACCACACACGTGTGTGCCTTTTGGGGAGGAGTCGTCGCGGAACAGGAAACAAGCGAGTTTGAAACGAAGTAAATCACGTGTTTATCTGTAATGCCCCGCCGCTTCGCCTATCGCCTTCATGTTGTAAATACATCAGAGAGTGGATTTTCGCGAAGACCCATGAACGTAACAGACGGGGCTCCACTAGTTTTGTTGCACTCGCCAATGAAACGGCCTTCCCTAATTTCAATGGTGAGCCTTCCGTGGAGCATGTGCAAAACCCACAGGGTAGCGCATGCGCAATCATCATACCTTATCCGCCCTTGCAGCGGATCACTGACTTCACCGTTCCGGGAGCAGTGCTATTCTTTTATTTTCAAGAAGATTTTAACAGCCTGCTACAGGGACATGGCATAGAGGCAGCAATGGCTGACGTGGTCCCGGTCCTTCTGCTAGTTCAGAGTAGCTACACATGGGTTAGGATAGAACCACAATGGAACCAGGCATGACAATTCGATTACTTTAGCAGCTACAATTTGGTTAGAATACAACAATAATAGAACCAGGCATGATATTTTCCTTTGCGTAACACCGCCGAAAGACTCGCCAACAATACCAAATGTACTGAAGATTTCAAGTGGAACATTGTAGAAAAGTTTAATCTGTCACACAGGAGAAAAAAAGCCACGTGTTCACTTGAAGTCACAAAGTGGATGATAAAAGTTGACTGGGGTACTCTCAACAAAAATTATTGTTTCACTTCGTGAACCAGGGCTACGCGTAAGCTCATCGTGAGTTTTTAAATTATTTGATTAGAGAGTTTAGCGTCACCAATCATGGAGGATCGGAAGAAAGCAGCATAGGTTCATGCTTATGAGACGTTTACCAATACCTCATTGTGGGCAAGTGTACTCTTTTCGCGTCTAACAGTATGCTAGGCCTCAGAGTACGCATACAGGGATACCCGCCGCGGTGGCTCAGTGGCTAAGGCGTTGCGCTGCTGAGCACGAGGTCGCGGGTTCGATTCCCGGCCGCGGCGGCCGCTTTTCTGATGGAGGCGAAAAGCAAAAACGCCCGTGTGTACGAGATTTCGGCGCACGTTAAAGATCCCCAGGTGGTCAAAATTAATCCGGAGCCCTCCACTACGGCGCGCCTCATCGCCTGCGTTGCGTCGGCGCGTTAAACCCCACAATCAATCATCAAATCAACGCATACATGGATGGGAGGCACGGGGATACCTGTTTGTAGCGCAAGCTACGCTACCTCGGGCAGTCTTCGCGGGATGACCAGTTTTGCCATTGAGCGCTAGAGGTCAAACCACACCCACTTCCGCAAACGCCCGGCACAGAGCAGCGGCCCGATAATGGGGAGAGATAGGCGGCAGGGGAGAGATAGGCGAGGAGGGAAAACAGACGTGCGCCGGAAAAGTGCGCGGGACGTGGCGAGGAAGGAGAGGGAGGCCGCCGCAGAGATAAACGCACGCCAGCAACTAAGTCCACGAGGCCTCTTGCGGCGCAGAACCGTGTGCGATAGAACAAGACGAACATCCAGTTGTGGTCTCGCGTACAGCGGTGAGGGTTAAACAGCACCATGAGGCGTAAAAGAGGAAAAACGCTACCGTCTCGTGCAGCTTCGCTACCTTCAAGTCTTGCGCATTAGTGTGACCCTCCTTCATTTTTAAATGCAGAGCATTTCTTTAACTCACGATGTCACCCGTTCTAGTTGTCCATCGTCGTCCGCACCCCTCCCCCCACACTATATAAAAAATAATAATACTTACCGGCGCCTGGTTTCGATCCCACGACCCTGCGGGCGGAACGCAAGGTACATGGTGCTCTACCCGCTGCGCCACAAAGCCGACACACAATGGAAGGCTACGAACGCGCCTTATATCCTTGACTCATTCAAACTACGTCAAGAAGCTGCTGATACAACGCATTCACTACCTGTGGGCGGAACGCGAGGTACATGGTGCTCTTCCCACTGCGCCACAATAATCATACCCATCTGCTAATAAATGATGTCACGTGACCACGTAATTACGTCTCCTCATTTAATTACAATACAACAACCAACAGGAACAAGTGCAACAACATTAACGTAACGCAAACTACTCAACGTCGTGCGCCCCCGGAAATGCTCTGCATTTGATCGTGCCCCTCGCGAGGGGGATGTTTAGTTTCCTGCCGCAGCAAGAACCAGGCGGCCTCCTGCGCAGTTTGTGGCGCATTTTATAGTTTAGGGGGAGGCTGGCTGCTGCGGACGATGACGCACGGGTGACATCGTGAGTTATACAAATGCTCTGCATTTAAAACTCCCACCTCCGCTCGCGGGAACCCCTGTGTAGATGCGACGCATAGGCGGAGCGGCGAAGGGACCGCGTTTTTATGTTCAACCCTCATTCTGCTTGCTCTGGAAATAATTGATCGATTGATTCATTGATTGCTTGGGACACGCCTCAGCACCATCGGTTGCAATAACTCTGCAGGAGTATACATTCCTGTTTGTAAAACGCTGTCCAGTATCCACTTCGCATATGTGATAACTATATGTATGTACCACCCAGTTTAATAGCACTAACTATGGGCTGGTGGCAAAGATACGGAGCCTGGGTCTAACGTCAAGATTTGACGCCTTTCAAGACCACCGGTACCCGCGGCTTCAAAAACGTCGAGTACAATGAGCAACGTTTCCAATCAATACCAATAGACGAAATGACAACTGAAAGCACCGCGTTAGCCCTACAGTTAACTAACTTTCAAGGTGAGTCTGACGACATGCTAAGCAACGGGCGGTTCACTGATGTTGAGCTGCTCGTACCGGTTCACGATGTCAGACCTGAAACCGTGACGTTATTCCTAACGTGGGGCCGTTGGATACCGGTTTCGCCTCTTGCTTCTACTGCGGATAGCCTTTGCGCGAACGAGTTATGAACTGGAAATACGAAAGGCTACATATACGGCCACGGCGATAGTCACTTACGCTTGCGTGCAACAAGCAAACTTATGTAGGCACAATTGGCGACGTTTTTCTCAGGTTTTCTTACGATCTTAGTTCTAACAAAATCTTGCGTAACCTCGTTTCCTGTTCCCATTAACACCAGTCACGAAATTCTATGCGTGAATATCACCCTTCCTACTTCAACGAACATTCTAGTTGCTTGCTACCGTGCGCCTGACTGCGACAGTTCCTTCATCGACAACCTCTACTCCGTCCTCCTAGACCTTCAGACTCGTTTTCCGTACGCTAACTATATAATCTGCGGTGACTTCAACTTCCCTGATATAGACTGGAATTTTCTTACAGCAACCTAAAGGCAGGCGAAGGAATTCCTTAACCTCACGCTTAACCTAAACCTTACGCAATCAGTTTCCACTCCGACCCGAGGCGCTAACATTCTAGACTTAGTCCTTGTTTCAAAACCTGAGCTTGCCCAGTCATTCTCCTGTATTGATGGAATTAGTGACCACCGTATTATCTTATTTACCCTGTCCATCCCCATTCCCCTCCGGCAGCCATCCAGGAAACACATCTGTGATTACAGCAAAGCAAACTTCAATGTCATTAATACTGAACTCAAAAACTTTTACCATATTTTTGCCCGGGGTGCTCCCAGCATATCTGTTGATGAAAATTGGCTTTTGTTCAAGCAAAAAATTACCGCCCTAACTGATAAACACGTGCCCCTCATCTGTATTTGTGGTGACGCAGGCAAGCCTTGGTACACTAATCATTTACGACGACTATCACAGAAGAAAAAACGCCTTTTCCGCGCTGCTAAAAAGTCGAAATCTACCAAGCGATGGAAGGATTACTTTGCTTGCCTGCGCCAATATACCAGTTCACTAAAACGCTCCAAAAAGCAATTTTTTCACACCGATCTTCTAAACATACTTCGATCTAACCCTAAAAAATTTTGGAATCTATTAAAACCTGGACTTAATCAGACCCATAACATTTCTTTGATGGCTGCCGACGGTTCACCTGTACCTCTGGAAGAGCATTCGAATACCATGAACTCGTATTTTTCTTCTGTATTCACTCTTCTGTATTCACTCATGAGCCCCAATCGTTTGTCCCTACCCTTTCTACACCTGAATTTACCCAAATGCCTCCTATCACAATCTCGGTGGACGGTATTGCCAAACTAATCAACAACCTTAAACTTTCTAGTGCACCAGGTCCTGATAACATCAGCGCGAAGGTACTCAAAGGCACAATCGCTACCTCGAGTCGCATATTGTTTATTATCTTTAACCAATCCCTTTCTACTGGCATCCTTCCGTCTGATTGGAATATAAGTAAAGTAACACCGATATTTAAGGCAGTCAATCGCTCCGATCCCTCTAATTACCGTCCCATCTCACTAACTTGTATAGCTTGTAAATTACTGGAACATATTATATACTCTCACATCTCGTGCCACCTTGAAATCAACCACTTCTTCTACCAAAAACAAATGGCTTCTGGCCCGGGTTGTCATGCGAAACCCAGCTCTTCGAATTTACTACTGACCTTCATCTGAACTTAGACTCCTCTTTCCAAACTGATGTCGTCTTTTTAGATTTTTCGAAAGCTTTCGACCGTGTCCCTCACCAAAGACTACTATCCAAACTTTCGTGTCTTCGTCTTGATCCACTAACTCTTTCCTGGATTAGATCTTTTCTAACTAACCGCAGCCAATTCACTGTCATTGCTGGCCAACCTTCATCCCCTGCTCAAGTGTTGTCTGGCGTCCCACAGGGCTCAGTTCTCGGTCCGCTACTATTTTTAATTTATATCAATGACATTTCATCTGGCATTTCATCAACCATCCGCCTCTTCGCCGACGATTGCGTTATTCATCGCCGAATAAGTAACAACGAAGACCAAATCCTACTACAAAATGATTTACAAAAGATAGAAAATTGGCGCTGTCTTTGGCTAATGACACTCAACTTATCGAAATGCAAATTCATGCACGTAACTCGTAGTCGTTCTGAACTTAATTACACATACACTTTAATGTCAACTTGCCTTTCACTAGTAGAATCATACCGATACCTGGGAATTCTGTTAACAACAAACCTATCCTGGTCCGAATACATACTAAAACTCGTTGCCGAAGCATCCCAAGAGCTTGGTTACATTAGAAGAAACCTTTCACTATCGCCCCCAACCATACGCAAAATGGCATACGAGACCTTCATCCGAACAAAGCTAGAATACGCATCTGCTATTTGGAACCCTCATCAGTCGTACCTAATCAACGCCATCGAATCAGTTCAGAACCGCGCAGCCCGCTTCATAACTTCTAAATATGACTGGCATCTCAGCGTCACCGACATAAAAGCGTCCCTCTCCCTTCCCTCTCTGTCAATTAGACGTGAAATCAGACAGATATGCCTCTTCCAAAAACTGTATTATCACTTTCACCATCTCCGCACTTCCCTCTTGCTCACACCATCCCGTTACTCACGCCGTCTGTTCAATTCCATGAGCATACAACGATTGCATGGTTCATCTAACGCATTCAATATGTCATTCCTACCACGTGCCATCGAAGAATGGAACAAGCTGCCAGACTCTGTTGTCCGTGAACGCAATCCGACGAAATTCAAAGAATTATTGTTATCTCACCTTAGACTTTAATTTTATATAATCCCCAAGACTTGCCGCTGCAGCCTTTTTTAGTTTATTATTATTTTGGTTGTTGTTAAATTCTCTAATTAGATTTGTTGTTGTATAAATTGTCTAATGAACCATGTACCCAACCGTATTTTTCTTGTACCACATATGCACTACTGATGACTCTGCCCTCCCCTTATGTAATACCCCTCTGGGGTCCTTAAGGGTTTAATAAATGATGATGATGATCATCATCATCATCATGGTGTCCGTATGCCTGCCAGCATAGCACTGAGCCGTTTTCAATGTACCTTTACTGATCTTACAGTTTAGTTTATGATCACATTTCTCAGGGATGGGATGGAATCCATACCATATATCGCTTAGCCTATAGTTCTTTTAACTTCTTTTTTGCAGTGGTCGTCGTTTGTGTGTCTAAAGCTGTGATGTGCACCTTCGCAGTAACTCGGCTTTTATAATTTATTTTTTCATATTCGACATATTCGACGACAATTAAGCTAGTTTACAACCGTAATACGTTTATAGATTTCCTTCGTTTATAGGCGTACCGCATATACGATCGAACGCAAGGCTCTCACTGTTTTCTTTCGCTTCATGCGCTCAGCCATGGCGATATTTAAACGCAATCCACAGCGCATGCACCTTCGTCAGTCGTCCGTCGCCCCGCAGGCGAAAAATAATGAGGATTAAAAAGGCGCTCAAGGGACCCTGCAACCCTTTTTTGAACGTTTTTTCAGATCTTAAATGCTCTCCAAATACAACCTCTCTTTACATCGGCCCTCGAACACTGGAACCCTCCATGCTGGTTTTAATTGCACATTTTTCTCTAAAAAGTGGTCTAGCGCAAGCAGTTTGAAGTCGTGAGCGTGCCCTCCTCACCCGACGCGACCTCTCCGGCCTTCTCAAGGAGCCCACCGGTTTTGGATCGAACTGTACGCATCTAACATGTCCCAAGTTGCAAACCCCCACCTTCTACCCCCCTTCCCCACTTACGTGAGTCTTCCTGCCAAAATAAAGGCTGCCTCCTCCTCCTCCTCCTCCTCCTTAAATGCTCGCAGAATGTAATCAACCAACACATCCAGTACTTAGATTAGGCGGTCGCAAAGTACCCCAGCCAAAAATTACTGCTCTATGCCCATCGGATAACTTAGAAACTTGCTCAAAAGATGTTTCCCTTTCCGTGTCTTGGCGTTCCTCGACCGCTCGAATTACGTCATTACAGCGAAGTATTGGCTATTGGCCGGCTTTCCTTCTGTTGAAGCGATGAACGCATCCGATAGTCACTTAAAAAAAGCCACCAAAGCAGAGCGGAAACGAAAGGCGTATCTGCTGCGACTAGCAAATAACGCATTGCCGCTCCATGCTGGCGATAACTGTACCCTTCGCAGTGCTTTCACACGCGAAGGAAAGAGTGAAATTGATTATCACAAGTTTTGCAGAGTCTCTTTAAGTGTGGAGCAGAAAGCTTTATATGGTGTTGTTTCCACGCTGTCTACGACATTCGCTATTAGTGGAAGCATGCTTGTCGAAAATCGGTTCCTGTCCGCGTCCGGTATAATCCCGGTAAAGGAGACTGGTTGCTTCATTTGAGCTGGACGCGCGGCTTAGTCATGCTGCGTAATTCACCAGGCGCCTGCTGCAAAGCGCCTGTTCCTGCTCTTGCTTACGTTAATTCCGTAGGCTGCTGGAGTAAGGCCGGGTTCAGACTGTTGTCGCAACTGTTGTGATATCTTTAAATAATGACGTCATTTCACGTATCCACCAGCCCAACTGCGTGAAACGTCGTTTTTTTACGTCCATAGCGCACGGTATAGCTTTTACGTCGGTATTCTAAACATAGAGTAAGTCATTCTATCTTTTGCGCAAAATGTGCGCCGGGCCTTGCTTGCGTCAGTCGGCAGGCGAAACGCGCGTTCGACGCAATGAACCTCACCGAGTCATCTGGATTCTTTGCGTTAGTTGCGCGTCGAAACACAAGCGAAGTCAACAATGCGCAAGCATGACGTCACGTAACCAGAGCAAACAATTGTTGTTGTGTTGCTGTTTTTGGGTGACGTTGAGTCAAACGCAAGTTGTATGTGGAAGCAATTGTGCAAACACTTTCTTCGGTACTATAAACAATGCACATAGTAGGAGAGGGCTCAGCGGCGACAATACGCAGGCTGAAAGGTGTCGTAAGCAGAGAAAGTTTCGCTCAAACTGGCGTCATAGCGCCGCCAAGCCGGAAAAGACTCATTGGCGCTGGATATTTATGCATGTAAAATTATTAAGCGAGCGAATTACATGCACTATGCTGTGAACCATAGCAATATAGGCTGTAGCGGAATAACCGACTATTTTTTGGCATACAATGGAAAGTAAAGAAAGAATAACCTTTATCTGAACAGAAAATAATTCACTTCTGCTCCAAGCGCTCAGGTATAAGCAGAAAAATTTACAGGGCCTCTTATGTTAGTCCTAAGACGACTTGAAGATGATAGCCTGAGTATGGGTGACACATGATTGACTCAGTTCCACGTTCTCTTTTTCCATATTTACGTTTAGAGTAGACATATCTTTCTACATCTTCCAGCGTGACTTTTGCACCGACAATCCTTGCTTTGATAGCCAAACAAATTTACTTTATCATCCACATTTTTCTCTTTTATTTAGCCAGCCTAAGTAGTCACGTTAATCCGATTATTAATGAATCGTTTGAACTTGATGGGTTAATTAGATTAGTCATCCCCTTAAATCCCTGTGTCACCAGTTTAATCGATTAGTCATTCGTCTTTATCCCCTGAGTCATCTACTTTAATCACGTAGTTCACCCATCTAAATACCTTTTAGTCGCTCTGATACGCTTCAGATCCCCTTGATTACCTTATTTCACTGAGTCACGAACTTTGTTTAATTGATTTAACTTCGATTTCCTTTGAATTCAAGCTTATATCTCTCAGTTAATTTTGATATGTCATAATTCACTTATCTCAGTTTGATATTTCTTAATTTCCTTTGAATCCTTCTAGTCCTTCATTTATTTGATTCTTATTTGTGTGTTTGTGCGTATATTGTACTCAGCGAAGTATGATGTTGTCATATTCTTTCTTCTGTGTGTAGTTGGGCTTAAGCAATATTTAGTACTGAATTCAAGAGAAGAGAAAATACTCTGGGGTTTCTTAATCTTGTTTTCTGAGTGTGTGTATAAATTTGCCCTCGACTTGAACTACTTGCCGCATTTGTAGTTTCTTATTATTGTAGTTTCTTAATATTGTTGTGTTGCTTGAACCATATGCCAGTGTGTCAACCATTATTGAAAGTCACTGCATTTATTTTCTACCAACAAACTTTGTTTACTCTTATGTTTTATGATTTCCTTGATCTGAAAATTTAAATGATTTGATTCTGTGAGTTGTATTCTGTCCTTTACATTGCAATGTATGTGTCTCTATTGTATACTTATACGAAATTTCATGTTCACGCCCTTCCTGCTAAAATCCCTAACGGGATTGGCAGGTGTCTCAAAATAAATAAATAAATAAACCAGCTATGTATTCCTCATTCATTCATTTGGTCCTTCTTAATTCAGTTTGGTTTCTGTTAATTCATCTTGATTCCTCCTAATTCCCTTTGAATATTGCTTTGTCATCCTTCTTAGATTTGCCATCCACTCATGCACAGTCACGCCTTGGTCCGCTCTACGTGCTTCTACCAAGTCGGGGTCGCCCGGAATCTTTTCTACGCGATAGGTGTTGACGGCACCAGACTTCGCAACGGTGAGTTTTGACGACCGTTTCCGGCACAAGTACGTTAAAGGTTGGCTGAACCACGAGGCCGACGAGGCTTCCGTTTTACTAAGCGCACAATATTAGCAGATCCACAGATTAAACTAATATCTGCGCTTGATAAGACGAGAGTTATCATAGCGAAAGCAGTCTCTTTCAAAGACAAGGAAGTCAGTTAAAGGTTCTGTGCAGCAACAAAAACGGCCTTTTTTTCCGACTACTCGGCGACCGGGAACAAAAAGAGTTGTCAAGCACGTTGAAAACCAAATCAGCACCGACGACCAGGCCACGTACTACATAACCTGGGCAATCGCACGAATCTCGTTAGAGCACAGAGCCTAAGCTGAAACGGAGAACCTCACTTGCATAACCCGCCGGCACTTTTACTACTATCTAAATTTAGTACAGTTAAACCTGGATATAAGAAAGTTGACAGAAATTCGCAAGTTTTCGTTACAGGCAGACTTCCAGCTAAAGCTCGCGTGAGCGGAGTAGAAGCGAAATCAAAATGCTAGAAATCAGTGATGGTGAACTCACTCTTCAAGCATTTATTCCTCAGTAAAAAGCTGCGTGCTTTCCGCCTGCTGCTTTCCCACGAGCTTAGTCACTACATGGTCCTCCAAAGAAGCCAGGCCACTTACCCCTGTATTCGCAAACGTAACTTGAGTATCACTTTCGCTTTTGACACTTTTCAGTGCCTTAACGCGTTTCAAGGACAAAGTTATTCTGAAATGTCGCCTATTCGCGAACTTGATTCTTTTTTCCGCGCTCAAGATTGGTGAGGAGTGTGCCGGCTGGGATACTATACCGGACGGCGCCATTCTTGTTTCTCACTGGCGGAGGCGGCATTTAAAATTGCGAGCTTGTGTTGAAAAGACAAACGTTTCGTTTTCTGGCAGCAGAAATCATCGCCGACGAACCGACACCACAGAGAGCAATGGAGAGGCGTGACTACACGCCGACAGACAAACCTTGCACATAATCGACACCGCACTCACGCGTGAAAACGCCGGGCAGTTTGCGGTGAGGGCAAAATTCGCTAAATTAGTGCATTCTCAAGCCGATTTCTCAGAAAAAGTAAAAAAAAAAAAAAAAACAAGGGCTCATTAGCGCAGCGAATTCGTTACTTCCAGGTTAACCGTCGCAACGCCTTCGTTACATAGAGGTCGCAAAAACATGGGTTGCAATGGGACTTGCAACGGAGAATTGAAAAACTTCGTTAAATCGAGGAATTCGTTGCATAAAGGTTCGTTACATCCAGGTTTAACTGTAAATGGTACAAAATTCGATCCCTTTAGAAGGAGAGGGGTGGGGGTTCTGTAGATGCTACAATGTCGCTGTCGCTGACACAGGCTTCCGCATGGCAATTATCTGGCCGAGAGTGCCGCCTTTTTAATAATCTACTCTATGGCGCATGTCACTGCCCACCAATTTAGGAAAAGGCGAACTGGAAATCTCTATTAAGCTTGCTATATGTAATGCCTAAGGAATAATATTTATATTTAAAGTGAGGTTATCTCTTCTCAGCAAATTTATTGTTGCTGTCTGTCGTGAAGAAGGCCAGTTTATTCATAAATTAACTTACCGATTTATTCTACACAGCATACATCGCTGACCTACCAATGCTCTAACATTTTATGCCTAATTTTAACCATCGCTCCCAAAACAACTGCACCCAATACGCACCTTGATGAGTTTATGGGAGACAAACTACTACATTCACCGATTTTTATTTCCACCAAAGTGATAGTAATTCTGAAGGCGTTGCAAACAATAAGGTTTCATATTTACTTTTTATACATGTTATTTTTAATATTACAAGAAGTTATCCGAACCCTATTTGATTTTACAAGAAGCTATTGGAACCCTATTTAACCAGTAACAATTTGGGCGTCGCAAATGGTAGTACGGGAAGCGTTTGCTGTCATATTGCCAATTTTTACGCGTTCGGTGTTTTCTCCGTCATTAAGCCACCACTGTTTTAAATAGTATATTTTTATTCTCAGCACTGTCACCTAGAGATATAGGCAAACATATTTTCACATTTAGCGCCCCTTAAATAGCTCGAATTCGTTAGGTTGGTAACAGGTGTACACAAAGTTTATCGTTACAATGTTAAACTAGCACTTGGTTTACACACGATGCAGGCTTTTCCTAAGCAAGTAAAACAGTGTTAAGTACACCAGCACTGACATCTGTCCCAATTACAGCCGCGATAATAAATAATAAGGAAAAAGCTGCAAATGTCGTCCAAAGACAATAGTCTCACCCTCTAACGTAAACACCCTTTTTTTCCCAGCCCACACCCAGGCTCATCCCTCCCGTCTCGCTCCTCGCAATATAAACAGGGTGGAAGTTTGCCAGAGCTAATTCAATTTTCACGCGTCATTCCACTGTTAAAGGCGCCATCTATTCGAGCCTCTCGTTACTGTTGAACTTAGAATGCGGCCACGTGGTCCAGGCTCGAGCGCTAGTCCTTTTTGTATTTTTTGGTTAAAACACTGTTTTCAACGTGTATTATTTATTTGCTGCCGCAAAAATCAAACAGCCGTCTTTTTTTATTCGAAAAAACACTGCAATTGCAACTTTTGTATAGATGGTTTGCCCTAAATATACCTAATTTTATCTTTTTGCTAAAAAGATTACAAGTATGAATTTTGTTTTCAGATTTAGTGATTTGGAAAATGTTTGCCTATATAAACTTCTCATTCAAGAATTATGTTGAAGTTTGGTCGGGTGGTTGAAATTGAGGGTCAGGCAGACAGGCACACCAAAATTTTGCGTTTAAGAGGCCCAAGAAAGCCTATCATTTTTAAAAACAAAATTTCTGCTTTTCTGCTCTCTGGCGGCCTCATATCAGGAAGCATGCGAAAACATGGTTTAATTCGTGTACGTTGCCAGTGCCACTAACGCAAACAATGCCAAGACCAGGTAGTGAATAGAAGTTTACTACGTCAAACAAGCTTGGCGACTGACGCAAGTAACGGGAGGTATACAGGCTTTGCGCAATAGCGCGGACGAAGAGCGGGCGCTGTGCCGACAGGACTAACGTAAGAACAGGAGGTACAGACGGCACGGCGCCCAGGAGACGACTATGACGAAGGCGCGCAACGTCACTAAATCGCGCTCTTACTTGAGAAATAAAAAAAAATCCGCCTGTCTGCTTAACACGGAAGGAAGCCCGGCGCCACCGGCTAAGGGTGCCACGAGCAGGGGTAGCCGATGCACTGAGTCGTCTGCTCGCCATCGCTTTTTTTCTTCCCTTCACCCGCACCCTCTTCCACAACAGTGGGGAAGGAAGCGCGAAGCGGAGGCCACGCGAGGTATAGTGATGTTGAATTTCGCGCCAAATGCAGCGTGACACAACACGAAGCGATGGCTGAGTACGTGACTTCAAGGCTAACCGCAAAGACGTAAAGTTGAATAAAAGAACCGGATGGACGTTTTTAAACTACAGTATGTCTGAGCTAAATTATCGTGAAGTAGGCTGTCCGAAGAATACAACCTAGAAGAGTGCGTACAAGGTTCAGGAGAGAAGACTAACATAATCATACGCGGAATTTCGGCATTCGTTTGAAGCGAAAAATAGGTTAATACGTCTGTGACATTCCAAACAAAGCGCAAACGTACTTTAGGTGAAAGTTACTGCTGACTGAGTTGCGGTTTGTTCAAGACAAAAGGAAGCTCATAGGAGAATCGCATAAAGACGACACAAGGAATGGAGCTCGACAACAATGCTTTGATCGTATTTACTGCCTCCACGGGGCACTTTTTTCTGTGTTAATATAAAGCTAAGCCAACCGATGATAGTCAAATGCAGTGGTTCTAAAATAGAAGGGATGAACTATACGTCCGGACATTTAGAACAGCCAAAATGAACCAAGCACAACACAATGCGTCGACGTGCTTTCGAAGTTAAAGAAGGATTCCAAGTAAAGCAGAATTCCAAGAAAAGGCTGTTGAGTAATGTCTTGTTCTGTATCCGAGGCTGCAACTTGGTCACATGACGGCATGAATACGCACTAGTCACAAAACAAGATGTGTCCTTTCTTTACCATCTACAATATAGCTTTTCTTTTTTACCATGCGAAGCAACTGCGGAGTATTTAGTAACTAAAAAAGCGTGTGTTAGTAGAAGCAGTGAGCGATTAAAACGTGTGAATTTCCGTGAAATCCACACATTCTTCGTAGTTCTCATGACAAAATGTAAGTTGTAGTAATCGTCCTTCTGCTTTTAAATGTGCTTCATCAGAAGCATTTAAGAAAAAATAAATGCTGCTGCTGATGATGATGATAAATGTAAAGAGATCAATCTCTCCCTGAATCTTCTTCGGTTAACCATGACTTAGACCGATATTTGCAGACGAGACGTTTTGCGGGTGAGTTTCGATCCTAGCCGTGCAGACTAATATGGTATTGGACTCGATGAAAACAAGTTAATTTTTTTGTGTGCCGAACTGAGAAATGCCCTAACAACGAGCGTTAGAAGGTCAAGCACCTTGTCGACTAAAGTTACTACGTAACCCATCTATTCGATCCATGCTTCCTTAAAGCAGTCCACACCCAAATTACGGCAAAAATATACAGGAATTTCGAGAATGGTGTATAAATGCCTAGATGGTTCTCTGAATTTTCAGTTTGTTCTCTTTGCCGAGTTTCTTGTACTTGCACTATTTAACAACTGCGAGTGCTTACTTCGCCAATGATGAATTTTCGAGCAAATGCATGGCATTGCATGGTTAGTGCACTTTCAAGATTTTTTGCCGTGATTCTGATTGTCTTTTTGTTTTTTTTATTTTTCTCTTCGCTTCCTGGGGCGGTGTTTAAGACACATAATATTGATTTTGTCCATTCATATTATTTTCTGGATATTTTTAATTCCATTTTTCTTTTTGTTTTATTTCCTTCCACCGTTATCCCTATTTACACTATTATCCGGATCACATGCGTTAACCTCGTCTGTCATGCATTTGGTGCAAATGCAGAGCGGTGCTATTTTAAGTGTCTTAGCACAATTTTGTTTGTTTCGGTTTGTGTTTTCAATTTTCTGCATATTTTGATTGATTGACTGTACGTTTTAACGCGCAGACGCAACGCAGGTGATGAGGAGCACCGTAGTGGAGGGCTTCGGATTAATTTTTAGCACCTGGGGATCTTTAAACGCGCGCCGAAATCTCGTACACACGGGTGTTTTTGCTTCTCGCCTCCATCAGAAAAGTGGCCGACGCGGCCGGGGATCGAACCCTTGTCCTCGTGCTCAGAAGCACAACCCCTTAGCCACTGAGCCACCGCGGCAGGTTTTCTTCCATTTTTGTCGTCGTTCGCCCTGTGGAAGGGTGTATAAGATGCCTATTTTTTGGTTTTCATAGTTCCAAACGACCCGTCTTTTATTTTAAATTGTTTTGTTGAGGGTGTTTTGAAATTCCTTTGACCAACTGTCTCAATTCGCGCTATTATAGCGAATAAAGCTGTTAACTTCTTGGATTAAGCATTGTTACGCAGATACAGGTCGTTACAGGGTTGATGAACTTGCGCGATATTTTTTGAATGCTTAGGATTGCTTTTTCTTCGGTGTATCTTTATTTTGTCTTCGTCGTGTGAGAGCTGTGACGAAGATAGCATTTGATGATGATGATGATGGTGATGATGTTTGGTTGTTAATGGCCAAGGCCAACTAGGGCAAAGAGCACGAAGGAAGCGGTTAGACAACTGAGATGAATAGGTGACTATTAAAATTGGTTAGCAAGAACAGGAGTAAAATCAATTGAAGAACATGAAAATGGCTGGTTTAAAGAACCAGGTTGTGATCATGTGTGATACGGAATGAAGTGTAGAAATTTAACTTCTAGCGGCGCTGGCATCATACAACCAAGAAGACCAACTCTGGGCCGTCCAGCAGGTCCGAGAGGCAATGGCTATGCAGGCCCCGGAGGACCCCGATGGGGGACCGTAAAGGGACGGCCCAGCAGTCCCCTCGAGGATGATCTAGTCCCGATCGACGAGCGCTAGCGTCTCGAACGTCAGCGTTAGTTCTGCAGGCTTAATAAAAGTTTATTCAGTCAATCAACCAATCTGATAAAAGCTTAAAGATGTTTTACAGAACACATAGGATTCTACCCTAAAAAGTAGGCTGGGTGAGGTGGAATGTGTCGTTTGTAAAGTTCTCTAACGTGTTTTATCGGGTTGTGTCAAGTGCCTTGCGTTGAATGAGTATGTGGATTACGAATTGACCTAGTCCACACCCGCTGCACACAGGTCTTGGTTATCCAGTGAGTAGGTGGGAGTGTGTTACATGTGTACTGCAAGATAGTATTTTCAAAGTTTTGGCAAATTTCATATTTTAGCTAGTTCCTATTTTTATTCTTGCTTTTTAAAATTTTACGTGGAGCAGTAACCTTTATTTACGGTATTATAACAGCTACATGTCCTAACTTCACCAACTATGATTTTGCTCACATGCGCGGCATTCCCCGCTTGGCGCTTTTTGCAATTTTTTGTGTTCCCGGTACGTATTCTCGGGTGTTTTTATTTTCCCCTTCGTTGTGTGGAGGCGATATATGAGATAAACGCTCTTGATTTGACTAGTTAATTTCTAGTATTTTGCAGTTTTTAATTTTATAAAATTTTCTTCTACAAATAATGCCTATTAACCCTAATACAACGATTATGAACTATGCTAATTATGCCTTTTTGTGTAGATACAGGGTGTTACACGAGTGGTGCTGTAGGACACTTACGCACAGAAAGCTTCGACTTTAAAATTTCCGCACGCAGAAAATAATCCTAAAGATGTCAAAAAAGGATTGTAGAAACGCAGGTGATGAGGCAGTCCTGTGTGCAAGGTTGCAGCGGTCGTGGGACCCCTACTAGGATGGAATTAGGACCGTGTTATGAACAGCATTAGCTAGAACGCCGGAATGACAACTGAACCATACTTGTGACATGACCCAACCTTCAAAATGTAGAATACATGCAAAAAACCCCGGTAACAAAACAACGCGACAGCTACGCTGTAGTCAGGATGCTAAAATTGTTATCACATGTAGTTATCAGAGCTGGGCGAATACACTGATCCCTGAGTATGTTCCTGGTTACGAGGGTAGAATTGCTTGAGGCTGGGCAAGCTTGCCAATGCGAGGCTGAACAGGGTACGAAGAATGTAGGGAAGAACAAATAAGACTTCGTGCTTGCAAATGGCTCTAGTATCGCCAAGAAATGGATCCTTGGAATCTGCATTCTACAACTTTGGAGAGCGTAGCACTATCACTGCCCTTGGCAAATCGGTTCAGTAAGCAGGTCTTTTATTTTTCTGCCAACACAATGGAGTCTTTGAAGCGAACGCATCATGTTCATGTGCTTCCTAGATGCGTCCACAACCTCATCTGCGACTCTATTGTGTTCTTTTTTAGGGTGTCAGTTCCTTGTATGTGGGTCAAGCATGCGTAGTCGCGGAAATGGAGGGCGATGTAACCGGGTGGCCTCGACTTGAGTAATGCCGCACGTTTCCTGTCAAAGCATCTTCTTGTTTGTCCTTGTAGGTGGTTGCAAGTCAGTTTATAAGCTCTCTTGCTTTTAGGTGGTGATAACTGTCCTTGCTCATTGATAAGCAGTTAGAAAAGACCTTGGAATTTGTGGCAATCCCATGAAGGTCTCGTACATTCAGGCCTCGGATAGTCAAAGTAAGTAGAGTTTGGCTGCCGAAGTACGTTGCTCCTAGGTGTCTTCATGGCGAATGTACATGGCTAGGCCTTGATTGTGTTTGAAAATGATCCCAAAGAAATGATGCCAATTTAACATCAACCAAAATCGGCAATACCATAACGACCACGGGTTGGCCAATTTGAAAAGAAAGGTTGGTAGCGTGAAATGGCGAAATTTCTAAGAGGTTGTTGGAAGCAGTGAGTTCCGTCACAATGAAGGCGTAGAAAAGGTATTGGCTCACTCAGCCTACATTTTAGTTTGTTATCAGTATCTTAAGGGTCCAGGATGTTCAGCTGCGGTTCACACCAAGTCATCGTTCAGATTATGACGAAACGTACTCCTGAAAATAATGGTAGTGCACTGAAATCGGACGTCATATTGCGGGTTCAAACATTTGTATAAATGACGCCTTTGCAGTTGATAAATGGAATAGAAGACACAGTTACCTTCTTCGTTACAAAATTCCCCCCTTTCACAATGCGGACAGGCAGGCCTCAGCTACGCTCCAAACTTTGCGTCAGAGCCCAACTGTTCCATGTACTTAGCTAAATAAGATCTTCTGTAAAGGTGATATAAGCCGTTGTTGCAGCGACATCTTGGCAGATGGCGGTCACAATTCAGTGAATAAATGATGGGGTATCTGTGGCGCACTGACGGCGTACTAACGACATTTCACCTATGCGCCCACCCTGTAGAAGCACCTCCGAACGTGTTAAAGGCGACTGTAGTCTCGTTCATGTTTTTAAAGAAGCCATGAAGACAAGAAAAGAACAAGCACTTAAAGGCAGTTTTTGACTGAAAGAACGCAAGAAAAATTGAAAAACGTTACTGATTTGCGTTACAGTGACGTAATATGGGCAGCGGTGACATGATATGGGCCAACACTAGAAATATTGTTATCATTGTGTTACCTGCACGTTAGCATGCAATTGATACGATCGCACGAAACTGCAGGCGCTACTACTATCGCCCAGTCATGTTCCTTGGCAGTGGCTTCGGTCGGCTGCAGCCAATCGCACAAACAGGATTCTGTGACGTCACAGAAAAGTCGCCGGAGTGTCATTGGGGAGTCGCCACTGTTTCATCTGTTTTCTTTAATATATAGATTATTTCTTTGAAGTTTCCGATAAATAGGTATCATTGTTACCAGAGAAACCAGTATGTTTGATCAACCTAATCTTCGGTTTTGCCTTCATTGTCCTTTAAATACACCTAAATTCATCTTAATCCCAACCTACTAGTCCTTACTATAATCACCAATCAATCATTTATTAACTTTGGTAATGATTACCATCTCTTGTGCAAGTCCGACATGCTTTCGTTCGCTTCTGGTCTTCTTTGGTTCACTTGTGTTTTTGCGTCATTTGTTTGACGCCGCCATCATTCGAGGTCGACTTTCCAATGAGGGAATGAGGTTTTAATAAAAAAGATAAGACGCCTGCGGGTTCCACCTGTGTTGTTGGTAGACAAGGCGCTCGATTTACTGTTTCATATTATAAGGCGCGATCGGTCAGCCGCCAAGCAGTGCTGGTGGCCTGGTTTTTGTTAATTTAATGTTTGGTCCAGTATAAATAACCTACACATATAGGTTCAGGTTCTGAGTATCTACGCTACATATGGGTTATGAGACGCGCAGCAGTGGAGGCAACGTATCTATACAGTCATCCTAGATTTCGTTCACGTACGCCGAAATAAGGCAACGAGCAGGTTTTGTCATTTGCCGCTATCGGGAAAACAGCTGCTGCGAGAGGTGACCAACGCAGACCACTCACGATCGGTAACTCAACGCCCTGTTAACTCGAGAGCCATCTGTACGCACATAAGACCATATTTTGTGAGGTCGCCCAGCAGAAAAGAGTCCAGTGACAATAGGAGCAATACAAATGCCTCAATTGCAAGATTCAGTCTAACTCAATTTCATTCACGATGCCCCGCACATGAATTTTTACAGATCCAACACCCACTCGTGCACACCTCATTTCCAGCTGCACAATTCTGCGGCTTACTTTTGATATAGTAGCTAACGATTAGAGAAAACGTAAGTAACATCGACACTAACGGTTCGGATCATGCTATTGAACTGAAAAGAGCTCACCTCATAAAATACAGTACGTTAACCCCTTTTTGGGCCGAGTGGACAAAGATCGGCGTCGCATTCTAGCGCGATAACAGTTTTCTTCCGAGAAAAATGTAAGGTTTACTGTTTCTGTCAGTTTCGACCTCTCTGACGTATGCGTCTAACATATATAACTACCATGTCGTGCGCGACCGCACACGGGAAGGTGGGTTGCGCTTCTCACGTTCCTCCTACGGCTTTACTAAACATTTCTCACAATTTTTAGATGACAGCCCCCTTAGCGGACATTGAGGCAGTCAGCCATTTTACTGTTTACAACCGCTTTACAAACCAGTCGTGTGGCAAATAAGCTGCAAACCCCAGCTTACTATCGGTGCACTCCCTTTAAAACCATCATGAGATCGTGGGAAATCTATCTTGATCAACTATTTTCATTACTATTTGAATTGAATGAGAGACAGCTGGGCAAGTTGGAAGGGGTTCATATTCAAAAGTTTAACTGCGCGAAAGACAAACTGCGCTCGTCTGTGTCCTTTCTTGTATTTGTCTTTCGCGCACTTAAACTTTTGAATAAGAATTTGAATTGAATTTGAACAATTGTTTTCATTCAAATTTTATTTGTTCATCCGTTGTCAAGAATTTGTTTCCATTTCGTTTCGAAGACTTGAATCTCCGGAATGGTGACTGGGAGGGGGGGGGGGGGGGGAAGATGGCACATAAAAATGAACGAGACACGGTGCTAACTTCGGCTTGTTTATTTTCAATGCCAAGTAAAGCTTTTTGTGACAGCTATATTTGAAATAGCTTTAGTAGTTCCGCAGCTGACTGGTAGGGCTCCATGATTGATCCATGGTTTCCTTCAGCTTCTGCAGTTGAAAAAAAGTACTCATCAAAAATTGTTTTAATCTGACGGCGGCGCGTCATCAAGAAATTGATTTTTCGATAATATGTGCGGGTATTCTCATGGTGCACAGAGAGAAAGCAAGGCGATCAAGATTAAGATACACCGTATCAGAAATAGCTACAAGACGTGATTAGGCGCAACAAAAATATCCTCTTCTCCTGGTCACTCCCCCCCCCCCCAAACCAAGCTACTTTTGTAATAACGATAGGCACATCACTGTCACAGATACATATAAAATTCCGTCACCCTCCTACATATTTTGGCTCCTGTAACTGGAAATCCAAAGACTAAAACTGTAAGGGGTTTGGTCTAGTTGGTCTCATGGCAAGAGGGTCACAACTGCAAATGAAGGACTTAACATGTCAGTGTTGCAAATCACACAGTAACTTTGGGGCCCATTGAAGATATATGTACACAAAGGTTAATAGCACGTGGTAGACGGCAGGTGTCAAATTATTTCTAGGAGGTAGAACACACAAATGTACCTATCTATCTTACGGCAATCCCCTTACCTGCATTTCAAAGGCAATAATCTGAGGTAACTCAGAAGCGACGGTATCCTCGAAGGCCACCGTATCCTCCAAGGCTGCCGTATCCTCCAACGATTCCAGATCCGAGGCCGTATCCTCCGAATCCACCTGAGTCCTCCGAGGCTGGAAGCTCCGAAACCACCAAGGCCTCCCGAGGCCACCATATCCACCAAGGCCGGATCCTCCGAGGCCGTACCCACCGAGGATACCGTATGGACCGAGACCACTCAATCCTCCGAGGCCATATCCACCGAGGCCACCATAAACTCCGAGGCCGGATCCTCCGAGACCACTAAGTCCTCCGAGGCCATATCCCCCGAGGCCGCCGTAACCTCCGAGGCCGTATCCTCCGAGACCGCCATATCCTCCAAGACCAGATCCACCTAGCCCAAGGCCATTACCTCCGAAGCCGGGACCAAATCCTCCAAGGCCAGAACTACCGCGGCCTCCATAACCTCCTAGGCTGGAACCCCCTAAGACCGCCAAGTCCTCCCGGCCCAGAAACACTGGGGCTGCCATTACCTCCGGGGCCGGATACTCCGAGACCACCATTTCCACCAGGTCCAAATCCACCGGGACCGCCATAACCTCCGGGGCCGGATCCTCCAAGGCTACCATATCCTGCAGGCCCATATCCACCGGGTCCACCAAAACCTGCGGGGCCATATCCTCCCGGTCCAAATCCACCAGGGCCGCCATATCCTCCCTGGGCCACCAAAACCTCCGAGGCCACCGAAGGGACCCAGGCTATAACTTCCTAATGGACCATACCCTCCATAGCCGAATGGCACTGGCGCTACCACGGGAGCTGGGAACGGAACTAGTCTAGGGACGACGACTGGGTGAGGGACTCGAACCGGAACTGGGTGTGGCTGTGGGACTGGAACTGGGAATGGTCGCGAAACTGGAACTGGGCGTGGAACTGGGTAAGGAGCTGGTCTTGGGACTGGGACCGGGTATGGGGCGGCTACAAGGTGTGTGGGAATCGGTACCGGGAAACGCGTGGACCTACCACTCAAGGGGTCGACCACCTGACCCACACCCTGCTGGAAGCCCACAAAACCTTGGCGGATTCCATTTCCGAGATGCCTGAGGCCTGGAAAACCGCTTAGAAACCTTCCCAAGCCACCATATCCCCAGGGGCCACCATAACCTCCGTACGGTCCGAGGCCACTCAATACTCCGGGCCCGCCGTATCCTCCAAAGGGGCCAAATGGTCCGAGGCCACTCAGTCCGCCTAGGCTGCCATATGGTCCCAGGCCGCTCAATCCTCCGAGTCCACCATATCCTCCTAGGCGGCCAAATGGCCCGAGACCACCTAATCCTCCAAGGCTACTATCTGGTCCCAAGCCACTCAATCCTCCGGGCCCACCGTATCCTCCGAGGCGGCTAAATGGTCCGAGACCACTCAATCCTCCTAGGTTGCCATATGGTCCCAGGCCGCTCAATCCTCCGAGTCCACCATATCCTCCTAGGCGGCCAAATGGCCCGAGACCACCTGATCCTCCAAGGCTACTATATGGTCCGAAGCCACTCAATCCTCCGGGCCCACCGAATCCTCCGAGGCGCCCAAATGGTCCGAGACCGCTCAATCCTCCTAGGTTTCCATAGGGTCCCAGGCCGCTCAATCCTCCGAGTCCACCATATCCTCCTAGGCGGCCAAATGGCCCGAGAGCACTTAATCCTCCAATGCTGCCATATGGTCCAAGGCCACTCAGTCCTGCGAGGCCACCATAAACTCCAAGGCTACCAAATGGTCCAAATCCACCATACCCTCCGAGAACACCGTATCCCCCGAGGCCACCGTTTCCGCCAATAGCCACTTAATCCGCCTAGGCCTCCGTATCCACCGAGACCACCATACCCTCCAAGGAGTCCACCGAACCCTCCAAGACCATATCCACCCAAGCCGTATCCTCCAAGTCCGGATCCACGGAGTCCAGATAGGGAACGGAAAGATTGGCCAAAGGCGCCATGGCAGGCTGCAAAGAGAAATACACCAGAAGAGAACCTTAGAATGGTTTGCAACACCCTGCTTCTACATATAGGTTTGTTTAGTGCGTTCCAGCCGTTACATTTTTCCCAAGAAGGCGCTTCCGCCCTCGGGGACGAAGGAAAAAAGGCGAAATATGTAGACATCGAGGCAACCTTTTACTGTAACATAGCATTTGCATTGCTTAGATGGTACCAGTGTTTTACTTATTATAGTAAAGGGCCCATATGAAAAGCGCTTTGAACAGCTTATATTGTACCTCTTTGAAGTCTTTAAGAAGCGCAAACGATGCTGGTTTGAGGGAATTTTATCCCTTGCAGGGAGTTGCGGGAGTGTCTTTTGAGGTGTTTGCACTGGATGCGCATGTTTTTTGCATGGCGTCAATCAAAGACAGATAAACTAGTTGGCGCTCGGTATTCGCGCACAGCACCCGGCCCACTGAGTGACATTTTACGATTTCTTTTTTTCTAGGATGGAACTCTATGGCTATTTCATACATGTGAAGTTGCGTAAAAGTATCGTCTGTACTGGCGCGGCTTAAAATTAAGTTCAGTCGGTGGCCTACGGCGGCTTTTCATTGCTATTAATAGCATTGCCCTCAGCGGAATACCGTATACTTGTCGGGGTGGCGCAGCTGTCACCGCGGCATCGATGCTGGGTTTGGATCGCCCGTATTTGTGCTCCTTCGTCGTGATAGCGGTAGCTCCTTCTTGGCGACTAGTCGGTATTCGTTAATATGCGCTGGGGACTAACCTTAGGCGTGGACTTCGCTATGGGACATCGTATCGTTTTCTGTTTTTCTTCAGTGGAGAAAAATTTATGCCGATTTTGTATTCCTAGGCCCCCTTTCGCACACACCCCTGCCACCACCGCGTACACCCGAACCACCCAATTTCCGTAGCTTCACACATAAGGTGTTTATTTTAGAAATTTGTTGGTAGTGAGACGCGTAGAAATTTGGGGATGTTTGAGGAGGCGGGAAGCGAATATTTTCTCTGTATTTTAAGCTTTGGTTTTTTATCCCTTCCGGCTGACCTGGTAAAAGAAGAAAGACGCAAGTGGGCTAGAAAGTCGCAACAAACACATGTGCGCACAACATTGAAGTTAGAGTCGTTCGAAAGTGAATAAACGAATTAGAGAAACTTAAGATTCGTGGAGAAAGATGATGTGTTCTTGAATACTCTGAAAAATATTTTTTTACCTGACTCGTTTGTTCCCATCATACTTCCCACATGTCTCCCAACTTTCTGATTCGTTAGTTACAAACCACACAAGGGCATTAAAATTTGGTTAGGTTCTGGAGGAGTGCATTCCAATTTTTGAAACTTCTGCCAAACTTATGCAGTAGTTCCAGCTGTTCAAAATTGTTACAAGGACCCTGAGACAATCTTCAAAACTTTTCTTTTTGTAAATATGAAATTCTTTCATAATGCAGTCAACAAGTGCATCCAGTACTTATTATAGGAGGTGGCAAATAATTCAGCCAGAGATACCAGCTGAAACTTGATCGAAACTTGATCAAAACTGAAACTTGATCGAAATATCTTTCTCTGTTTCCCTGTCTTGGCATGGTTTGAGTGCTGGAATGATGTCATTCGAGCGATGCCGCTGCTATTGGCAGGCTTCCTTTTAGTTGCATAAATAAAATCATTTTATAGCCACTTAACAAATCCTCAACAAAAACAAACCATAACTGGAAGGCACATCTGTTGCGACGAGAAAATCACACCGTGACGCTTTGTGCAGGTCGCACATCTTTCACATTGCTTCCAGTTACGAATGAAGGAGCGAAAGCGTGTATCGGCAGTGCTTCCAGGTGCCTCAAAATATGCGAATGGAGCTTCAAGGGATTTCACAAGCTTTGATAAAAAACGTTTTTCATAAAAAGCAAACGAGCGTAATGATTGGAAGCGGCATTGTGAGTCCCATGAATTGTATCTTTGTTATTATATTTTGTGCTTAATAAATATTTCTTTATATACTGACTTGTGGGCAAGTAGCGGAATGCATAGAGAATGGTTTTTGGAGTTCCTTTTTATGCAGCCACGTAATATTGACTGCTAGGGTCTCTAAGCGGAACACTAGGCAACACAAAATATCGCTCTCTGCAAAGTGCAGAAATCTCGGTCCAGCTATAATTAAAAATGGAAACCTCGAAGAAAATATACCATCCGGGCAGCCTTAAACTGGCAAAGGAGCACTGTCCGCACACTGCCATGCACGTTTGCTTATAAACCACCGATGGAATGACACTAAATGTGTCTGCTGAGTACCAGTGCAGAAAGGGCTGTATTTCCGGGTACTAGTTGCCGGAAACTTTGACGAAGCGATCTTTATCTACTGCAATAGACACTGAAAGGCGCGGATGGCTCGTGTGCACATCTCCACCAGAAGCCGCCTATCAAAAAACTGTTAGGAGCTCTCAATGCAACGATACAAAAATTATTTAGCCGTATTGACCGCCCCCACCCCCTTTTCAGATAGGGCCACGTGCAAGCCCAAAGGCGCAACTTAAGAACCTTAGGCAAATGCACCGCAAATAAGTTTGTGCTCTGTGCGCAACGTGAAGTAGTCTTTACTTCCAGGCACACCAATTTTCCGGTCACAACATGACCTGGCAAAACGTAAGGTTACAACCTAACGGTCGGCCGCTTCACCAAACTTGAGTCTAAGTCAGTGAAACCTCCAGTGTTTTCGCTGAGAACAATAATCCTGAGAAACTCACCGACAGAGAGGAGAGCTACCACAACGAAGGTTTTCATCCTTGCGGCGGCCTGGGACTTCCGCAATACGACCGGTTTGCAGCCGAAGCCAGGTGCTTTTCGAGACCCAGGTCGGTCCTTATATACGTTTTAGAGCAGCATTGTTTGGTTCCTGTATATGTCCACGTAAGGCTAACCACAATAATAGCAACGCGCATAGCAGACCATTGTTTAGGCAACCAAGAAAATCTAATTTTGAGCTTTGTATTAGGGAAACGCGGATATGTCTTTCCATCAAGTGAAGAAGTATTGTCATATCTGCTTGAGCGACCGACTTCGCCTGCGTCGGCGGAGCTATACGGGGTTAGAGAAGAACTTAGATACATTCTACGCCAGCCGCCGACATGTTGGACTGTTTTCTCTGATGACCATGTCCAGCGCGACGTAAAGTATTTTGACCATGTTGCATACGTCGCTGGACATAGCGTTAACTTCCAGTGGCTTCCAGGCCACAGCGGCGTTATTGAAAACGAGAAAGCGGACTAGGCTGCCCGCAGGGGCCTACAAATGAGAAAAAGAAAGAAAATTTTCTTCACGAAGCATGATGCCGCCACAATGACAAAGGCACTAGCTCTGTTGGAAATGAACCGTTAATGGTCTTTGCCGCAGTATCATTACGTTTTTTTTTACATTTCATAGACCCGTATGTCTGAATTCGGCTGCCAGAACGTAATTGTTTCATAGGCTTTGCCTTAATGCAGCACTCACAAATTCCTATCTACATCGGATCGGCCGAAAATCAAGCCCATATTGCGGTAAGTACGGTTCACTTGAAATTGTTGAACATATATTACTGGAGTGCTCTGCCTATGCCGACTGAAAGTGCCGTTGACAACATACAATTGATTGTCTCCACCCTGGAACATTGACACTTAGATAGGTACTTGGACCATGGCCCTCTCCCTCCGCTCAGCGAAAAACCCAGTCCGCGCTATTCGAATTTCTCCAGGACATTGGTATGCCAACGAAATTGTAGTCCTCCCTTAATTTCAGGGAACTTTGAACTCGATACCCTGAACAGGGACTGTATTTTATATTTTCCTTACTAGTACTCTCCTCTCCTTCATTACACTTCCTACCTTTTTGCCTCTTCTCCTTTCCCCGCAGAGTAGCATGCCGGCGAACTGATGTCGGCAAACCTCTCTGCGTTTTCCTCTTTAATAAAGAGTTTTTCTCTCTCTCTGGCCTCACGGAGAATCTCTTATCTATGAAAAAAATTACTTATTTGCTTTAAGCGGTGATGGCAACGTTCGAAAAAAATATCTGAACGCACTATGTTTCAGAGGGTGCCATAAAAATAGCTGTGAAAAAAAAGAAAAAAAATTGTATTCATTAGTTGCAACACTAGTTTCATTAGCAGAAAATCTACCGCCAGTGGGCTCAGAGGCCGCTGCGCCTGGCTGATGGCTTGGCTGTGTTTCTGACTAACAGCGTAGTAATACTTCCGTGGCTACCTGTAACGGAGGTGCTGACCAGAGACGGGACTAGATTGGGAAAGACCGACAACTCGATGGAGAGATAACATGAGGGATACTGGTGGCATAGGATGGGTTAGTGAAGCTCAGGACAGGAGCAGTTGCAAGTTTATTGCAGAGGCATTCATCCTGCAGCAGACATAAACAGTCCGCCGCCGCCGCCGACGACGATGATGATGATTTTATTAGGTTTTTTTAGTGCTCTAAGGGCCCGAGATAGACATTACGTAGGGATGTTCGGAACAGAAGAAGACAGCTCGGGTACAAAAATTCGCAGAGAGGGCTTTAAAAGCCACATTTTTATCTTGTCAGAGCACATCATTTTGTTCTCTTTTTTTGTTTAAGAGGGCACTGGTTAACGCCACTGTAATGTAATTGGGACGCAGAGGCACGAAACGATGCTACTAAAGGTAAATCATATGTTGCGTACATAGGCAAGAAAAAGTCAGTGGGTAGATAGAATGTTTTGCGACGTTTCTGTGAATTCAACATCTGCCACGACAAAGAAAAAAAAAACAAGGTAAAGCACAGACAAAAGTAACCTACATTTACAGAAATTTTCTACCAGCCCGTTCCCTAAGGTTTAGCTATATGTTTTGGGGGATAAATAATCACCACGCGGTTTCACAAGAGGATGACCTTAAAAAGCATGAGTCGGTATGCGAAAATATACTGGCTGGTAGCAAGATTTATTCCTGGATAGCGAAATCTAGAGGGGAGTTCTGGCACTTTTTTGCTCTAGCGAAGGTAGGTCTAATAATAACAATTATGAGAATACTCATCACATTATTCATATGATTATTATTATTGTTATTGCTATTTTTATTACGTCTTGAGACCAGGTGAGCTTGTCCATGTAGGGCTGAACATGGTACGAAGGATTTCGAGAAGAACGACTGCAGGACCTGATGCTAACTGGCTGAAATGTCGTCAAGGCGCACACTGCTTGGTACGAGCATTGCACAGCCTTAGAGAACGCTGCACAACCCCTGTCCTTGGCAAATCAGTTCCGTGAGCAGGGCCTTTTCTTTTTCTGCCAAGACAATGCAGATTGCAATGAACCCATCATTTTTATGTCCATCACAAGTGCGCCAGCAACCTCAGCTGCCCCTGTATTGTTATCCTTTTTTTACAGTGTCTGGGCCTTCTGTGCAGGCCGAACATGCCTATTCACGGAAACGGGAAGCAATGTGTCTGCATGGCGGGGTCTTGAGTAATCCCTCTCGTTTCTGTGTCGTCTCGCTGAAACATCTTCTGGTTCGTCCTAGTGAAGTTGTGGGTGAGTTCATAACCCGTATGCTCATTGCTCGGAACAGACTATTTGATAGTGTTTCGAGGCTATATAAAGAGTGATTGATTAGATGTAAGCGAAATACCTTTTGAGAGATAATATTACGTTGGAAAGACGCAAGGGAGACGGGGGACTGGGCTGCCCTTATGGTGTTAACGTTTAATGGAACATATCTGTATACACATGATGATGATCACACATGCTTGGTGGTGTCCTCTTCTACATTCAACATATTCGCGCCCGCGGGGGACTTAGCGCGGGGTGAATAGTACGCCCGTAGTCACAATATTTGGTTGTACATGTCCGCGTTCCTCACAGTCACGTAAGATGTCGGATTCAGAAAATTTTGGTTTTTCCGGTGCTCAAACCTGCTTCACAGTTTGCGAGTCGAAGAGTGTCGCAAGAATAGCACAAACAACAGAATCGCGTTTTGTTTTCGAGATAGGTAGACTGCATTTTTTATTAGTTTCGCGTCGATATCGTTGTCTAGGAGGTGAAAATACTTTACCTTCCGGAATCCTTTCTCAGCCTAGAACCTTAATTTTACGATGGGTTGTGCAACCTAATAGGTTCCCGGCACACGGGATATTTATGAGTAGCCTTTGTCCAGCTTTTGAGCTTGTTTTTGGAGAAGGTCTTCACAAAAGCCCATTTACGTGGCTTTCCCCCGCCATCCACGCTGTCATAGCTGCCTCCTGAAGACCTCAGCTCGACAGAAACAATAGCCTCATCGGTGTTCCTTTGTTTACTATGAGAATTCGACTTTCTTGGCGAGGATGAGAAGCTGCCGAGTTTGGTGGCACCAAATATTACGGCGGAAAGACGCAAGCGAGAACGCGGCCATGTCTACCCCTTACGACGCTGACGTTTGATGGGATATAGCTAGTACACGCGATGGTGATTACCGTGAGTGCGTGGTGCAACCCTCTTGTTCCATTTTAAGCACGTATAATTAATGTATTTATCTAAGTGGAACTTGCCCACGAAGTACATCACTGCAAAGCGTCTTTATTACTGTTGTTCCCGCTGAGACATTGAGAGTGCTTCAAAAGGATTCTAAAGAAGGAAAAGGGAGCAAACACACCTAACATTGGAATCATTGGCCTTACCATCAGCCCCACGGGTATCCGAGTTGAACTGTAAGATTGGTAGCGTGAAATGGCGAAAATGTCTAAGAGGTAGTGAGAACCATTGATTTCAGTTACGACGCAACGTCAAGCATACCATTAGCAGAGTCAGTATACATTTCAGCTTGTAGATTTTGCCCAGTCGATTAAAAGGCCCCGGACGTTGACCTAGCTTTCAGGAAACACCGGAAGAGCCAAATTACGACCATATGCATTCGTGGAACAAAGTAGGGCAAAGGCGCTGTGCGTGATGCTGCGGGTTCAATTAAAATTTTGCATCAGTGACGCCTTTGAAGTTTATCAAGTCGAACAGACGACCTAGTTCTCTTGTTATGCAGTCTTTATTCAGGGCTTCCGGCTTTGCACCAAAAAATCACACCTTCATCGACTTTGCGAAACTCTAGGGGTGTACGAATATCAAATTTGGGACTTGCGAATAGAATATAAATAGTAAAGACTGAGTGCAGACCGACTCAGATATTTTTGAACACCAACAGTAAGAACTAACTGTGAATCGATTCAAATATTTTAGAGGGCAAATACTTTCGCTTTAGTGTGTACTGTACAGTTTTTAAAACAGGGCTACAAAAGAAAAGTTGCAGAGACATCTCCGTTTCGATCCGAAGATGTAAGGCGTGATAGCGATATATCGACTCCCGCGGAGCGTTCTCGTACGCAGTTGCTGTATTTCTAATCAATGCTTCACAAGCACTAAAGTTCATCGAAAAGAGAAAGACTGGCAACGAGGGTTCTTAACAACCGTAGCACAGGAGAGACAAATGCTCCCTGCGCTTCTGTGGCTTAAAATGGGCGTGAAAGATTGCTGACGCGAGGTGCTGGTCAGGTTGAGCGAGGAGGCATCAGTGTCAGTGTTTCAAAGTGTTTGTATCAATGACGTTGTATCATTGCCCTCCTTTCCAAACTTCTGTTGCCGTAGCTCCATATCACAGGTTCAGCTGAGCCCTCGAATCTTGCTGCCTCAGTCTTAGCTTCCGGTTGGCAGCGGTGACGTATTTCCGTGGATGCCTGATGGGCACGGCTGATAGCGGACCGCTAGGAGCCACGGGGGAATCGAAAAATTAGCCTAATAACGCTATCGCGTTAAAAACATAACTTAGGGAAGTAGGTCTTAAAGGGACACTCAAGACAAAACCGAAGTTGGTCTAAATAAATAGATCAGCGTCCACAGAAGGCGAATATACCAGCCTCTGGGGCAGTACCCTTAAAATATGCTCGTATATAATCACAACAGGAAGCGATCAGTAGCCCGGCAGAGATGATATAAAGAGTAGCTGACCGGATGTGCCAAGGGTACGTGACGGAGAACAGTACGAGGAGCGGGAACATGTGCTCTCAAGGAAACCCATGAAATCTTTCTTTACACATTTACTTTCGGAAGTCATAAACAATTATAAATGTGCAGGCAAAATTCAAGCCATGATGATGATGATTAAAGGCCTCCCCTTTGAATCGGGGTGACGGCGTGCGCCATCTAGCCTATGTTGTTTGAATTTAAATTTAGTCCCTCAACTTGGATTTTTTTTTAATTCTCCCCTGCCGCTACCCCTGGCTGGGATGTTATTTTATCGACTTCCCTGCTTTTTTTCCACCAATACTCTCGCCGCTTCTGAGTAATACCTACTGCTGACCAGTTAACACTGTTGAGCAGCTGTAAACCGGAGGACCAGACCCTTCTGGTGACACGGGCCAAGACGGCTAGGACAACGCATGGATTTCCGGACTAGGGTTCCACTCTCACATTGGAGCTCATTAAAATGTTTTCTCTCTCAGCTCTCTCGCTTCCGGTCGCTGTTCGCGCCAAGCAAAACGTCATAAAATGGTGCGAGGGAAACGAGAGAGATAAACGCGTTTTTAAAGTGGTAATTTCTCCGCAATTGAAGCATCTTTCACCGCCGAATAAACGCTGACAGTGCTGCGGGGCAGTTGAACTTTTGTATAAACCAAGCTTGCTAGCTGCCATTAGTGTCCCCTTAACACATCGGAGTGTTTATGTAAAAGTACTTGACAAAAAAATGGTGCAAAAATAAAAGATTTGGAAAGCATTCGAACAAAAACGTGGCATACATTATTGCTAACAAATGCGGGTTACTCATCATGTTGGGAATACAGGAAGCATATAGCATCTGACAGCCTGCAGTTCATCCACCAGTACTTTAAGAAAACCCGCCGCGGTGGCTCACTGGCTAAGGAGTTGCGCTGCTGAGCACGAGGTCGCAGGGTTCGATTCCCGCCCGGGCGGCCGCTTTCCTGATGGAGGCGAAAAGCAAAAACGCCCGTGTGTAGGAGATTTCGGCGCACGTTAAATATCCCCAGGTAGTCCAAATTAATTCGGAGCCCTCCACTAAAGCGCGCTTCACCGCCTAGGCTGCGTCGGTGCTATAAACCCTGCAATCAATCAATCAGTAGTATAAAAAGATGCTAGCTATGCTCCCTAGTGGCCCGTATAAATTCACTGCAAGCATTTCCAACAAATGTCTCTTGATTTCTCCCTCATGCCACTCTACTGACAGGAAACTTCAATTTGGGTTATAAACATCACTGAAGTAGCGTTCCATTTCAGCTAAGAAACATCAGACATGTCATACACTACTAGATTAGCCCAAGACTGATACGTGTTAGGCTTCTTTGCCCAGCGGTGTAGTAGTGCAAAAAAACCAACACCAACGGGAAGTATGTGCGGTGAAGCTTGAGAGCTCCAACGTCGTGCGGCAAAGCTACCTTTATTGCTCTTATATTATTGCTCTTTATTGCTCTTATAGAGCCGGTTGCTTGCGAACTAAGAGCTTTGTGGGGAAGTATTCACAAAATGACGGGGTATGGGTGGTCTACGGAAAAGAAACAGAAACTATGCGGCACATAGTGTTAGAATGCGAGGGTATCCATCCAAATCTACATGAGGGAAATATTCGGCTTTCAGAAGCCCTAGGATTTAAGGGTAGCGCAGTGGAAGTTAACTTCAAGGCTGTCGAGGCGACGAAAAGAAGATTAGAATGCTGGTGGAGGAAAAGCAGAGAGGGGATTGTTGCCTAGGACAGTTACCACCTGTAAGAGAAAAAAAAAAGTATGTTGTGCCTAATAAGATTTTTTGTGTCTGCCCTAAGCAGCGCTAGCATTAAACCAAGAGTATTTAAGATTAAGGGTAACAGAGTGGATCCCTAGATAAGGCAAGCGATGCAAGGGGGCGGCAGAAAGTTAGATGGGCAGATGAGATCAAGAAGTTTGCGGGAATAAATTGGTCGCAGTTAGCACAGGACCGGGGTAATTGGAGATTAATGGGAGAGGCCTATGCCCTGCAGTGGGCGTAGATAGGATTATGATGATGATGATGATTATGATTATGATGATGATAAAACACAGGTATATTAGTCCCTTTTGGTAAGATGATGTGTCATAACCCCGCTACAAAGGGGAAACCAATAGCAATCAGCATATTCGCAATTTAAGACGATAGTTTTTCTTGAGCTGCTTAAACCCAAAAAATATTGGCCTACCTCTCTGTCTGTCTGTCTGTCTGTCTGTCTGTCTGTCTGTCTGTCTGGCTGTCTGTCTATCCCGTCCGTCCGTCCGTCTGTCCATCTATTCAGACACCCGGCCAAAAGATAAAAACTTCTTGAAACGAGAAGTTTATATCGAAACAACCATTCCAAATCACTAAATTTGGTAAAATGTTGCATACTTGTCAACGTTGTTGAGCAAAAAGAAATCCTTAGGCATAATATAACAGAAAAGCAGTACATAACTGATACTCGCCGTGCTTTTAAGTGCGAATGCACTTCTTAAGCGAGCCTGAAGCGTCCGCCGCCGTCCGCATAGCAACAGCTGCGGGTGCGCGCGCTCCTCGTCTTCCTTGGCAACGGGGGGAGATGGGCGCGCGCTGCCTGGCCGCTGACATGGCACATACCCACGTGGGGGATTGGCCAGGAATCTCCTCGTCTTCCTTGGCAACGGGGGGAGATGGGCGCGCGCTGCCTGGCCGCTGACATGGCACATACCCACGTGGGGGACTGGCCAAGAATCGGGCGTGAGAAGGGCTAATGCACCCGCTTAAAGGAGTACTGACACGAAATTTCAAAGCTGAGATCCGCTCTAGCAATCAAGTACAACGACAACACAAATAGGTGTCTGTGAATAAATGCATCTTTCTTTCTTTGTAGTTGTGTGTGTGTGTGTGATCTCTCTTTCGCGAACATTACCGAACCGCGCAAATTCAACTCGTGCATTCGCACTTTCACATTCTTCCCCTCGGGGAAATGCGGGGAATTTTTTTAAAATTGAAAACAGATGAGTGCTAGATTTTTGCGAGACAGGTACAAAATTCTTAAACCCTTTCCTGCGGAATTAGGGGTACATGCTTAGCTTAACCTCATTGAAAACGAAAATGACCGAAATGGCAACGCAATGATTGCAAAACGGAACCGAAAATGCTTCTACCAAAAGAAAAATGCAATGGTCGAGATGAAAAGGCAGAACCAAAGTCTTAAAGGGGGATGGAGGAAAATAGAAGTGGGACATTCGCGAAATCAGCATTATTGTGGAAATGCTGGGCGTTATGCGATTTACGCTTTCCCGTAATTGCTTAATATTTTTCTTACTTTTCTTAGTTTTTCACAATTTCGTTCTATAAATAAATTATCTGCATTTAGACTGTTATAACGATTACACTTGGAATTTTCGCGAAAGATGCAATATTGTGCAAATGCAGGGCTTTACACGGTTCGTAATTTTTGAGTATTTTTTTCATATTTGTATTGTTTTTTAGTGTTTTAAAATTTTTGTCTACCAATTACCTCATATGCGCTAATATAACGATTATAGGTGGAACCTTTGCGAAATCTGTATTATTGGGGAAATGCCATGGGTTATTCGTTTTTCCATTTCCAGTAATTCTTTAATATTTTTCTTACTTTTTAGTTTTTCAAAATTTTCCTAACAATTATCTCTGTTTACGTTATTATAGCAATTACATTTGCAACTTTCTAAAAATCTGCATTATTGTGAAAATGCAGGGCTTTGCACGGTTCGCCAGTTTCCGTAATTATTTCATATTTTTCTTATTTTTTAGGTTTTCAAAATTGGGTCGACCAGTTATCTCCACTTACGCTGTTATAGCGATTACAGGTAGAACTTCCGCGATATCTGCATTTTTGTGGAAATTCAGGGCGTTAGACGGTCCTGGCTGTGGGGGTACTCGACAACGAATGCACGCATTAAAAACGACTAAAGATTGGAATTGTTTAATACAGTGCTAATTATTATAACAGCTTTAGAGAACGTCCCCCGAAGTGGCGTCCTCAAATGCGCGCCAGGGGCCCAATTCTTCTAAAGAGGGGCGTTGTTTTGAAACGACACGGTTGCCCCATGCAAATGCACGTGTTCTCAGGCTGGGGCACCGCTTTTAGGGGCAACGGACGGGTGCAAAGCTCAGGTAGGAGCACTGTAACAAGGGCACAATGCGACAAGCGAAACAAGAGGAGGGGGGGGGGGGGGGTGCAGTGCGCGTCAGCTTTGCGCCCTCGTTACAGTGCTCCAACCTGAGCTTTGCACCCGTCCGTTGCCCCTAAAAGCGGCGCCCCAGCCTCAGAACACGTGCATTTGCATGGGGCTACCGCGTCGTTTCAAAAGAACGCCCCCCTTTAGGGGAACTGGGCCCCAGAAGTCGTTTAAAAATGGCGCCAAACGCGCCCCCATGTGGACCCGCCTGGTCACTGCAAGTTTAGTTTGACGCATAGTGGCAATTACATTGTTATTTTTTTAAACGCGTCATAGCGTTTATTTTTACAATTACTTTACAAAAATCGAAGTTGCTATTTGCCGCAACGGCACGGCGCTAGTTGAAATAACGTTGCGCAAGCATTGCGAAGCGTTTGTTTACGTCAAGTCGTTCTTCTATATGCTCTTTGCCCGCACGTAATTGTTTTCCTTTTTTGACATATTAGAGCGAACTTTCGCGCCTGAAGTCCCCTGTGATAGTAGCGTTGCCTCGCTTTTGTCGGAATCCCCGCAAAAAACAACAATTTGAAAAACAAAAATTAAAAGAAAACTTTGGAGTGCAATTTCTCAAAACACATTTCCGCTGAGATACGGAACATTTTCTCTTCTCTTAAATAAGTTTCCAAAACAGTTTTTGAGAGTTGTTTCTCAACTCCCGAAAAATACACACGTGTACCATAGACACATTCTGAACCCGAATAAGCACGCTCTCACCCCAATTTCTTTTTTTTATTTGCACTTTTTTCTGTCGAAAAATATTAAAATGTGTGTTTGTGCTGTGTAAATATTTAAAAGAAATGGACGGTTAATGCCACCATTATTATTCTGCTTCAGAAGAAAGCCTGGGGCATTTAACTAATATAAAAATGTTTCAGCCCTGTGCCTGCAAATACATTTCTGAAAATGTTCCTTACGCCGAGACAAAAAGATAAACTAACTTTAGAATTTTATTTTAAAAGCTATTACGTTTCTTGGTATGAAATTTCGCACACAGTTAGTGGAAATTTTACACATACACCCCCAAAATTTATGCTGGTTACTCCAAAAATAGCGATGTTAGCAGCAGACGTAGTTAGACACCTTCGTCACTATCACTACCGCCTTAAAGGGGCCCTCAACATGGTTCAGGGTTCCGAAAGTTGCAAGTTTACAACTGCAATCGCTGGAGTATTCTCCAAAAATATCCCGCCTAAGATATGGCTTAAAAGCGTTGAGTATTAGCCGAGTTTCGTTCATTAAAAAGGGCCAGCAATAAGGCCTAGAGCTTTAGCTTCTGTGGAAGCTGTGACGTCACCGACTAGGCACAAGACCACCTGAAAAAATAGGGACAGGTTCGAGATGCGGGCAGCCATTGGCTCGGCTCGGCGGTACGTCACGATTTTTTTAGCAGTCACCGGCAATGCCCCGCCTACATGTGCCGCTAGGCCCGCTACGGCGGCGCCGGTCGGCAGTCGGACCGGATCGAACTTCCGTGAGGCCGTGCTCATCGCTGTACTTCTTGAGTTAGGTAATTAACTACAAATCGTGAATTAAATCCCATCAACGAAAAAACCACTGGCCACTGTTCTACTGTTTTGGAGACATTGTGTATTAGGTTTTTTTCGAGCAATGCCATCGCTCTTTTTTTAAATATTTTTGCATGATAGCTGGGACACCCTGTATAATCTTTGGGAAACTGTATCTCCAGCAACGCATATGTGAATAGCAATGAAGTCGACTTAAGAGGCGCTCGGCTTGCGTCCCTTCAAAGGCCTTATTGCAAGAGGTCTTAAGGAGGTGTTTGATAAAACGCCCACGGATCATACTGCAACAACACATGTCTTACATTGCATCTACAAATGTCGTCCCAACAACGTATTTTTAGATGCAGAGCATCTCATTCACTCGCCTTGTCCCTCCGGCGTCGTCGTCGTCGTCGTCGGCGTTGTCCGCCCCTCCCCCATTCTCCTCGCCGCACCAGCTGCGCTCTCCGCCGCTCACCCCCTCTCCTCTCCGATAGCGAACACTCTCTCGCGAGGGGCATTGGATTGGATTGGATTGGCTTGGCTTGGTTTGGATTGGATTGGATTGGATTGGATTGGATTGGATTGGATTAAAGTGGATTGTGTTGGATTGTGTTGCGTCATAGCCGCGGCAGACGCGCTGGGGCCGGCGCATGTTCAGTACTCTCTCTTCCGCGGTTTCCTCTCCTTCGGGCGCGCTGCGCATATAACCGGTGTGCCGTTCTCCGGCGAAGCAACATCCACGCTTGGCTCAAACACCTAGAGTCCACGCCGCTTTACAAGTACGCCAACGTCGTCATCGACTGGGACCGGCTTACGCAGTCCGTTCAACGTTATGCGCGCTATAAAACGCGGTCCCTTCGCCGCTCCGCCTATGCGTCGCATCTACACAGGGGTCCCCGCGAGGGGAGGTGGGAGTTTTTGTACGGTACTGAAGTTGATTCCAAAAGGTGCCCATAGGGAAACTAGGGGCTTTATGGAGTGTTTTAACATTGCTTAGGGCATTCTTATTCTCATTGAAGACGTCTTATGGTGCCGCTTCAGTGTTTTCTCAGCAAAAAAATTCGCGCTTAGAAGTGAAGTAGAATTTAGGGGGAGATCGGTTCACTGGGATACATGGGGTCTCTTGTAGGTATTCTATAAAAAGACGTAGGCCGTCCCACTTTGCTTTTCCCTACTTTGCTGTCAAACCGTTCAGATGACACTTCAAAATGTCTTTTTAGCAAAACACGAGTATACAGCAGTAAAGCCGACTTTGGATGGTCATGGTGTATAGCAGAGTGGGTTAAGCATTTATTCGGCAATTGTCCATTGGGTGTTTCGGCTATAACTTTCATTAGTGAGGTTTACTTGCTCAATTTTCGCTAACGAGTTATTATTAAGGATTCGGGCTGCCCGGTTTGTCTTTCTGCAGCTCTGGAAGTACTTGCTAAGCAGTTCATTTTTTTCGTCCCTCCCGAATATCGTGCTCACTAACGGAATCGTTCATGGGAGGGCGGGAGATTTGAGGCAGCCACTTCTTGTCACAATGTGTGAGGATCATTTCTGTTGGCCTCTGCTCAGCGTCGTCAGTTGGGGTTGCAGGTGACTAAAATATCACAAGGTTGAGTAGCGCATGCGCAAAAGCGGACAGCCTGGTGAATGACTGCTGGCCGTGCCGGTCCCACCACCTGAGTTCATCGAGCCGAGCGTGAGTTAAAACGCAAGCGGGCTGCATAAATGGCCACTGATCACGTGCCGCATGTTTTCGCAGACAGCCAAGTAGAAATTGAAGCACTACGCATGTTCCTATATAGACGGGCTAAAGACGCGCCTTGGTTGAGGGAAGCGCATCACTGTTCGTCCCACCTGGAGGTGTTTGACGTGCGTCAGAGTATCATGCAGATAGATTTAATTTCTCGTCTGCATAAAAACCTGCCATTGCAACCGGTAATTAACCTGGCGGCTTTGTTTTCATTCGCGCCATGGTACGACTACCAGGCTACCACGGTGGGTGTACCCACAGCATAATCATACGTGGTATGTGTGCATAAGGTATTCATACAGGGTGTTGCGACGACAATTGGAACACTTTAAAATTTATTCCTGACCGAACCGCCGCTCTGTTCACGCTCAAACGTCGCACGAAGGTCGCAATTTGTGGTCTATTTTGTTTGATACCGGGAACAATGACGGTACTTACGCGTTTATCCTGAAAATAAATAAAAACTATTTTTGCCTATGGGAAAATGGCGGCTGGTTTGGACGTGAGCCCGAAAACCGGGTTTTCTGATCGTCTGCTGGCTCATTCCTAGGTGCAATTTTTGATAGCCTGCTGCACCATTTGGCTCCTTCCTACCGCGAATCCCAAACGTGCGTTTCGTTCTGCATACCCCAGGTGGTTTCGTCGTTCCAACATCAACTTGTACTGGCTCGCACGTCCAGATCAGCCGCCATTTTCCCATGGGCGGAAATCGTTTTTATTTATTTTCAGAATACACAGGTAAATAACATCGTTGTTCCGGGTATCAAACAAAATAGACCACAAAGTGTGACCTTCGTTGCAAGTTTGAGTGCGAACTGAGCGGGGGTTCGCTCGGGAAAAACATTTAAAGTTTTCCAATTATCGTCGCAACACTGTATATCGAGGCACGAATACGAATGTAGGGGGGGGGGGGGGGTGAGTACCTATAGCTCGCTGCGGTTCTAAGTTTGCGACGTGGGTTAGACCACGAAGAGAGGCCGTGATCAAGACAAGTAGTAATAAATAGACAAATAAAGGATAGAATGAATCACGGTACTGCGGTGTCAGCCAGAGGCCATTTGCTAATAATTCGGGGAACAGCTATCAGCGCGAAAAATTGTAAATAAAGCGGAGTGCTATATATGACACTCAGTTCCAAGTCATCTTGTACTTGATGTCTCACTTGTTTCTGTGCGAACGCAAAATTGAAATTGAGAGCTTTAAGCGCTGGAGCTGCGCACCAATTTATAACCGTACTGTAGGGAACGGTTACATACCAATTTAGCCAAACAAAGGTAATTTAACGTGCGCGTAATTTTCTACCTGTGCCTGGTTTTGTTTCTGGCCTTCATTAGAAAAACTATCCTTGAGACAGGGAAGGAACATAGGTAACACAATGACTTAACAACTGAGTCGCCTGGGCGTGCATAAAATGGCGTAAAAATAATCAACTTGATGCCAATAATGAGTTGCATTCAGTTAATCCATTCACGGACGCCGATTCCGTGTTGAGCGAAGAGCCATTCTTGCCGATTGCTTCGCCAGCTGCAGAACATTACCATTCAGTAATGAGAGAGTCGTTCACTGGTGCAGAAAAGTGAGCTCACATTGACGCAAAATTTGAACCATGGCAATGGCTTTGAAGCTACCGCATTTTATAGATTCACGAAGGCGAGCGTTGTTTCAGCCGGTTGGACAATGACGGGATTCGTAATCAAGCAAATTAACATTTTTGTTCGGGTAGGCGTTTTATCATCCCCGCTGGGACGTTTTGTAGCAAATCTGTATACCTTTACCCCCCCCCCCCCCCAACGGTTTCACCACCGTGGGCAAAAACGCCAAGGCGCCAACGCCTAAGACGTTGAGCGCATGCGTCAGACTAAAAGGCATAAATCCTATAGCTAGTTTAAGAAAACGACAAAATGAGCATCGAAACCGCATTATGGATGATAAGGTGCCTGTGAACAATAGGACCCCCCACCATGTGTTCCTGGTAATGATTTTGTTTCCAGAATATCTTTGAAGACAAGGCAGGACTACTGTCACTAAATAGAGCAGTTCTTGCCCTTGACGCCGTAAGGCTAGGCAGGGCCCAGTATTTGCCGCATTTATGGACACACTTCTGCTGCTGAAATGCTGTTACACGCGTATCTTTGACTCGCATTCGGAACGACTGCACCCGCAGAGCAGGGAGGAAAAGCTAAGCCCACCAGAGTTGACCGACTAAAATGCATGTACAACAAAATTGCGGCGCCCGTGAACCGTCGAAGTATAAACAAATGTCTGTACCCTGTACCCTTGTACCCGTAAACGCTTGACCCTTATTTGGTGGTACTAGCCGAGCGAAAGCGACAAGCCCCCGATAAGACGAGAAATATTTCATACCCTCCTCGATCACCATTGTAGTGGTTTCCAACAGCTGTGGTGGACATCCACTTTCGAGTTTTTTTTTTTTGTCCTTCAGAACTACTATGCCGTATGTTACGGCACCAGATAGGTAGGCTTGCCGGTCTCAGATTACTTTCGTACGCGAAACAGCTTCACTAATAATTTCGTATGGTTGTTTAGGCGAGAACCAGTGTGGTGGCAATTAAGACCCCCATCGCGTTCGGTGCTTGCTATCTTTTCTGTGTCACTAGTGCGTCAGGCAAGCTGTAATTACCAGCCTAAGAACGGCGCAGTCTCTTTTAAACCCAGGTAAGTGCATTTGAAGCAACTGGCACCTTGATAAAATATTTTTTTCATAAGCCGTTCCTATTTTATTGCAACATCATGTACATTCCCATTTTGTTGCCTTAACCCACTGTCCCCACTTCATTCCTACCCCATTTTGAAAAGACAAAACTTCATAATGATGAAGCTGGAGAACGAAAAGTCATAAAAAATGGACTGGACACAATGGTGACTTCAGCTTGTTTATTTTCAATACCAAGTAATGTTTTTGTGATGACTATATATGAAATAGCCTTAGGTGCTACGACGCTACACGGTGGCGGGCCATCATTGCTCCATGGCTCGTGTCAGCACCTGCAACTGAAGAAAAGCATTAAATAGACCATTTTTTAAGATAACGCTGAAAAACGTTAGAGCAAGTTTTTTAATAACGTGTGCCTCTAATTTGTTGGCGCGTCAATAGGACGGAAAGTGGTCAAGCTTAAATGGGCATAAGGGCCACGGATCAGTAAAATATCTCTATAAGCATTATTTTAAAAACCTTTCTCTTATTCCCCCTGGACTCCTACCAGAGTGTATTTTCGCAATATTCTATAAGAACATTTCTGTCGCGAATTTATTCTCTGATTGTATCAGCCTTTTAAATTTTGTACGGCTCCTTGGACGTCCTACGTTTGAAGCCACGAGGTATTTTGGACCAATTGTTCTTTTACCCCTTCGCTCACAACTGCAACTGATGAACTTACACTGCCCATGTTGACTATCTAAAAGTGCCTTCTTGCACACTGAGGAGTTCTGTACGATCACTATAGCACCTGCTATGCGCCACATGTTAAAGCATTTTTGCCTAGTGGAACCAAGAGATGCCCCCTCTATTCTATCAAGTGACTTACCTGCGTTTTAAAGGTGGGGATCTGAGGTAACTCAGGATCTACGAGATCCCTGAAGGCCACTGGATACTCCTCCGAGGCTGCTGTATCCTCCAAAGCTTCCAGATCCTCCGAAGCCACCAAGACCTCCCAAGCTGTATCCTCCGAAGCCTCCGAGGCTGGAACCTCCAAAGCCACCAAGCCCTCCAAGTCCCCCATATCCACCAAGGCCGGATCCACCGAGGCCGTATCCACCGAGGACGCCATAGCTTCCGAGACCACTCAATCCTCCGAGGCCATATCCACCAAGGCCGCCGTAACCTCCGAGGCCATATCCTCCAAGACCACCATATCCTCCAAGACCAGATCCGCCAAGGCCAAATCCACCAAGGCCACCATAACCTCCAAGGCTGGATCCTCCAAGACCACCAATTCCTCCAAGGCCAAATCCACCAAGGCCGCCATAACCTCCGAGGCTGGAACCTCCGAGTCCACCGAATCCTCCGAGGCCAGAACCACCGAGACCACCAAAGCCTCCGAGGCTCGAACCTCCAAGTCCGCCTAGTCCTCCAAGGCCAGAACCACCGAGACCACCAAGGCCTCCGAGGCTCGAACCTCCGAGTCCGCCTAGTCCTCCAAGGCCAGAGCTACCAAGGCCGCCGTAACCTCCGAGGCTAGATCCTCCGAGTCCACCGAATCCTCCGAGGCCAGAACCACCGAGACCACCAAAGCCTCCGAGGCTCGAACCTCCAAGTCCGCCTAGTCCTCCAAGGCCAGAACCACCGAGACCACCAAGGCCTCCGAGGCTCGAACCTCCGAGTCCGCCTAGTCCTCCAAGGCCAGAACCACCGAGACCGCCAGAGCCTCCGAGGCTAGAGCCTCCTAGACCTCCATATCCACCAAGTCCAGATCCGCTGAGGCCACCAAATCCTCCAAGGCCGTATCCTCCTAGGCTACCATATCCGCCGAGGCCACCAAAGCCTCCAAGGCTGTACCTTCCGAAAGGACCATATCCTCTATAGCCAACCGCAACTGGTGAGACGACTGGAGTTGGGAAGGGCACTGGCCTAGGAACTGGGACTGGGTGAGGGACTCGAACCGGAACAGGGTGTGGCCGTGGGAATGGGACTGGGAATGGTCGTGGGACATGAACTGGGCGTGGGACCGGGTAAGGGAATGGCCTTGGAACTGGGACTGGGTATGGGACCGCAACAAGGTGCGTGGGGATCGGGACAGGGAAGCGCGTAGACCTACCACTCAGGGGGTCGACCACTTGACCTACACCCCGTTGGAAGCCGACGAAACCTTGGCGGATTCCATTTCCGAGGTTCCTGAGACCTGGAAGGCCACTTAAGAATCTTCCCAAGCCGCCATTTCCCCAGGGGCCGCCGTATCCGCCGAGGCCGCCATATGGTCCAAGACCACTCAGTCCTCCAAGGCTACCATATGGTCCAAGGCCACTCAATCCTCCGAGGCCACCATAACCTCCGAGGCTGCTAAGTGGTCCGAGGCCGCCATACCCTCCAAGACCACTCAACCCCCCGAGGCCACCATATCCTCCAAGACCACTTAGTCCTGCGAGACCACCATATCCTCCGAGGCCACCCAATCCACCGAGGCTGCCATACCCTCCGAGACCACTCAATCCTCCGAGGCCGTATCCTCCATAGCCGCTAAGTCCTCCGAGGCCACCGTATCCTCCGAGGCCACCGTATCCTCCGAGGCCACCATATCCTCCGAGGCCACCGTATCCTGCAAGACCGCTCAGTCCCCCGAGGCCACCGAATCCTCCCCCGAGGCCACCGTATCCTCCTCCAAGACCACCGTATCCTCCTCCGAGGCTACCGTACCCTCCCAATCCGGATCCACCGAATCCAGAGAAGCGACGGAAAGATTGGCCAACGGCGCCATGGCAGGCTGGAAAGAATACACCATAAATGAACGTTAGATATATTTTACAATTCTCTGACTTCCTCAGCAACGTAAGCGTACAATCTCATGTGAGATGTCCTATTTACAAACAAAGGATCCACTACCGTTACCGGTGACGGAGGGATTAAGGCAAACGATATGGGCACCGAACCAATGTTAGGCTGCAACTGGGCGCTGATTTGGCAAAGAAAGTACCTAAGCTTTACTTATTTTTTAAAAGAACATGACTGTCATTAACTCTAAAAAGCACGTATTTGACCCATTGTAGTGGCTTTTCGAAACGGAAACGATGGCTGTTTGAAGGCGTATGATCACTGCAGCGAGCAAAGGTGCTTACGTAGTGCTTACGGTCCTGTGCGCGCGCATGCGGTTATAATGACGGCGGTCGAAGACGGGTGGTGGAAGTTGTTGCCGCCGATTTATTGCACCTAGCTCCCGTCCCGGGCAGCGACGCTGTTATGATTTATGTCCTTCAAGGAGCGAAGCTCTCTACGCCTGTTTCATTATATCTGCATTCGCGGATGCGTGTTGCCAGCGTTGTCGCGGCTTAAAAATGGTACAACGATACGTTGCCCGACCGCGGCGTGCCGTAGCTAGTGCGTTGTACACCGCAAATTGCCTTACGTGTCACGGTGACTTTGTGGTATCCGCAGTACAACCATTACCATTCGGTTTTTATCGAGCGGATTTGTTTCAGCTTCGACCCCGCGTATCATATCAGCCTTTTGTCGTAATAGCTGTAGCTTACACTTGTAGCGGCTATATTTTATTCAGGCACTTAACAGAGGGATGAGCTTTCTTTGGGACGTCATACACGTTAGTGCAGAAGGTTTTCCTTCTTTATTTTTTCATTTCTTCAAGGGCATCAAGTTTATCGCATTTTATCCGTCTAGGGTCTGTTTTGCCATTTACAACAGCTCGCGTCCAAGCAACCTCGTCTCTGTGGTTTCACACACATATATGGTTTGTATAAAGTTTTTGAAAGTAAAAAAATACATTCAAATTTTGGAACTTATAAGGATTGGGTACGTTATTTTTGTACGTGAAGTGTTTTTTGTGCCCCTTCGGCCAGATCTAAAGTGTTGTAATCGCCAAAGGGCGAAAAATTCGCGTTAGCCTCAACTACAGCCAAAAAATACTTGAAGAGCAACTCACCGAAAGAGAGGAGGGCTACCACAACGAAGGCCTTCATCCTTGCTGTGGCCTAGGACTTCTGCAATGCTATCGGTCTGCAGCCGAAGCCAGGTGCTGTCCGAGACCCAAGTCGAAGCTTATATACGTTTTGACGCAGCATTGTTTGGTTCTTGTTGACGTAGACGCAATGCTAGCCCCAATAACAGCAATGCGCGCAGCAGAGCATTGTTGCCGCAAAACTAGAAGAAAAAAAATAGTTATTGAGCTTTGTTGTGGCCCAATGCAGGCCTGTGTCCAAGCAGAACGTTCTTTTCTAAAATAAAAGTCGGAAATATTTTTGATTCCAAGTGCAATGGCAAGGTCAGAATCAAACAAAATTCTAAAAGAACTTTGTTTCGCAGGGCCATCTTAACAACAGTTTTGGAAGGAAACAAACAACATTAAAAAACGTGGATGCTTCATCCTAACAGCATCGCTTCTATATGCAGTCGCGGTTTTCGAAGTGCTGGGGAGGCAGCTGGTGACCTTCTAACATAATGCAGAAAAGGAAACTCATACAGCTGAGAACTTTGCATGCATTCGCATAGGCAGCAATATGTTTTGTCATACAATTGGCTGCATGTCTTGTTCCGGAAAAAGATTGTGGTTGCTTAAGTGCGCTCGTATATGTAACTAAATCCGTCCGCTGGAACTCCGGCCAGTACACGTAGCGGACAACAGTCTTCGACATGTACTGGCTTAAAATATACAGTATTGAAGACGGTTAAGGCGTCCCACTAATGCACATCTGCTAGTAGGTTCCACTCGTGGCCATGGAGCCCGTATTTTTGTTAACTGTCGCCTATACCACTTCATACGCGCTCTGGAGGTGTGGTATTCCACCAGCAACTCTAGAAAAACCGCAATGTTTCTCTTTCTCCCAAAACTGTTAACATGGTTTACACGAGGTTTATATATATATATATATATATATATATATATATATATATATAATATATATATAATATATATATTATATATATATATATATATTATTAGTGTGTGTGTGTGTGTGTGTGTGCACGTGGCGCGTCTTGATTTTTAAAAGGCTCCTCCTTAACTTAATTGAGAAATGGTATACATTTAAAATTCACAGAGAGTGTGAAATATATAGAGTAGATTTATGAGAATAATAGAAAGTAATGGATTCAAATACCAGCGAAACATCCCTTCTTTAACTTCTTTTGCCTGTTGTTCCGCAAGTTTGGATGACGAATTTTATTCCTGCTATATGTAAATAATATTGCAAATGACTAGCGTGGTAACATTTAACATTAAAATATCCCCTCGAATTATCCTTAATACTTAAAGAACACAGTATATGTGCCAGCTTTATATCTTGCCGGTAGGTCCGCACTCGCAAAGCGCAGACAAATGGCCAGGTTAAAAGTTTGATATAAAGTGTAAAATAATATCTTCAGTTAAGACTACACGCTGTATTTCTGGCACGTACGACGAATTTTTAATCATACAGGATACACTTATGTTGTGATTCCATGTGCCACGCGTTGGTACCACCAAATTTTCTTTCCTTGCAAAAGCTATAGTCAAGTCTAACAGCGTTGACGCAAATGTATTAATTAATATTCACACAAGTGAACCATTCGGGCGTAAACGGGCATTATTTGTATTCCGATTGCTGTCTTTTTTAACGGCGAACAGGCATTACGTGTTTGTTCAAAATTCTTTCTTTCCCTCTGGCACCCAGTATCACCACACGACAAGGATAACACTATCGGGAATGAATAATAATTATTAATAATTTATTACTTGTAACTGCATTACGTTAACGATTCTTGCTGGCGGTGGCAAATTAGCGCACAGTTACGAGGCTGCTGAAACCCACTCTATGGTGGCTCCGCCGAACAAGGCGAAACTGACGCAGTGACTCTCGGAATCGGCGCAGAATAACTGCGACTGCTAATTAGGCGTGATACCAACGTACATAAATGGCTCCGTGGTTACGCAGTTTTCTTATCAGTCAACCGTACAGTATTGGCGGATGAAGACGTAATTTTTTGAGGCATTTAGATTAATCGGAGTAGCAAAGGAAACGTCTACGCGGAGCAACTGCAACTTACCGATGCTGCAAACCACCTTTGTTATCATTATTGGTCTTTGTTGCATGCTTTTCACGTATGATACACATTTCGCTTATCCAAACTTCCTCATTTTTCTTTGTCAGTGGATATAAACAGCTACCACTCTGTATAGACGACAAAGGTGGAACGCCAAGCTTTCCAAAATCGAGTCCAACACCATACAAAAGAACCCAGAAGTGTGAGGTGAGTTGATTTGCTCTGTCAAATTTGGTCCATCCATGTGCCTCACTCCAAATCCAAACTGGTTGGACCGTGCCAGAATGGAGCACTCGTATTGACGTCGGCTTCATAACGCGAGCGATCCAGGTTCGATTCGGAGAGGGGAAACGTTTTAATTTTTCTTTGCTTCATCCACGGTCATCATCATCTTCAAAGTTGGTTTTCCTGATGTTTGTTTTGCATGCAGACGACATCGGTGAGGGGCAGAAAGCTTATCTTTAAACTTCCTGGAAAAAAATAATGTTTCACCCATTGTTCATTGATGTTGTTGTGTGAAGGGTGGAAGCGTGTCAGGCAAAACGATGTTGTATTGGAAAAAGAAGGATCCTATACATGCTGAGCCTTAGAGTATGCATAAACAAGAAAAACATGCTTGGTTATAGATACTCGAGTTCAGTTTATATTTTCAGTCCGATTACATCGGATTCGGACACTGGATATAGCTCTGGGTAAAAAGGACAGCGAAGCACATCTTATGAATCGTGAATGCGAAAGCATGAATGCTGAATGTAACGCCTGAGAAGCCTGTTTTGCACCTCGCGTTGCCGAAGGGCTTTGTAATCTTGCCGTTGAGATGCTTTTGCGAAACCCGTTGACACTTTCGAATGGCTTCGATCTGCCTCCTACGCATTTCGCCGCAGTTATCTGCCACCGTGCAATACGGCGGCGGGGAGTTTCGCTGCTCATTTGTGCCTGCCTAGTCATCGTCGACCAAGAAGGAGAAATAAGAGACTGCCTCACATTAACGAACACCAGTACAGCGAAGGCCGAAACTGGCGCTCTTCTATTGGCCGTAAGGTACGGAGAATTCGAAGGAAAAAGCTGCCAAGTTATTACGGAGTCTGAGATAGCTGTACAAAACATTATAAATGGCCGAATCCACAAAAGGCTCACAAGAACTTTACCTCTCAATATCACCAAGTTCCAAAACATCATGTGGGCAACGGGACATGAGGAGCTTGAGGGTAATGAGAGAGCAGACGAAGCTGCGCGAGAACTTACTATCCGCTCATCCAGTAGTCCTACCTTACTAACCCCTCTCCCCAATACCTTCGGTGAGCGCCTCAACATTCAATGAAAAGCCAGAGCTCTTTCTCCTACACCAGAAAAAAGCTTAACAGCTGGAGAGACTCAATCTCTCAGACAAATAAAGACGAACACCTATCCCAACATCCTCAGACTATCGAAGATGGTCGTCGAGATTTTCTCAAACGCGTGGAAAAAGTGCGGTGAAATATCCACTCTATTCAAGGCATCCTAGGGTTGCCGTATTATATGACCCTCAGTAAACACCAACACCGAGTTATATGAGCTATGGGAGGCAGCTCTGGCCAGCTCCCACCCTTGGGTTCAGAAGTATCTTATGTTTAGGGCCAAGCCTAGGGCAGAGGAAACAGGGGCCCTGGAAGGAGGGAACCTATCCTAGCCCACTTAAGACCTTTTATTTCAAATAAGGATTTCATCTCTCTCTCTCTCTCTCTCTCTCTCTCTCTCTCTCTCTCTCTCTCTCTCTCTCTCTCTCTCCTCTCTCTCTCTCTCTCTTCGCTCGTTACGCATCCTTCTTTCGCTCCCTTCATCTGCAGTGGACTGGCGTGGACGGCAGCCATTTGCAACTGCTGAGTTTCAGCTCGTGCTACGGCATCCCGCGTGCTATGGAACGCTCCCTAAAGAGACACTGTTGCTGTCCCAGATGCCCGAAGCAACTGCCCGTATTCTCACTAAATCGACCATTCAGTTCTTTCTCATTTATAATTCCCATCAATCAGATACAAGGTCCGCTAGCCAGTTCACGCAAGATAGATGCCAGGACATGAAAACTGGCCGCGTATCTGCTCGGGTCGGTGCAAATGTCCTCGAAATACTATAGCCTTCTGCCGCTCCTACTGCGTACCTGCCTCACCTGTCTCCTGAGCCCACCTCTCCCGCTGTTCCATTTCTGTTTCGGTCCACCCATAGGAGGTTGGTGGTGTCCCATTTTGCCGCATTCGTACTGCTGGCGCGATCGGTTGGGACTCAGCGCTCGAGCCACGAACGTGAAGCTCGGGAGCCAGCCTTCTTTGTATTTCGTGGTCGAGCACATATCTGCACATATCGAGAACATATCTGCTTTTAATTAAAAGAAAACGGCAGATAGCAAATATGTATTGACGTTCTTCATCGAATTAAATTATTATGATCTCTTTGCTGAACAATGTTGACGAATTTGTAGCATATTTCTAGATGTTTCATATTTAAACGTTTTGTCTATATAAACGTCTCCCTCACAAATTGCTCCATCTATTGCCGTAAATGCTGAATCAAGAGACAGACAGACAGACAGACAGACAGACAGACAGACAGACAGACAGACAGACAGACAGACAGACAGACAGACAGACAGACAGACAGACAGACTAAAATTTTCGTGCTTGAGCAGCCCAAGAAAGACTATCGTCTTTAAAACTCCAGTGGACAGTGTTGCTAAGTGTTGCAGTGTTGCAACAGTGCCATGCTAATAAGATTTTGATAAAAGCGTAGATATTGCGGAAATTCTCTTTGTTTGGAGAAAAAACCCCTAGTACTGACCAATATTTTCGTTGTCTATCACTTTTCAGGTTGGAGTAAGAAGAAGGGGGAGTGGGGCGTCCCACCACGCCTTGTTGTGTCGCGGACAAGTTGCGCTCCTGCTGTGTGAGCAACGAAGCACACGCTTTGGTTTTACTTATAGGAGGAATAAACATTTATTTCAAAAACAGCCATTTAATCTTGGTCGGCTTTCTCAGTCCAAAAAGCCGTGGATTAAATATAAAAACAATACGAAATCCCAAATTAACTTTCTCGCATACCACATAGAGTGCTGCTAACTCCAGCGACGGCTGAAATTACTTTCATTGTAAGTTATCGACTCATTGAGTGACATTAGTAATTTTCCACAAATAAATAATACCCTGAATTGTTTACTCTATTAATCGTTTAGCTAACGTTTGGCCAGTCTCTCTGTATGAAACGGGTTATGTGCGGCGAAATCAACCAGGTGTGCTGTGGGTTTGCACATAAGGTGAAAAATGGTGAAAAATGTTGATTGTTTAGTATTGATTGTTTGATTGATTTATTGACTGAATCTTTTATTGGAGGAAGGAGCGCGGTGTGCCGTACGGTGGTGAGAGGGAATGGAAGGAAGGGGATTACTAATCAAGGGCTGTATTCAAAGAGGGGATTCTCGTTAAGGGGCAGCAAAGTCTTCACCGGGGTCGGTCCCAGTTAGACTACTCGCGCTAGGCCACTTTAACTGCAAAAGCAGCGATCTTTTGTAGAAACAGGTTATGTGCGGCGAAATCAACCAGGTGTGCTGTGGGTTTGCACATAAGGTGACGTTGTATTTGGTGAAAAATGTTGATTGTTTAGTATTGATTGTTTGATTGATTTATTGACTGAATCTTTTATTGGAGGAAGGAGCGCGGTGTGCCGTACGGTGGTGAGAGGGAATGGAAGGAAGGGGATTACTAATCAAGGGCTGTATTCAAAGAGGGGATTCTTGTTAAGGGGCCGGAAAGTCCTTCACCGGGGTCGGTCCAGTTAGACTACTCGCGCTAGGCCACTTTAACTGCAAAAGCAGCGATCTTTTGTTTTAAAGTGCCGCCTAATCCAGTGCGTGCTTCATGTGGTAGGGTGTTGTGATTTACGTTTGTAAGGCTTTCTGGGCGGTGTTTGGCGAAGTTTGGGCACGTCCACACTAGGCGGTGGAGATCTGATTTGGCGTCGGTGTTACGGTAGGGGCATCGTGGGTGTGTGTTGGGCATTTTGTCCAGGTCTAGGTAATGGGAGGAGTGTAGGATACATCTGCACATAGCGTGTTGATGAAGGCTTCTTTGGGTCTGCTGCAGGAGGTTATGTTGGCAAGATACCCACGGGGTGTTACCTGTTGGTAACGTTGTCTTTTACTCTTCATTAGTCGGATAAGTAAGAGGGCTGAAGGAGTTTGGTGAGGAGGCTGAATGAGGAACCAGTGGAGGCGTGAAGTTCTAATACTCCTGGGCAGCTCGTGAGTGGACTGGGCCCCTGGGTCGGTCTCCTGGTGGTCTGGAATTCTGTCAGTTCTGATGTGCACGTTGCGGCTTTTGAGAAGTTCCTTGTGTAAGAGTATAGAGTGGACGAGCGGGTTGAGGGAGAGTGGCTTGCGAAGTTCTGAAATGGCTTCGAATGAGTTTTCCAGAATGCGTATTCTGGCTGGCGGTCGGGGGTTGAGGTCGGAGCAAATTTGACTAAGGGCACCATTAGAGGGATGGAGTTCGCCTTCCAGCGCAGTTGCGACGTCATGTCTGAGGGCGAGTTGACCACCAAGAGATGGATTCTTTGGGCAGGTCCATGCTATGCCAATGTGTGAGGTTTCCACGCTGCCATCCGTATAGATTTCGATCTCGTGGGCAAGTTTGGACTTATCAAAGTTATGGATACGTTGAGATCGTGTTGCCATTTTTGAGCGGGCGATGGGTGTGGTGAGATTGCCGTTGATGTTTTCCGAGATTGCCGAGGGTGCTAAAGGGAGGGGAAGGTCGATGACCGGGAGAGACTTCTGCTCATCCCATGCTGTGAGAAGGAGCCCTTGCCGGGTGATCCCGCGCTTGGTGTCTGCCTGTTCACGAGTTTCTTTCATGATTCTGTCTATAGGAGGGAGCGCAACTGCTCGCCCAAGAGCTTCCGTTTTTGTATGTTTTGGGAGGCCCGTGATGGTATGCAATGTGGCTCTATGGAGCACCCGAAGGTGTTTTGTGTTAGCTTTGTTGAGCTTGTAGACTGGAGCTTCATATGCGAGAGTGCCGATTTCAACTTTCCGAGCCATGCAGAAACATGCCTGTTGACGCACGCCCTAATAATTGTTAGAGAGACTCGCGATTACTTTGAGGACGGCCTTCCGTTTCTGTCGGATTTGATTCACCCATTATTTAGTACTATTACGACCGCCAAGTGGGATTCACAGGAACCGGACGTGGCTATGTGTCGCTTGGATAGTTGTGTCTCCAATGTACAGCTGCGCAGGGTCCATGGGGTGCGTTTTGGTGTAACTTGATGCCATCAGAAGTTTCGTCTTTCTGGGGCGAGTTCTAGGCCGAGTTTCGGTATGCATGTTATTGTTTGAATGTGATTAAGTCCTATTTATTTAAAGTGTTATTTTCTCCATCAAGCCTTGGCCAGTAGCTTTTCGGCGGCATCCTTTCGTTGTGTTACCTCGTGCCCTTGATTTATCTATGTCTGAATTAACAACGCCGATATCGCGCCAACTGTCGTCACCAGAAAAGAAACGTACTACTCAAATTCACAAATCGTAGCTTCGGAAAGTTGCATTGATGCCTTAGGGGGAACCAAGTTGTGGTCAACATTTGTTTTACCCATCGGGACATGTTGCTTCCCTAATATCAAAGAGCGATGTTTAGAGTGTTGCTATTTCCGCCTTCTGGTGTAAACTCGCATTGGATTAACTTACTACAATCTTGAAAAATAGCTGCTGATAGTCTTGGAAACCCAGGAACACTAAATGAGAGCTGATTATACTGGACCCCATGTCGGCTTCGCAATAAAAACTGCCAATGAAAGTAGTACAAACTTTATTAGATTAGGTAATTTTTCGAATTCTTATACAGAGGCGTTATTCGTTGCGGGAACGTATTAAATTTTCAATCAGGGAGGTATTTTTGGTAATTTATGAAAAAAAAAACATGTCCAATCCTAAACATTACTTAGTTCAAGAGAGTAGCCGTCGGCGCTCTATCATTGCAGCGAGCATCCCCGCGGGGTACGTTAGCGTCGGTGTAATCCTGATCGATGGGGTAAGTACCTTATTACTCGGTGCGTCCGCGCAGGCTTGTATGCATTAGACACATTTTTTCGTGTGGTGCAACCTTACTATGGCCAGAAAAGCATTGAATGACTCTGCTATGGCTTTAGTGGCGTGCTTCCGAAAGAACACAAATTTTATTGATATATATGTATATATACATACAAATCAATCATTATCATTTACGTCTTATGTCATTAAAGCAAGTCAACGATGTTCATTTTTCATAGAAAAATTCAGTGTCGCATACAGGAGGAGGTCCCACAGTCAGAGACCGCAGGGGGAGCTTCTTATCAACTTGATAATGGAAAAATCCGCTCAAGTAAATAAGCTGCTTTATGTTGGTCTTCTAGAGTGCGAAATAAGGTTTGATTCAGTTGTGTAAAGAGAGAGAGAGAGAGGCATCTTTTTTTGCCCTTTTATAAAAGCTACTGAATTGCGTAAGAATTCTACGAACAGGGAGTAGAGAAGACATACAACCTTTGTAAAAAGTTTCCGTGCCACACCACAAGCTTTTGGGTCACAGCGAATCGAAAGTAAAAGTATCACGTTCAGGTGTAACGGATTTTTTTTACTGCAGTAAGACAGACACCAGTACTATCGCCAGCATGCTGGCATAAAACATTTCGTATTTATTCGTACATTTCGCTTGTATAGTAAACGTTTTGTGGCCTATTGCTTTTTGACACGGCCGAGAAACTTTAGATAAAGAATTTACATGGGGCTTTTGGAGGACCCCTAGAAGGGATGCGCGGGAACAATAGCGCCTAATACGAAGAATAGGAAGTTCCCTGATAGGAAGGGCATCAAACAAAAAGACATAATCTCACCGAAATTATTTGCTGCTTGACAAGAGGACTATTTAGGAAGCTTGATCCGGAAAATTTGAAGAGAAGAGCAAACTGTGCATAGCTGTGCCGCTTGAAATTTGCGGATGACATATGCCATCCGAAATTGATGCAATTATATCGTATTAATCATTGATGTGCAAAAGGTGCTCCAGTAAGAGCACTCGGAAAAACTATTCATAGCTTTGGTGGATTTGGTTGGCAAGCTCATCAAGCAAATTGGACCTATCGCGTTCCAAATTCAGTGAGGGAGAGCAGCTGGCGTTCCGGTAATGGTTGTTCTGTTTTAATCCTGATATAAAATAGTCGACTGAAATTTCTCCCGAAATTGGCATAAGTGTTATACCCACGAAGTGATATTTCGATTAAATAGCCCCTATATGATTTCTTTATGGCCTGTTGAATATATAAAATGAAAAGTAGCGAACCCAAAATAAATTCCTTGGGTACGCTTTGGTAAACGTTTTTATTTTTGAAAACGTTTCAGCCAAATATTCTGTACATTGTCGGTTTTATAGTTTTCGGGAATGTATATATGTATATGCAGAAAAGGCGGGTAGTTTTGAATTGTTCACTTGCCATTTGTTCCCCAGGCTGGCGCAGTTTTCTGGCATCTAAATACTTGGGCCTATGTTTTTTAAGCTTTATCGACAGTACGTGCACAATTGGGGGCCGCTTTTACGCCGCTGTTCGTTCAGCGTCGACGATGTAACCAGCACAAGCTCTGCCGGCGGGAAAAACCTAGCAGCGGCGCCGATGCTCCACGTAATACAAAGACCACACTGGCGCCAACGTAGTAGCGCCATAAGTTCATAGATCGCGCCACCAGTGCCGTAACGGGAGCGCTATGTACCTGCGCGCCAAGTGCGAATACCTAAGCTGTCTGCGTCGTTTGCATGGAATAAATGATCAGAAATTTTCTCTCTCTGTTTGCCCCACAGTACACAGAATCGTTCTATATTACAGTAATCATCTTCACCTCGTTAACAAATGCTTTCGTCCCTCCACAATGCTGTGAATAGTTCCAGGGTTGATACTTTGTTTTAAGGTGCAGGTAATTTTTCTTTCCGGTTTTTGGTCCTTCGAGAGGCATAAGCCACTGATCTATTTTCACAGCCGACGCCATAATGAGAATAACCGAGCAAACAAGTAATAAATTATGTACGATAGTGCTCTACGCAATGGTGTTACAGCCAGCTTCTTGCAACCCTGGCGAAATCAATTTGTATTATTATTTCCTGCTACATTAGTGCTGTACAGAGCCGTAATGCCTGTGCGTATAATAATAAATATATGAACTACTAGGTTCTTTTTTTAGTCGATGCGAGGAATGAAAAGTCCAGTGTCTTGGATTTCAGTGCACATTCTTAGATGGCCGAAATGAATCCAGATCCCCTACGGCGCGTCATAGCGCAGGTGTAGTATCTGCGCGTAAAGCTCAGAATTGTATTTTTTGAACGTAAGTACAAGTTACGTTTGATCATGCAAGTACCGATGTATGTTCGGACTCTCTCACGGTGGTAAAAAAGTTTCTCGCGCCTTACGGCATGTTAACTGAACAAATACAAGCCCGGGAGGAATTAAACGACCAACAAACCACAGCTTTGACGTCACGTCTATTTAACTACTGATATTAGGGAGTTTTTGTACAGCGTTTGTTGCCTTTCGGTACGCTAACCCTACATTTTTGCGTCACGCTATGTGACCACGGCGAGGGGGGTGATAGTAGAGCGTCTTATCAGTTTTGCGTAGCGACACGCTAATGCTTACGGCGCCATCTGTCGAATATTTTGCGCGAATGAATCGCCGGCTGATCTGCCAGCGGAGTGCCGGAGTGCTTGGACATTTTACGACTATCCAAACAAGTGCAAACAAACGCGTTCCCGTTAGTATTGAATGCAGCACGTCCACAATATATGAATAATATTCTCTCACCTGAGTACGTTCAATAAAGAAAGCGTTGAAGCCCCGTGGCACTTCTTTGGTGAAATCGCACAGAACGGCCTGAACCGAATGCCTGAATGCATACATTTTATTCAATTTCAAAACAATCCAGAGATGCGTTTCGGACCGAACACAATGTCATAACATTCGTTGCAAGTCTGAACCGCGATTGACAGGCGATCGGTTGCCTCCTCCTGCTCGTCGTAAATTCGGCACTCACTTCACGCGCGGTTTGCGGGGACGAACAGCGGGTCACTTAACTCTGGCGCGCAAGCCGATAAGGCCTTTGGCCACGCACACTATATTCATACTCGATGCGAGGTTGAGTCGTACGTCGCTCGCGAAAGATAATCCCGAGCACACTCCGTGATCCCGAGCATGGCAAACAATATCCACCCGCAGAAGCACAACCCCACATTTCGATGCGAAGCGAAGGCGTTCACAACACACAAACAGAGCTTCGGTCACTGCCCTGGCTACAAAGCTTCGTTCAGACAGTCAGCGATGTCACGAAGATGCAGAGCTGTGCGAGGGCGACGTGCTAACCATTCGGCGTATTTAAAAACCCAGGAGCAGAGAATTTTGTCCATCGGAAGCAAATTACTGTCCACAGAAGAGCGGAACCGTGATTGGAAGTCGTGCTACTTGCCGCCTTGTTGAAAACGCAAGCGGCCTCGCGTACGCTCGCTATTTTGCTGAAATAGCGTCCGCTCGTCTTCCGTAAATGCAGAACCTTAGCGTACGGAGCATGAGCAAAGCGAACGACGCAAACGAATATATCGCTCGATCACTTTTTGTGTACGGCTGCGCACGTCATTCTAAAATTCCCTTACGCAACGCTGCCCTTCAACCGCTTTTGCTACACATCTGGAACATGTGCTGTCTAGTGCACTGGCGCCTGACTTGCAATAGTCGCCAGGTGCAATCGGCACGGATTGTACTGCACGACACACGAGTTGCAAGAGAGCTACCATTCGTTCTGTGAGAAGCGTACGCTTCATTGCGCGCATGCGTGATGCATGCGCACAATTCGCACCAGGGGCCCTATTCTCGGCCGCACAAATTCACAGTGAACTGTGAATTTGCCGGAAGTATTTTCTGATTGGTTTTCAGTTTTGGTCACGTGCATCCGGTTGACAAAATGGTTGTGCGTGCGGTCATCATTTTGACGTTTCATGACGTGTATGGGCACCAGTTCTAAAGTTTGCCTTATTTCTCTTTGCTGAAACCGTATAATTCTTGCCCGGCAATGAAAAACTAGACTAAACGCGGCGGACATGACAACGTACGCCTCTCTTTGCTATTCAACAGCAATACAGCTTGTATGTAACGCACTCTCTGGGATTGGCTGAGAATGCGTGACGTAATTTAAACAGCTAGCGGGAACGATTAAGTCATACATTGGCAACTTCAGCCTGCGTAAAAGTGGCGTAATGTTACATAACAGCTTCAAAATGGCAGCTCCTGTCGCCTTCGGTGCCGTGAAAATCCCGTGAATTTGCAGCAGACGCAGTTTCGCGTGATGCTTGGTTTAAATCATGTTTTCTATCGAAATAAATGACATTTTTGACTGTTTTCAAGCCAGCGATCACGGATCATACAAATAACGTGCCGCAGTTTGCTTAAATGTAAGGCAATAAAATAAAAAAAAATATTTGTTTGTCGTAACACCAATATACCAGGCCAGTACAAGCCTCTCCATGACAAGGAGAACCCAATGCATGGCATTTGTCCACACTTCTACAAGTAAGCTGCTGGGTCGCATGATCGAACTCCAAAGAAAAATAACAGAGAAAATTGGCTGCTTAAGCATTACTGCGCTGATATAAGTGCAGCATGCCGAATGAGTGAATCGGCGACATCGGAGCGCTCCGCGGTTATCAGGCGTAGTGCTTCGCGGGCCTCATACGTCATACAAGCGATGGTGGCGATCGTCTTTTTCTGTGATAACGTCATAAACTTGTAACATGGGAGCAGACGATAGCCTGGCGGCGGTGGTGGCCGGGAATGTGATAACGCAACAAAGCTTGCATTGAAATAAATTGAAATAAATAGATACGGTAAAAAAGATAGTATGATGCTCTTTAGCTCAACATCCCCCTTTCGCTATCTTCTGGATGAACGTTGGCGCCACTTTTGACCTGCACAAATGTGTTTCCCTTTCCAACCTCAGCTACCGCCTTTATATTTAAATACATGCCAAGGGTGTTTATATCTTTTATGCAAAATATTTGATACCTTGGTTGTGATCTTTATGACGGAAGGGTCAAATTACACTGCATGTAGTCATAGCTATACGTGCCTCATGTCACTGATTGCTTACGTTGTGCTTACGCAAAAATGGCGAATTCACTGTGAATTTGTGCAGTCGAGAATAGGCCCCAGCGTCCATGGTCTGCTCCGTTTCAACACGAATATCGGTAGTGGCATCAACAGTTATATTATCAATTGCACTCGCATTATGTGGTGGCGCTCTACCTGCCCTCGAGCCCTTCGCATCACCGGAGTATGAAACCGCGGCTCCGAACGGCGCGCAAAAGTCCGACGTTGCAGTTGGCAGCCGCTGTGGATGTCGACACAAGTTCATCCGCACCGTATCCACGACTTTATGTCTGGTAAGTACCCTCTAATACGTGGTTGAGTATAAAAACCGAATAATTTCATTGGAGAAATGTTTCACGCGAACGCCAATTTAGTGCTGGGTTTCTCGTTCGTAAATGTTCCGCACTCAGCAAAAGAACTCACCTCTGACATTAGAACGCGGTGGCTGGCAACCAGCTGATCTGCGGCGGCGACTTCATACGCGTCTGGAGACAGGTAGATCGTACTGTGGTGACTCAGCAGTTTTTGGCATCGAGGTATTACTTTGTGTTCAGTGGGCAACAGTTTGGAAATGACGCAGTTCCTGCTGTCAAACGAACCACTGCGCTCACGTTGCAACCTGGTGCAAGACCAACTCACACTCACTCGAAGGTGTGCGAAAACGCTAGGGTTTAATTGCTGATAAGGTTTTCAGACTCACGAACGGAACCATGACATTTCGCGTAACGAACGCTATGGCGGTATACAACTGACTATCGAATCACTCGCACACACCTTGCACGAAAACACAAGCTCACGTCGCGGCCAGCGGCCTGCCTGGCTGCCATGAAGGCATAGACAACGTTTATAGATATCTATAAACGTTGGGCATGGAGGCGTAGAGGGGTGCCTGATCTGCGGGCCGTGCACAGAACGTCGCCTTAGCAACAGGCGCTTGGACACGGATATCGCGGCGGACACACATGGTTGCCAGCATGAATTCCACACCAATGAATACCTTCTATAAGCAAATGCAGTAGTTCTCAGCCATGACTGCCCCGGGGACCCCTTTTGGGCTTGCAAAATGATGGGGGACCCCACGACGAAGCATATGTGTGTGGGTGTGAAAATGTGAAACAATTTGTACTGGAATATATAAGTTTTCTAAACACCTATACGCTGCCTTTTGTGGGTGTTTTTTCTCCTCATAGCTGGCGTGTTGTGGAAAAAAAACAGACGCTAAACTAAATATACACGTAATGCAGCGAAGCCACCTTTTTGCATTGCAAGAAAGTGCTGGCAAAAGCGAGAAAAGAGGGGGGGGGGGGGTAAGGTTGAGGGACGCTTCCTGGACCCCCTGGGGTCCCTATTTGAGGGTCCCTATTCGTGGACCCATATTTGAAAAACCCTGGGAAAATGTCACAAAGGGAAGAACTGTGTCCCCAATTACGGGGATCAGGCTGGATTTACATAGATATCCTGTCGGATAAGGTTCGATAAAAGTTTTCAGTGAGTACATTTGTGTGAGGGTGGTAATTGTATGTCGTCGTGTGCATTGTATTAGAGGCGCGAAGTGCTTTTGGAAAGATGCCTGAGAGGAAGGTCTTACCGCGGTCACTCCTAAGAACCCGTGGGGCACCGAGGCAGCAACAGTATTGTGCGCAAGAAGAAGTCCCCAATCTCCTGGGCGGAGCCAAAACTAACGGGAGCTGTTTCGGCATATCGAGTCCAATGGTCAACTGTGGTAACAATACAGCGGTAGCCATCCGCAGTTGAAGGCAGGGTCCATACAAATCAGTTCCGACAACTTCGAAAGACCTGGATGGGCATGGCAGTGTCTTGAGGAGTCCGGCAGGAGAATACGTAGGTCTCTGCGTCGCTGGCAAGCAGTACACGAAGCGACGCATCGCGCGACACTGGTGGAGAGGCAAGGCCAAAAGAAGCGGCTGCGGACACGATCGTATGTCTTGTGAAAGTCCAAGTGGCCCGTCGTCGCATCATCATGCAGGTCTGCCAAGGTACGCGAGTGCGGTGAGGGGGGAACGACGGGGACCCATTTTCTGCCAGATTGATGGTAGTTGCATAGCTGCAGTACGCCCTGCACGACCTGGAACCTATTAAGTTCACGGCGCAAACGACTGTTAGGTGCAGCGATGTTCCGTGCGGGGAATTTCCCCTTTTTTGGAGAATTTCCGGCTGTAATTTTCGCCAAAAGGGAAAAAGGGAATGTTTTACTGATTCGTGGAATTTTAGGAGTTGTGGAGACGAAAGAAACTTAATGTCTGTAAACCGGCCCTCGCATCATTTATTCCTTTGTTTCCTTTTTAAAGGATCCCTTAACACTTTGTCGGTTTCATCCTAAAATATCGGCAGTTGTGTTCCCGCAAGCCACAAGTATCCAAGACTGCTTCCAATCCAGTTCGTAAAACAGGAGGGAGCATAGGGGAAGAATGCCCCATCACCACAAGCTAGTAATGCGTGAAGGAGGAGCGGCGGAAGGGCTGAAGCCTGTTTGCATTTATTGCTGTGAAGTATACAGAAAAGTATTTCGGGTGCGCCTTAGTGCGCGTGCTGTCAACGAGAGATGGCGCCAGAATTCTCGGCGTTAAGGGAGAATTACCTCGATTTAACAACATGGCTTCTTCTTTTAAGTGCGATGCACTTCTTAAGCGACCCTGAACTGCGTCCACCGGCGATGTCCGCATAGCATACCCACGTGGGGATTGGCCAGGAATCTCCTCGTCTTCCTTGGCAACGGGGGGGAGATGGGCGCGCGCTGCCTGGCCGCTGACATGGCACATACCCACGTGGGGGATTGGCCAGGAATCGGGCGTGAGAAGGGTAATGCACCCGCTTAAAGGAGTATTGACACGAAATTTCAAAGCTGAGATCCGCTCTAGCAATCAATTGGCGATGTCCGCATAGCATACCCACGTGGGGGATTGGCCAGGAATCTCATCGTCTTCCTTGGCAACGGGGGGAGATGGGCGCGCGCTGCCTGGCCGCTGGACATGGCACATACCCACGGTGGGGGATTGGCCAGGAATCGGGCGTGAGGAAGGGCTAATGCACCCGCTTAAAGGAGTACTGACACGAAATTTCAAAGCTGAGATCCGCTCTAGCAATCAAGTACAACGACAACACAAATAGGTGTCTGTGAATAAATGCATCTTTCTTTCTTTGTAGTTGTGTGTGTGTGTGTGATCTCTCTTTCGCGAACATTACCGAACCGCGCAAATTCAACTCGTGCATTCGCACTTTCACATTCTTCCCCTCGGGGAAATGCGGGGAAATTTTTCATACGGCAAGTTTTAACTTGGAAGTTTAGCATGCAAAGTGAGCATGCAGTTTGGTACAAACGTGAAATGCATAGTCAAATGCTGCTTCGGGGATGATGTAGTAGAATTTCATTCACGCGGAAACTCTGATTCTCTGAACGGCATGTGCGCCCGGAAGGCTACGTAAAGTAGGATGGAGCCATCCAGCTTCCGGAAGCCCTTGGCTTTAAGGTTAGCGGAAAAGTGAACTGGACAGCAGTAGAGGTTAGTAAAAGAAGGTTAGAATGTTGGTGGGAAAAGAGCAGAGAACAATCTGGGAAGACATGCGAACAAAGAAGTCAGACTAGCACAAAAGTTTCGTAAAAGTATTTGCTTTTTATTGTGATATTATTTTTTATTTATTTTGTTTGTATTTTTTGGCGAGGTGATTTTACAGTGCCGTTGCGACTAAGGCCGCTGTGCAACGCCACCCCGGTACAAAGGGGAAGCCACTAATCATCATCATAATCATCATCATCATCACCAAACAGGAAATCACGTAGAGGCCTATCAGCTACCGAAAGAATGCGCAGGGAATTTCGCAGGGAATTCTTGACAAACATGCGGGAAAAAAGGGATAAAATAGAGAATTTCTGAACCTACAAATGGGAATATTTCTCCTCAGTACGGACATCACTGGGTAGGTGGTTCTGTAGATCCGGTCAGGCGATCGACGATTGCCCGACAGTCCATGTCCCCACGTAGAAGGGTTTTAAGTTCGCAGGGAACGTCAGGAAGGACATAGTCTACGGGAGCAAAGAGGAAGTCATTGCTGTGTGAAAGCGAAGCCTCGCTACCAGAAAGTGTCACCAGTGGGGAACGTGAAGGGGCCTCCGCGTCAAGGTGTTTCTTGCCTGATCTGTAGCGCACAGCGAAGTCGTACTCTTGCAACCGAAGGGTCTAACGGCCCTTCGGCAGATTTTCCAGTGACGACAATCGGCATAGACGGGATGGTCTCTCCCTACTGCGAAAGGGCGGCCGTACAGGTACGAACGGAAAGCTGGCCCGCTCAAACAACAGCGAGACACTCGTGCTCGGGGATAGCACAGTTCCTTTCTGCGGATGTAAGGTAACGACTAGCATATGCTACAACACGCTCACGATGGTCTGTATCGAGGTGGAGGAAAACGGCGCCGACCCCATGTTCTCTAGCGTCTGTGTGGAGAACGGCAGGCCTCGATTCATCAAAATGGCACAGGACGGGCCCTCATGTGAGTGCTCACATCAGCTTTTAACATGCCTATTCACGCACCAGTCCAGGTGAAAGAAAATCCGCTACGAAGAAGCTCGTGAAGGGGGAGGCAATAGCGCCGAAATTTTGAACGAAACTTCGACGCCAAGCCCAGGAAGCTTCGGAGATCTTTCTGATGCAAGGGGCGAGGAAAAGTATGCAACAGCTGCTATGTTGTCCAGGTCTAGACGCACGCCATCCTTACTAACAACATGCCCCAACCCTTTGGTGCTTTTTCATGTGACAGGACATTTTTTTGGCATTGAGCTGAAGGCCTGCATCAGACAGGGATGTGAGGATCTCTCCCTGGCGTTGTAAGTGTTGTGAGAAAGTACAGAAGAAAACAATAATGTCGTCAAGGTAGGATAGGAAGTTTTTCCATTTAAGGCCACGGAGGGCGTGTACATCATTCGTTCAAACGTGGCGAGAGCATTGCACTAGCCGAAAGCCACGACATTAAATTTGTACAAGCCATCTGGTGTCACGAAGGCTTTTTGAAGCAAAGCTTTCTACCTCTGCCAGCCAACGGTTCTTTCGTGGCGTGCGCGACAAGAAACTCCCAATGCGGCTGGGAAGGGGAGGGTGGTTTTCACTCACGTAGATGGCACGGCGAATGGTTACCCGGCGTTCCCCGCACGCAGGTGCCTGCTCACACCAGCGAGTGCGTCAGCGGGACAGCTTTGTTGTTGTTTTTGGTAAACTTTTTGGACACACAGACACACAAAAAAAGATCCCCAAAGTCAGGGGTTCTGAAAGGCAATATAATTATCTATACAGACGGGAGGACCTGACGAATGTGAGCCACCAGAGCTCGCCATCAGGCCGCTCGGTCCGGTCAATCCGGCGGCGCGAGCCAGTCTTGGAGAGAAGAGGGAGGAGGTGAAAGGAATTTAAGATGAGTTGAGAGTGATGGTTGCGAAGCAGAACAGTCCCAAAGAACATCCTCCGCCCCTACCGCAATCATGTTGTTTTTTGGGCTGGGGATTTTAACGCTCCACATCCCGATTGGCTCTACACGTACACCTCACCAGCAGGTCAACTCTTAAGGCGGGTCACTCAGCAACTCCGATTCTCTCTGACCTAACCAGTCCCACACGACAAGGCAATAGCTGCCAATGAGATACGGTTGCCGATCTCACTTGGGCAATAGTCTTACCTTCGGCTAAATGGGAGGCCAGTTTGGTCGTCTGCTTTAGCGAGGGTTGTTTTGGGCCTGTTTTGGCGCAGCTTCGCGTTTTTTTGCGCCCTTCGTTCGCACGGCTTAATTAACTTGTTCGACAGAACTTCCTGCGTAACCCGGAGCCGACGGAATTAATTGGTTGTACGGCAAAGATACGATAAGGATTGGTTTGCAGGGCGGGCAAACAAAATGTAGAGACCCCACACAGACATTTGGCCGCTAGAGAAACGCTACCTTTTGCGCACTGCTTGCCACGAATAGGACTCCGTTTTCTAAATTGGTGAATACAAATATGGTTGTGTTTTGACAGGTATTACCAAAAGCGAAAGGAGCAACTGGTTCTGATAAATAGCGATTATAAAAGTTCTCTCAACTTTCCCGCAATTCTCAAACTTACTAAACTAACTAGTTTAAATCGGTATAAATGCGCATCACTAAGTTCACATGCCGAATTATTTCGGTGTCTGCACTTGTGTCGCGCGGTGGTTCAGCCCCGAGCGGCTAGGTTCCACTGTGTCACCCTTCCAGAGACGCTCCTCTCCTTTTAAATGCAGAGCATTTCAGTAACTCACGATGTCACCCGCGTTGACGTCCGTAGTCGTAGTCCGCACCCCTCCCCCTACACTATATAAAAAAAATACTATCCGGCACCCGGTTTCAATCCCTCGACCCTGCGGGCGGAACGCAATGTACATGGGGCTCTACCCACTGCGCCACAAAGCCGACACAGTATGGGAGGCTACGAACGCGCCTTATATCCTTGACTCATTCAAACTACGTCAAGAAGCTGCTGATACAACGCATTCACTACCACCAGCTCCCCAAACACTAAAAGTTAACGCAATACACCCACCCCCTATGCGACGCATTTACTCGAGTCCCCCTCGCGGGGAGATGGGCCCAATTTTTTTTCTTTCTGCCGGCGCATGGCCGGGCTACAGCGGCGACGTGCGCCGCTCTAGACCATCCGGGGCCGACACTGCTGCGTTCGGGACTCCACCCCCGCTAATCCCAGGTAACAGCTGGCAGAATCTCTGGTTTCAGTCTCTGTAGAGCCACGGGTGTGAATTCAAGTGACGTCGAATGATCAATCGTTGTGGGTGTCGCTTACAGCTTGGCAGTCCAACCACCTTCACAGCGTGGATTGGCGCCAAATATTTGTAGTCACGCATGGTACACAAACTTAAAACATTTCATATCCGAGTAGAAGAGCGGCCTGTTTTATTTCTGTGAACCTAGTACATATTGCCGCGAACCATACATTGGGTTTGTTTATTTGTGTTTTGCTTTACCGCCCGGCTGCGCCGGTATGTGTTATCTCTGCGACAAGGGAAGCGCGTGTTCCATTCTTTCTTTCTGTGCCGCATGTGTTATCTGTTGTGATAGGGAGAGCATTCCGATCTAACGTGAACAGCCCAGAATAATCTTCTTGGATCTACTATGCTCTCGATGCGAATCGACGTTTCGAGAACCACGCGCGCCAAAAGATAAAAAGCCTGCAGTGCGGACGCCGGGGCATTCGATTCTGCGACGCTCGCCGACGCAAGTCACTTTGTTGACCGCTGCTTCGCCGCCTCTGTATTCTTTTGAGTTGTTAGGGGAGCACAAGTTTGCTCCAATAAACGTGTCTCTCATTCAAGACAACTGCATCGTCCTTGTCTTCGTGACAATATTATTTTAGCAACTGAATTATGTTTTGATATATATGGAGAACAAACAAAGGTCATTGAGTTTTACTGTGTACCAAAGATAAAACTTGACTTGCATTTGCATTCATGTAACAAAGGTTAGTTTTCAGGACACATAGAGGCCACTTAATACATTTAAAAACCAAAATTGGGCAGGAGATCAACGCCTGAAATGCATGACGTTGTTTTTTAAGTTGCATCGGTGTGACACGCAATTTTTCTTGGACAAGAAAAAGGTTGGGACTAACGCACCGAACCTACACCTGAACAAAAGGACAGAGAAATTTGTCATTTGAGAATACCTGACATTTCATTGACAAAAACAAAAACACCTGCAGAAATTCGGAGAATTGCCGTTACTGCGTAGCATTATTATATCGCGTGTCCAACTGTGAGTTCTTTACAGCCAGATTTGGCCGTGAGCAGCCAAAGAAGTTGGTCTATTTGTTGTTTTTAAGTTTTACTTTGTTTCTTGTCGCCAATGGTGTAAATGTATACCAATATAGCGATTGAGTGCCTTTACTTTGCCAATTATGTTTTTTTTTCCTCAGATGCAAGACGTAGTGCAGGGTTGGTCCGTATTCATTTTTTTCGAGTTTGTAACGTTCTTTCTCGCGATTTTTTGGTTTATACTCGTTTTTTGGCGCAAAGGAATAAGATGCTTGTTTTTCATTTCGTCAGTTCATTCTTTGAAATTTTTTAGTTTCTTTCTTAATTTGTGGATTTTCTACATTTTATTTAACTATTAATCTCTATTCACTCTATTATAACGATTTAAGGTTTTACTTCCGCCTTTTTTGTGGAAATTATCATTTTCACTATTTTTATTGTTATTTCGAACGCTCTACGTCGGGCTTGTTTTGTTTAGTCTTCGGCTTTTAGGGCAGATGTAGAAGGAGCATATTTTTGTAAACGAAGCTTTAGTGTCCGTAGTGGAGCCGTTGTAGGCCAATGCGCCCTGGAGGTCTCTTTCTCTGACGATGACGATGAATGATCGTGGGTGAAGTTAAAGAAAAAAAAAACGCTTCCCGTGACCGGAACTTCACCATGCATGTTAATGAAGCAACACTGCAAATATCACTTATTTACTGAAGTTTTGCCACAGATATGCGTAATGTTTTGTTTTCGCTCAACAATGTTCGCAAGCATGAACACAGCTACCAGACTTAGATGTCTGGAAATGGCTTGGGCTGTGTGAACGTCGCGTTCAACAACTCCTTTAACTTTGGCCGGGTGGCTGAATCGAGGGACAGATCCATTTACACTAGGTCCCTTTTGTGCACTATGGTGGCTTACCCCGCGATCCTGTATGCAGCGCGCATCACCACCATCAATGCCTGCTCGATACACAGGCTATCGGGTGGTGTTTGTTTGGCGGTACCAATAGGAACCCATGCGCCGCACAAATCTCTTCTCGAGCTTGGAGTGGGGTAGCCTTGGATTGATAAATGCGAAACTCAAGCTTGTAGTGCAGCGCTAGTTATATTTCTCCCACCAGGCCGACCTGTTCCTTCATGTGGCTATACAATTCTGGCCTCACTTGCGGCCATGGCTCACCACAATAATTTCTGTCGATTACGGCTGCCCGCATCACCGGATTCTGCAAGGAGATAACGAGTGCGGTGGTTTCCACTGCAAATGCTGTTTACGTGCGAAAACCTGCTGTCTGTAAAGCCGCGAAACCTATAATTGGACATGCTAGCACAGACACTGTCACCACTGCTTTACCGTCAGCCTTTTGTACGTCAGGGTGGAGACGATGTGCTCAAGCAAGTTAGGAAATCGCCCTTCCCAGTCGGCACAACCGACTTTTTTTCCGCTTCTACGCGGTAGTGTTGCCATGCATGGCTCATCAGCAGGCGTGGGGCTTATTCCTTCCCTGGTGCGCAGGGTGCCCTCAGTGTAGAACGGGGCAGATTGCAGAAGACGTTTTCCTAGACTGCGATACGGCAATGTATTTCAGGGACGAAATCAAATCGGGCTTCCGAACCTCGTGGAACGTCACCTGGAGGGCTTCAAGTATCAATGGATGAAAGGGGACCATCCCATTGGCCGTGTCTGTGTCCTCGTCGTAGGCCTCCACTCCCTGTTGAAAACTAAGGTCGATGCAGTGGAGTGAGCCCTCCGCCAACAGCAGGCATGACGAAATTTTCTGAAGAAAGTGGAATGGACGGTTAGCGCGCTCGGAACACCTGGAACTGCGAAGAACGCTCGCCCGAGGCAGTCATGAGCTGAAACACTATACGACAAACGAGGAGAGGCGCACACAGGGAAACTTCTAAGCCCCTGCGAAAATTCGAGCAATATATGGGCCAGCGTATCTATGCCTCATTTGATTAATCCCTCTTTTCAGTTGTATCTACATTAGCGCCGGCTTATGAGTCCCACAGAATTCGTTCAGCTTTTGTTACTGTATAGCCTGTGTTGCTATTGTCGTTGTTCGTGCTTCTTTGTTTCATGGTTTTCTTTCTGGATTTATGTTCAATGTCACATAACTACCAAAAAAAATGTAATCGACGCATCCGCTATCATAGCTACTGCTGCATCATGTGTAACCTTCTGCATAACGTGTATGTTTATGTGTAAAGAAAGTTATCGTTAGAAAGACAGACAGACAGACAGACCAATATATCTGCGTTCAAGTAGCCCAAGCAAGACTATCGTCTTGAAAAGTGTCGTTGCATTATGCGGCCATACAAGGGGACGTTCAACATTTTTACTGTGTTCTGAAAGACAAAGCCGTATTTCCGTATTAATACAGTCGAGTCTAGTTGATACGTTAAAAAAACGCGAGGATGAAATGTACAATCCGGGAAAACGTACTATCCGGTAAGAAACGTACTATGTGTCATTTTTAGTGTTCACAATTGAGAACGTAGCAACCAGGAAATCGCATGAACTGAGAACGTATCAACGCGGTTCTACTGTATTTATTTTTGGGGTTGGGGACGTTTTACTGGAATGTGCTAGTAGAACTACGCGCGCGTAAAAGACACAGACAAAATGGAGCCTTTAAGTGACTAACAACCCTGCGTATACGCGACTAGCGTAACCGTGATCGATCGATTGATTGATTGATTGATTGATTGATTGATTGATTGATTGATTGATTGATTGATTGATTGATTGATTGATTGATTGATTGATTGATTGATTGATTGATTGATTGATTGATTTCAGGGTTCACCGTCCCAAATCTACACTTGGGCTATGGGGCGCGCCCTGGTGGAGGGCGATCGATTTTGTCTCCCTGGGGATCTTTGACGTGCGCCCAGATTTTGACACACGGGCGTTTTCGCTTTTCGTCTCCACCAGAAAAGCGGATGCTGTGGCCGGGAATCCCCGCGTACTTGGGCTCTGCAGCACGACGCCTTAGCCACTTACCCACCGCGGGGAGTTACTTTCGTGAACGTGCTTCTATAGCCCACAAATTCCTGCTCCTCGAATTCCAACGCTCAAATTCCTCTTGTAAGCCACACTGCATCCCTCCATCGCCCGTTTAAGTCAAAGGCGACAACGCATTCACTACGTCCTCCTCTAGTTGACTATAGAGGCAAGCATTGGACGGGGTGTTCATGACTCGCGCTCGTTTCACTTTTCGGAGGCCCGGAGTTGGATCCCCAGACCCAAATTACCCCAATTTTCCTTCCAACTGAATGATTAAACTTACTCTAAAGGACATTCGCTTAATGTTTCTATTGCGCTCCGAACATTATTTCACCTGCTGTTAAGGCGAAAGAATTGCTTAACTCGGCCGGTCGGAAATCTAAAATTGAGGCCAAGAGATGGCGCACTAAATAATTGAATTATTGCCCACTACATGGCTTAGAATTCAAAGAATAAAAGAGAATATGCAAGAATGTTCGGCGTGCACACCCAGTGCGGCGTATCGCGTAGCTCTTTACAAGCAAACATTCATGATGTGTTTTAAAGGGACCATGAAAAAAAAAAAAAAACACAACTTTGCTCAGTCTGAAAGAACTAGCCGTTGGTAACGCACTCAATATCCTATCCACGATACTTGTTTTTTTAAAGGAGTACTGAAACTAAAGTTTAAAGCTTAGGGAACTATGTAAAATGCTTCCTTTTTATCAGGAGATATCTCCCAGCAAGTTTTAACAGTAGCTGTTCAGTATAACATATTTTAAATCTATTTTAATATCTGCCCGCACGAGAAAGCCTAGAACGGCCCACCATGACATTATCTGCTACTTGCCCCAAACTGCCGACGTCGGGGCTCCCGTGACGTAGCCGACGCGCTGGATGCGGTTGGCGCGCGCTGCTACATCTTGTCCACACGTCATGGTTTTGGGACTGACGTCATGCTGGCCGGGCGGGCGGGGATGGTGAAGACCTCGGCCGGTCTGGGCGAGCGCGTGCGCTCTCTCGCTAGCGCGTCCAGATAGGCACCGGTACGACAACAATGGTGACGTCATGTGCTACCTCCTGTCATGGCGGCCTCTCGGCGTTCGTTTTGTCGAAAGCGAAACTGACACGAATAAACGACGCCGTAAATAATTGTTTACTCTGCCATAGACCGTCTAATGTGCCATTCTATGATTAGTGGGATAATAAGCAGGACGGAAAGGCCCCCGGGGTGTCCGCATTCTTGTCGGACTGCTGCCGGTCTGGACGCGCGCGGGCGCGTACGTCCCGACCGGCCGAGGTTTTTTTCACCCTCCTTACAGCATGACGTCAGCATTCTCATCGTCCTCACAGCATGGCGCGTTAGCGTCACCATCCTCACAGCATGTCGTCTTAACAGCATGACGTCAGTCCCAAAACCATGACGTGTACACATGGCGTAGCAGCGCGCGCCAACCGTAGCCAGCGCGGAGTCTACGTCACAGGAGCCCCGACGTCGGCAGCTTGGGGCAAGGAGCAGATGATGTCATGCTCGCTGTTGTATGCTTTCTTATGCAGGCAGAGGTTAAAATGGATTTAACCAATGTAATATTGAATGGTTACTGTTGAAACTTGCAGGGAAATATTTCCTGATAAAAAGGAAGCATTTTACATATTTATCTAAGCTTTGAAATTTTGTGTCACCACTCTTTTATCTGAGAAAGAGCAGGAACTACAGAAGAACGTTGAAATTTCGCGCTACAGTGACGTGTCACAAGCAGGAGTGACGTAATATAAGGCAGCACTAAAAAATAGTTATAAGCATGTTAACCGAACGTTAGCATTCTAGTAATACGATCAAACAAACTACAGTACCAAATATGACATTATAGAAGAATTGACGAAAAGTAGCTGCATTGCCGCCACTGCTGCACCAGTTTTCCCTAGAATCCCCTTTATTTGTTCGGAGTTTGCGATAAAATTGCTATCATTGTTGTCAGGACAAAGGAATCTCTTTAAGGAACCAAACTTGTATTTCGTCTTCATGACCCATTTAATATCGTTCTACATAGAATGCCAGCAGCTCTGCTCCAATCCCCTACCCTCCCGTTGCAAAGAATGTTTACGCTATCACTCAATTTTATCGCAATAATGGTTTGGTAGGCACGACGCAAACGTTTTAAACGTCAGCTCGTTTATTTCAGAGTGCTATGAAGCTCTTTGTTTGTTTGGCCGAATCTCGTATGTACACTTAGAATTGTTCAGGTCCCAAGGAAGCTTGAAAGGGGACGTAGCTGTAGGTGTTGGCAGCTCTTTCCTTCGCATCAGCAACAACCCCTGAAAAAAGCAAAAGCAGGAAGTGCTCAGTTACAAAAGTTTCTCTGAGGATGCAAGATAAAGCAGCACTCGATTCTGTATTTTGTTTTATATCATGAGCTTTCCTCATAGACAAATAAAAAAAATCATACTTCCCTCCGTGTAACGACGGCGATGGCTGTACGCGAAGCTTTTTCGTGATGGATTCTTTCTTTGCTTTGCCAATCGCACACTGCGAGAATGTGCTTCTCTGGAGGTACGCACCGCGTTTCTAGAATTGCCACAGCAACTCTAGAGTGTGCACTCCGTAGCCTAACGTTTGGGTTCGGCGTGTACGGCGCGAATTGGTACCTGCTTATTGGCATTCGCTACGACCATGTCGAAATGGAGCAATCGGTCAGACCACGGCTTCATAACGCGAGGTACTCAGGTTTGAACCCTTGCCACGGGAAGCGTTTTCTGCGTTCACTTCACCCACCATTATTCATCATTGTCGTCAGAGAAAGTTCGCTTTCCGGCGGGCGGTATTGGCGCACAACGGCATCAGTGAGGACACTAAAGATGAACGTTAAAAAACACCCATAAACTTAAGGTGCGCCTTTCATTCATGTCTGCATGGTCGGTGAAGTCACATTTCAAGGATTGTACTTTGTTTTATCCTTCAGTGTTGAAGCAGGGGCTTAAGCATTTAATTGGCACGGAAAACAAGCTAGTCATGCATTGCTCAAGAGACGAAGAATTTTTCATAAGTTTATGTATGCGTCCCCCCACACACACCTTAGAAATTTCGGAACCCATTACGGGTACCCACATCTCATATTCGAAATGCACTTTCACCTCAGAGTTTTTAGAACTTAGGCACACGGAACTACCCTGTACACAAATATGCGCTACACAGTAGCATTTAAGCATTGCTTTTACTCCTACGAAGGCGTGACGCGGTGTTCTTAACCTGCTATTTAGTAGTAACCATAACCAGGTAGGCCGTATCCGTATCCAACGCCGTAGCCAACTGGGGCGTACACTGGAGTTGGGAAGGGCACTGGCTGGGAAACGGGGACTGGGTGTGGGACAGGGACGCGCACTGGGTGTGGCTGAGCCACTGGGACTGGGTATGGCCTGGGAACTGGAACTGGGTGTGGGGCAGGAACTGGCACTGGCTGTGGTACGGGGAAGGGGTATGGGGCGACGATAAGGCGGGTTGGGATCGGGACTGGGAAGTTGGCCTTAGCTCCGCTCAGGGGGTCCGACCGCAAGGGCCACTCCTGGCTGGAAGCCGACGAAGGCTTCGCGGATGCCATTGCCATGGTGCCTGACGCCGCCGTATCCTCCGAGATAGCCTCCCAAGCCACCGTATCCAAAGTACTGGCCAAAGGCGCTATGGCATGCTGGGAGAAAAGAGGAAGAAAGAGAACTTTCGTAAGCTAACCTTGACGACTATAAATGGCGCTAACTACTAAACGCCTTGTGCTGTTGTCAGAGGGAAATGCGTGGTAATTTGGCTGTATAAGCAAAACTGGAAGCTGTTGTAAACGGTGTGAAACATTGTTCACAGCTAAATTTAGAACTGATAGGCATGGCTTATCTTTTTGTCCTGATGTTTGTTGGGTATTATGAAGTTGCAGCGTCAATGCAAGTGAAGTCATAGTGCTCTCTACCTCTGAAAGTGGTCCAGGTTTCTAGTATATTATTCGCCCACAATACGCAAATATATTTCCCGCTCAATCTTTGCTACAAGGAGCTCTGTAGCACAAAGCAGGTGAGTAATTTGTATTTATGGGGGCACATGCAAACCATACGCTTCGGCCCCAGTGAGTTTATTTTGTGAGTTTGTTCATTTTGTCGAAATGGTACATAAAAACAGCAACGAAAGTGTACGGCCAACAGCCGAAGCTAGTGGAGGCCCATATACAAATACGTTGGCAGCAAAAAAATATAAGCACAAGCTTTATGCGAGTAAATTTAAATCGAGTAAATACGCATCCACATATATGTACGGATGCACAAACGTACACATATTTTTACTTTACACTCATTATGTACACAATGTCCCTATCTATGTAATCACATATATGCATAATGTTACCTTGTACACAGAAAATTCTGACATCGTGTTCGATTCCACTAGGTTTTTTATAACGCGAACTTTCAGACAATATGACACTTTTTCCGCTGACCTCGTTCCACCGTTTAATGTCATCAAGCTATAAGTAGCAGGTGTAACGAGGACAGTATGGCTTTTTAGTTGGAGTTGCATTACGTTTTCCGAAGGATCGCTAAAGAAAGAAATAGGGGCCAAAAGAATTAGGCCTATGTTTGATTTAAAACTAGGCCATAGCCTGGTTAACGCTCATGCCTTACGTTTATCCCTATTTTCCTTGATACCTTGTAATGAAAAGGCTCATGATGAACGTGCATGCCAAGGATCTATGCCTACTGAACAACATACCGCAAGCATACACTGCGAGGTAATAGTGCTGAAGCTGTTCTTCCTGATATACCAAATGAGAAAAACGTTTATAGGAACTCACCGACTGGCGAGGAACGCGACGGCGACGAAAGCCTTCATGGTTGCTGTTGCGAAGCGAGCTGCGGCGATGCTATGGATCTGTGGCTGAAGCGACGTGCTGTCTGAGACTTCTGGCCTCCATTTTATACACTATAGCTGCTCATTGTTAGCGCGCCGTTGACGCTGGAAATGGACCCGGAGACCAGCCCACGCAAAAGTAGGGCATTGTTCTTGCGGCACGGACGCAGCGAGGTTTTAGATTTATTGTTGCAAAATTCAACCGGACATCCTCCCTCTCCCTTGAATTCTTTTTTTGGAAAGTACGGGCCGGCATCATTTCTTTAAAATACTCGTCGAAGCCTGCATGTTAAGCAACGGTATTAAAATCACTAAAATGTCGTTTATTTTTCACGTGGAAACTGGATTTTTAAAAAAAATTCTGGTGCAGCGACAGTGACATCTCTGCTAATTTTGTAATCGACAAGTGAGCAGAAATTTTGAACATTTTATAGCTTAGCAACAGCTTGAGCTCAATTATATTAAACTGGAGGTCAGTTACATTGCCTGCATAATGTCTGGTGATTAATGCCTTGCGTTTGCAGAGGAAATTCCTCATTTTCGCCCGCATGGGTTATAAACTAATGTTTTCGGATGTTGTCCCAAAATTTATGTATAATTTACGCCTGCGTGCCAATCTGCATTCAATCACACGTTTAGTTACTTGTGGTTGGGGTTCTAGTTGTGCCAAGAAAGATAGAAATTAATTGGCAGTAATATAAGTTACTAGTGGCTATTTATTGATGTGCCTAGAATCCAGCAAGGCCTTTGCATCCGGGAACTTAGGAGAGATGAGAGAGTCGGGAGGGGGGGAGATTCGAGGAGAGAGAGAGGGGAGAACTTCAGTATTCATCTCTGCTGAGCGTAATCACTCGGAAGGGAGGCTTCCGGCATCCTGAAGGAAAAAAAATCAATTGGAATGCACTCGCAAGTATCCACTCAGTAAAAAACTGAAACCTCGAATATTTAAACTACAGAACTTTGAAATATTTACCATTACGTATTTGTTGACTGTAAAATTAATCCAAATTATTAACCTGAACGTCATGCGATCGGCTAGAAAGCATAGAGAACGTTTCTACCTTGTCCCTAAAATTCACAAGTCACCGTGGAATCATTATTTACGAAGTAGGTGATCTGGGCAAGTTGGTATGGCCGTCATTCTGGGCAACAGCGCGAAAAAAGACGTAACTGAAAAGCAACGGACAGGACGAGCGCTCGTCCTGTCCGTTTCTTTCGTCCACGTCTTTTTTCGCGCTGTTGCCCAGATTGACGTCATTATTTACGGCCCAAATTCCTGGCATAGCTAGAGTTTCTAAAAAAACGCCCCTACAGAAGCTATGTGTTTCACTTGTCAGGCAGTCCATTAGTTCGCCACCCGCTGCTCCCTACCACATTTCCTTCGTGTAATAGAAGCGAAAAATCAACTTGGCGCCTACCAAATGACGCCCCCTTAGTTACTCTTGGCGTTGCCGCCATCTATAGCGAATGTCACTATCATCGAAGTCATCGAAGCCTTGTCAATGGCTTTGGCAGCAATTCGAGATTTACGTCGCGTCGCGCGCTGTACCAGCGTGGCTGCATATATTCACGCATTATGGACACATACCCAAATACTGTCCGTGTTTTGTGGTTCTCGCCGTGACATGTTTCCTGCACACATAGCGGCAGATCATGTCTGCGACTGCAGAGATCCCCCACGGCCACTACAACTTCTTCAGCGCGTACTATTAAAGCACTGCTGGTGGAAAAGGAGAACCTCTGCCGCCCAGGGCTGCTATAGTTCCACCGCGTGGAACGGACTTCCCTAGTGGGCAGGCTCCTGAAAGGAGGTCTTGCTACGGAGGCCTCGAGTTGGCGTGGCGTTATCTTCAGCCGTAACCCACGATTGGCCTGCTCGCTATCACGCACCGTTTGGGGATACCTGTCCCGAATGTACGACGCCTCCATCAGAAGCTGACGCTAAACACCTGTTGTCGACGTGCCTAGCTCTTAGAAAAGCACGTATGCACACCTCCGGTGAACAGGGCTCCATCCTTGAAGGCCCCAAGATCGTCGGCTGGGGGTACGGGGATTAAATCCCGGTCCCTTTTCGCATTTCGGGCTAAACAGTTGCAATGTTGTACCTTTACCTTTGAGGACTTCCTCTTCAGTCGTAGGGCAATCTCTTGCAAAAGCTTGTACGTCACTTTACTAGACTTAGTTTAACTCTAAGCTATTCTGAATTTACTCGTCTGATTGCTTAAAAATGTTTGGAACCAACATGCGCACTCTTTCGAGCCACCTATGCTAATATTGTTATGGGACAACTTGAGTTAACCCTATTGAGCTCTTTCTCACATAAACTATAGGTCTGCCTGCGCTACGTTGATGTCTTCATTATTTGGGAACACAGATGCCCTACTCTAAAAACATTTCTACGGCATCGTACTTTTCCGGGTCCGATTTATATCCCCATGCCAGTATTCTTATAAATAAGTAAACTCCGTGGATAAAACCGTCGCCCAGACAACGGTAAACTTAAAACCTCACTTTACAGAACTGACGGGAAGGCAGCAGTGCTCGAACTGCGAAATCCATCGCCATGACAAGGTAATCAGCAATGTTTGTAGAGCAACCGACTAGAGTGATGTCAACGTAATGATCCCCCTCCCCCCTATACATATACAAAGGCATGAGCTTGCAAGTGTGGCTTTGTCAGATCGTTTGATCAGGCCCACAGTCATGGATGAAAGTTCAAAATGGACGTAGATCTCAGCAAATAGCGTGGAAACGAAAGCGGCCAGCCGCTATCCCTAATAACTAAGTTCAAATCCAAATCGCCTCCCCCCCTCATAGACAATATCTTGCAGAAAGGCTACCACCCTTCAGCTAGTAATTATGGATTTAAAAAAAGACCCTCCCGTAAGCTGCGAGGGTCCGCCTATGAGAGAAATAAGAACCTAAAAGTTACTTCAGTGAATTCTAAAATTGGTAGCTTCTCACCACCCGACGGAAGCTTTTGTTTCCGTCCTTGATGCAAGGCCGCAAGTATTTTTAGACGACTACATTGCAAAAAGCGTATACAGGCCGTACATTCACAAGATAAATTCATGTTTCACATGCATTTCCCTCAACACTGCGTATATTCTGGACTGCTGATTGTGTAATAAGCAGTATTCGAAAGAACTAGATAGGCTCTGAGCTCACGTTTTAATGGCCACCGTAAGATTTAATAAGGTCTCAAAAGTAGTCGCACAACATTTAAGCAGCCAGGCAACACGTTTGATGATCTCAAGCGGCACATATTGCACCCAAACTTGAGTCTCCCAGGGACAGAAATACAGGGCATCTTATTTATTCACAAACTGAACATCCTAGAACCCGCTGGAAATGAATGCTTCCAAACGCAGCTTATAATGTTTAAAGCAGTCCCATCGGCACCAAGCCATTCTTCAAGGGCTGGAATTTACGAACTGTGACGAGGGCACATACCAGTACTTCGTCTTATTCAACACCCAACCAATACCAACAGTGGGGCATCGGACACTTCGATGTGACACGTTCTAAACAATACCAAAGGGGTCGGTGGTATCCTCCTTTACTCTTCACCATCAGCCTGAAGGACTTACCACCCCTATTACAAGCCATCCCGAACCTGCACCATGCTTTACACCGCATACCACCTACTCTCTGGGTCTCCACGGGATCTCGGGGCTATTAGCAAGGCGAACTTCAAGCAGCCATCCAGGTGGCCCAACAATACCTGTAAGCCCGAGGACCCGAGTGCGCTAACCGAAAAATCTTCCGTTCAACCTTGTGCAAAAGAACTTACAAGAAATGTCCAGATCTCCTAAAAGATCCAGAACTCACCATTAATGACCAACCTGTGCCCGATGTCCCACACCCATGCACCCTGGGCATCAACATATCAAAAGATGGCTTAGTGGTCCAGAATATCCTTGCCTTGCAACGCACTCCCACCCCACTCATGCACCTCATCGGTCTCCCATCAACGATTTGGGCTAAAAAAACCGACACACACGGCGTCATTTAAGCCATCCTCATCAGCCCGATACGTACAGGACACCGTACTTGGCCCTGAGACCCGCTGGGTAAACTAGACATCGCTATGTGTCAAGCCTACAGGGCCACCCTGAGACTTCCTGCAAGGCATCAGAAGAAATGTTTTACACTCGGGGACCGTAGTACATGGAAGAACTGCAGGAAACTCAGCACATCTCACAATTCACGGGGCCCGGGCTGGCGCGAACAGATAGGGCTACACTTACCCGGCTTGGCTACAGGTCTCCCCGAAAATGTGAAAGAACCAACGTATCCATCTACCTATCCGGCCCTCCCCCAAAGTCGAACCAATCCTTTGAAATATTCACCCCCATCTATTACAAGGCACGCCGAGAAGCCCAGATGCTGTGAGCGTCAGCGACGGCCACGGTGCAGTACTGGCGGCCGCTACAGTTCCCACGACATTTATAAAGACATCAGAAGAACTTGCCAGCTCTGGTCGCCACCACTGGGAACGAATACCTCACTGTAATGACAGACCCCCAAGCCGCCTGTCACAACTTGCTGTTAGGCCGCATATGACCCGAGGCCCTCAAAATTCTGTGGGGGTGTGGACCTCAGCTCCCAGAAATACACATCATCTGGACTCCCGGACACGAGTGCTTAGAGGGAAACGAGCCGGGGCACTGCACTGGCCTCGTTCATACCAACCTGAACCATTTTTCAATAGGGCGACGACACGCAGTCCCTTTTCTCCCCAAACCCATTACTCTACATCCAGCTAGGAAAGTCTAGCCAATACCCCCCCCCCCCCCCCCCGAACGACGAAAATTGTGGTACTTTGATTTTTTAGCGCCCATTTGCGTACGCGTAGTCACCTCGTCCGCCGATCCTGTTTATTTTCCTATTTTGCTTAGCTTGCTGCAATAGTTTTTAAAGAACAAGTTTACTAATCTCGTCGAGCCGTTCCGCCGTCGCGGAGAATTTGACCTTCGTTTAACCGCAGCTGCGCCGTATCCTTGCAACGCACCATATGACTCGCTCTGCCCAGCTCCGCCGACGGCCGTGTTGGCTAGCCCCCGCCGCCACCTCTGCCGGCTTGGCGCATGCGCTCTCCGCAGCTGGGTCGCCGCCTGACCACGGGACCCGTCGCGTGCATGCAACCTTGGCCATGGATGATAGCGAAGCCGGGATTTCTTCTCCGAGCGTGGGGCTGGTGCGGGAGACAGCAAGCGGCACCTGACCCCCCGCGGATATCGCCCGGCGAGCTGCTTTACCGGAGGAGACCAAGTATGACGAGCGCGAAGCTGGCGTCGGATACTTAGAAGCGGGCTGCCACGGCTCGGAAAACGCCCTAAACGGAACCACAAACCGTAGACAAAGGCAGGCTTTGGTTGAATAGCATAATATTACAGGTGAAATCAAAGGTTAACCATGTGAAACCAAGAATTAACAAGGCTAAGCCAAGCTTTCGCTTTGCAAACCCAGGGTTTGCTAAGCTAAGGCAACCGGCATTTTACCCTAGTAGTGCTGTATTTGTTTCTTTGTCTTCCATTTCAAAAAAATGGCTCCATCCAGGAGTGTTGCTCCCTTTCATGTGTGCTGTGCTGATTGATTTGTTAATTCTTACTCGCAATATGAAGTACAATCACCGTGCCACGTTTCAAAAAAGCCTCGCTCCAAACGCATGCTCGCACCCCCCTTTGATCAGTGAATCTCGTCCAAACCTCGCGTATACGGTGGTGCAGTCAAAGCGGGTGTGCCAGGCGAAATGTGGAATTTTGTGCGGCAATGTTCGGTCCAACTTTGATATGGCTTTATTGGGGTTTTATCGTCACAGGAATTGAAAAAACCACGCCCGCGGTGCTTGAATCACAACAAAAAAATTTCGCTTTTATTGATTGCAACAATTATTGATTACAACAATATTTGCAGCTGTGGAATGTCAGTGTTGGTGTTGTGAAAGTAAATTAGTACAATGGAGTATCATGGAGTATCATGGAGGCGTCAAAAAACAAATTATGTTCGAAATTCATTTTATCCCAATGAACTGGCTGGCGAACCTCTGAATGGTTCCAATAAAATGGCCCAATTTTTATTGATTTTTGTTCAAAAATGAACCTTTGAGAGATGACACATTAGCAATTTAGCGAGACTCCAGCACCACTTCATCCGAGTATTGCTCGTGTTTCACGACTCTGTAAAAGAGATATCGAATCCGCGATTAAAGTCCCAAATAGCCGTCCTAACGTTGGCTTTTTGTTTCCCCCCTGGTCCCTGGTTACAGACCTCACTTCTAAAAGCACCGGCGCTTGAAATTGTCTGGACATTGGCCAACCTTGCGTGGGAGGGCTCCCCATGCTACTGTGTGAAATCTATTCTTCTATATTAAATTCTTGAACTCAGGATAAAAGAGACCTCCATGAAAATGGAAACAATCGAAAGTCCTTTTGTCGTCTCCACAGCGAATTGGACCGGTGTGCGAACGAACCTGCCGCAATTGTATTGTTGGGGTCAAAAGGAAGTTGGGCAAGCCCTCAGGGCATTTTCCGCAGTTGTCCCTGAGGTTCGTTTGCAAATGGTATTAAATATCCATATTCGGATAAAATCATTGGTGGTTGCAGCTTTATGACTTTTCCCAGCATAGTTTGGCCGAACTAAATAAACTGTTTATTCAGTACTTCCTCGCAAGCACACTAGGGACATCATACGAAAAAAAATTGACGGTTCAGAAAGTTGTATATTGGGCCGTATTTGTTGCCTTCATATTCGGCCGTAGTTGGCGCAAGTAGCAATTCCTGTTTATGGCACCTGCATACTCGTCGTTTACGTAAAAGGGAAACAAAGCCCTTGTTTTTACAATGTTCCAAGCTGGACAGTTGCTTAATACCTGTGAATTATGTGCTCGTGTCGTGTGGTTACTACGCCATCCACGTGTTCCCACAGGTACTCCAATCTCTTAGTCACAATCGGGGCATAGGGGCCTAACGGGTTGACATGAATTAGCGTATAGCCACCTAAAATGAAATGTGGACGCAGAAATATACAGGGAACACACTATAGGCGCAATTTCTTTCTGTGCAAGTCAAATTGTCGCATAACTTCACAACAGAAGCAAAGTTCGTAAACGTGGCTTTCGAAGTATACCACAATTGTGCCATTGTAGGATTTCCACAAACCGAATTCTTCAATTTTGCGTTTTCTGGTCCATATTTTCGTGTTAGCGTGTCATTTACCCGTGATTGTTCATCCAAGCACATGCGGAAAAATTTAATGAAAACAAATATCTTCGGGCTGTAGAAAACGTTGGGAGAAATGTTGACCGGTATCTGTTCTTTTTGTATGATGCAATAGACGGCCCCAGTAGCCACCGTCCTTTATTGTTTCCTATCACTTTCCGCCCGGTGTACCGGGCGGGTATTTTCTTCACCGCATCGGAAACAATTTGCTTTACGGCAACGGATGCTCAGACGACGAAGACGTAGTGAAAACAAACAACAATTCTCACACCACGCTATAGGGTTCCAGCTGGAGTGCCTAGAACGAAGTCAGAGATTTCCCAGAGATAGAATGCAAACTTTTATTTGGGTCATTTCATCCCGATGACCCGTGCGTGTGGAAGTGGTTGCTTTTGGATGGGATCCGATATTGTACCTTCTCCAACTGTCACTTGAAGACCCCCCTAAAATGATCCTCTATGGCGAGGCATAACTTCTCTCGCCGTTCTATAAGGAAGTGGTGGCGGGGGTAGGGGGATAAGGTGGGCGGTTATCTTAAATCATCTGCGCTCAGCTACGAAAACTGCAGGATGGTAGCCATCTTTTGACCCCGTCTCCAGTTCTCAGTCTTCAGTGGGAAGCATGCGATTTAGCAAAAGAAGGTAAGGACAAGACTGGATCTGCCTCTACTGTACCTGCTACTACAGGAACACTTTGACATTTGTATCAAAAGAACATGAATGCCGGGTATGTGGACATTGCTTGTTCCTTTGCCTCTTTTGGCTGGGACGCGACAAGCCAGCTCCAGCCTGCAGACGAACTTCTTCGTAGCCATCCCCGCAAATGACGCGTGTACTACCCATGCCGCCCTAAAAGCTCTTTAGCGGACTTTGCAAGCAGTAGCGCGACGGTTTTGCTACCATAGCAGTGGTTATAGGGGAGTCTGCGGTGACATCACACTATAATGTGCTTCTGTAAGCAGTAGTGATGACAGCTCTGAATGCATAAAGGAATTTTGCTGTTGAGCTCAAGGTTGTCCAGTTACCCTTATTGGCGATTCAGGAAGGTAGTGAAAGGAAAATGTACTTTGCATTGGCTAAGTCATTTGCGTAAAGAACCTTTGAGAACGTGAATATGAAAAAGGCACTGACCTCAACTTGAGAACGTTGAGAGTTGAGTGTGCCAGCGCCTAAAATTTAGGGGGGAGCGAAGTAATAAGGCTAGTGTACGCCAATGCAGAGAATTTCGGTGCAGCCAAAATGCCAAAGCTATAGACCAACCGAACGTGGAAATCTTGGGGTAGCCAAAGTGCCAAGATTGCGTACATCCAGCCTTTGCAAACATTCTCGTAGAGCGAAAGTACTCAGGCCGACGGCGAAAATTAGGTGCAGTCAAAATGCCAAAGTTCAGACAATAGCGTAAATTTTGGGGCACCGAAACTACCGCTGCTAAATTCCAGCATTTGCGAAAATTTGGGGCAGCCAAGATCCCAAGGCTAATTTTCTTACGATGACGGAACTTTGGGGGCAGAAGTGCCGAGTCCTATGGTCCAGCCCATGGTTGAAATTTTGGGGCAGCCAAAGTACCAGTCTATAACCCAGCCCATGACGAAAATTACAGGGCAGGCAAAGTACTAAGCCTTTACAGCCAATGAAAAATGTTTTGGGGCAGCCAAAGGGTGAAGAATATATATAGCCCAGCCGATGGCGCAAACATTAAGGCAGTGAAAGTACTAAGCTATAGTCCTGCCAATTGTGAGGCATTTTGGGGCAGGACAGATATTTTCGCACAGTGAATGGGCAACGATATAGTCACACCGATGGCGAAATTTTGTTGCAGTGATAGCACTTACGCAATATCGGAAATTATGGCGGAAATTTGGTGCAGCCCAAGTGTCAAGGATAATCGAGCTGAGGCGAATATTTTGGGGCAGTGAAAGTGCTAAGGCTATTATAGCCCAACCGATGGCAGTAAATGTGCCAGGCAGCTCGATCACCGAAACTTTCGGGCAGTAAAATACACGGCCATAGTCCAGCACAGCGGTTCTCAGCCATGGCTTTCCAGGGACCTCTTTTGGGCTTGCGAAAATGATGGGGGTCCCAAGAGGGAGCCCCATGTTTGATCGGCGCCATAAGGTTCAATAATTTGAACCTGCAGCGTACGTCGCCCACACACTTATCCATTTCCTGGCTATTCTGCTTGATGTTAATGACGATGCGTGTTATAATGTTGAACAATTTGCTCTGGAATCTAAAAGTCTTCTAAACGCCTATATGCTGTCCTTTCTGCCTGATTATTTTCTTCTCATACCTGACGGGTTGTTCAAAATGCACATGTTAAACTATGGGCTACCAGGAGAAACTTAACTTACATGTACTAATGCGAAGCCACCTTTTTGTATTGTAATTGAGAAAAGAATGGCGGGGGCGGCGGAAGGGGAGTTTTGAGGGCGGCTTCGTGGACCACTCAAATGCTCTCGGGGACCCCCTGAGGTCCGCGGAACCCCCTTTGAGAACAACTGGTTCAGCAGATGTCACACATTTCGGGGCAGCCAAAGTGCCAAGGCTACCTCATGGCGATGGCCATAGTCCAGCAGGTGGCGAAAATGTCGGGCATTGGATGTACACTGCTATGGTCCAGAATATGACGGAAAGTTTGGGGCAGCCAAAATGACAAGGACTCCAGCCAATGGCGAAAATTTTGCTACAGTGAATGTGCTAAGGCGAGTCCAAACGATGGCAGAACTTTTTTGGGCAGTCAAAGTGCCAAGGGGATGGCAAAAATTTTAACGCACGGAAAGTGCCAAGGTTAAAGTCAGCGATTGCAAAAATTTTGGCTGCGAAAATACTGGGGTTATATTCTAGCGGAAGGCGAAAAGTTTTGAAAAGTGGAAGTAGCAAGGATATTTTGGGGCAGTGAAAGTGCGAAGGCTATTGTCCATCCGATGGCGAAAATTTTCTTGCGGCGGACATATAACGGTGTAGACCCGCCGATGGCAAAAAATTGGGCCCATCTTCCCACGAGGGGGGCTCGAGTAAATGCGTCGCGTAGGGGGTGGGTGTATTGCGTTAACGTTAGTGTTTGGGGGGTGGTGGTGGGGTGGTAGTGAATGTGTTAACTAGTATTGCTTATTACTATTAATTATTATTATTTCTTTCATATATTGATTATTACTTTCGGGATTTTGCGACTCGAGTGCCCCCTCGTGGAGAGATGGGTTTTTCTTTTTTTGTGACGCAAGAAGTGAAGGCCAAGGAGTAGGTTGTTGTAAGTCGTTATTTATTTATTTGTTGCTGTTGACTGTATTGGACGCTGAGAACGACGGCTTCGTTTTCGCTAAAGTGTACTGTAATGGGGTCTTTAAGCAGTGGTCGTGCGTTGCAGCAACTGGTGAAGACGAGATCGATGCAACTGCTGCCATGTATCAGCAGCTTCTTGACGTAGTTTGAATGAGTCAAGGATATAAGGCCGTTCCGTACCATTGATTCTGTGTCGCTTTGTGGCGCAGTGGGAAGAGCACCATGTACCTCGCGTTCCGCACACAGGGTCGTGGGATCGAAACCAGGCGCCGATAACTATAATTTTTTTTATATAGTGTAGGGAAAGGGGTGTGGACCTGTTGTTGAGAGCGAGGAGGGTAGCGTGATGCGGGAGAGTAGGAGTGGGGAGAGGGGCGCACCTGCGCGCTGAGCTGTTGCGGACGGACGGCGGGACGCTACATGTGAGTTAAGAAATGCTCTGCATTAAAATCAAGGCTATGGAAAATTTTGTGTCTGCGAAAGTACTAAAGCGAGCCGATATGGAAATTTTGCGCGCGTTAAAGCACTGTGGCTATAGTTCAGTCGATGGCGAAAATTTTGGGGTCGTAAATATGCCGAGGCTATGGTCAAGCAGGCAGCAGAAAGTTTGGGGCAGCCAAAGTGCCATGCCTAAAGTCCAGTTGATTGCGAACATTCTAAGGCATCGAAAGTGCGAAGTCCAACCGATGGCACCAATTCTGGGGCATAAAATATAACAAGGCTATAGTGCTGCGGTTGGCGGAAATTTTTGGGCAGAGAAAGGTACCTGATGGGGAATAATTACATTTAGGCAGTAAAATACCAAGGCCGAAGCTGGAAATTTTGTGGAAGCCAAAGCACCGAGGCTAAGTTTAGCCAACGGCGAAAATTTTGGGGATCGCGAAGTACCCAGTCGATGGCCGAAAATTTGGGGCAATGAAAGTACTAAGGCCGGTGGTTGAAATTTTGAGGAAGTGGAAGTGCCCAGGCAATAGTCCAGCTGGTGCCCAAAATTTTAGATCAGTGGAAGTTCAATGGCTGTTGTGACTTCCTCGTCTTCTTTCCTTGTAGCAGATAACGCTGATCATCATCATTTTCATTATGCTCCTCAGGAGCTGTCGCATGCTCCCGTAGCTGCGTCGGGTCGCACCCGCTTTCTGGCAGTTTTCTCATCCCATCAAGACACGTCGCGCCCCTCTCTCTGAATATCGCACCGCAGCCGGAGGACCCAGACGTACAACACATTCTGCCAGAACCTGAGAGATCAAGCGAAACGACGAGGTGAGCCATTGAGCGGCATTGAATTTTTCGACCGCAATGCTCACCCCGAAGCGAGGAGGAGGCATCGAAGCAAATGAACCGGCTGAAGATTGGTCAAAAAAGCCTTCTTGATTTCAATCGGAAACTTATTGCCAAAATAACGCCAACTCTGGAGCAAACCAAGGATGTCAAGGTCGCTGTTTCGTCAGCCATGCTCCAGCAGAGCGCTGACCAAGTTGCTGGAATCGATGAGAAGCTGGAAGCCCTAGCTTACGGAACCAGAATTGACAGCCAACACGACGATGCTGTGGAGCCTGTAAGGCTAGCGTAGAGACTTACTCTTTCCCTACAACGAAAACTTTACCTACGAAAGGGAGACGCCCTTCAGGGGCCACCTGGCGCAAAAGAAGGCAGAGGGCAACACCTACAAAAAGGTGAAGAAAGTTCTGCAAACCAGAGTAAACAGCTTGATGAGGAGACGGAACCTACATGAAGCGAGCTACTCCAACGAACTCATTTGGAATTCCGGTAATCGGTAGTGACCCCCAAAATGTTCAAGCTTGACCACATCACAAGCGCCAACGACGACATGCGCCTCTGACTGACCACTCGGCTGAAGCTTTGCTTGAGGTACGGCAGGCAATTGGGCATGTTGCGCTGAAAACTGAAAATACCATGATCCCGGAAATCCCACATCAAAAACAGAACTCTGGCCATAAAGCATTTGCACGATCTATGCCAGCTCCATCTGCATCAGAAGAGAACAGCCTGGACAAGGAGCTGGCTTCAGAAGGTGTCACCGTGGAGGTAAATACCGCACATCTCCTTCTCTAGGGAAGAGTCCAAACGAAAATTCAGCCACTGATATGATGACAACTACGAATAAGAAGGCAACTAGGTGTGTTCACAAATCAAAGAAACCTGGAGAGCGTGGCCCTGGGAAAGTTCACACTGAACATCTAAAATTTCACGGTTTCTACCGGGGCATTGGGTGGAAATGCAAGATGTCAATAAAATTACATCTTCAGTCAGTTCCCAGTCTGAACTAAGCAGGAAGATACGACTTGGACCCGTCGGCTTGCGTGGTCATCAGCGGAAAACATAGGGTAAATATGTGAACAAACGAAATCTAGAAGAAAGGGACGGCCTAAGGTGAGACGAAAGGATAAATTGAAACACTTGCTAGACATTAACGGCAAAATGACCACATATTATCGCCCCAAGACTCGGACATACAATATTTTATAAAGTTGGTTCGTAGAGCATGCATCGATTTAGTTAATCCTTCTTAGGCTAGTTCTAGGGCAGGAGAATGTTGGACTTTTGGTGAAGACAAGGATGGAGCAGAGACCAAGGAACATACCTTGATGAAGGCGCGATCAGGCGAGGCTTCAAGATTGCTGCTTGGAGTACGGTTATGTATATATTGTAAATATGTCTGTTTTCTGTCCACTAAGCCTCTTTTGCCTCCCTGGACGTTCTTCCACAATGGCTGTTGTATAGCCCATGACACAAATTTCGAAACAGCAAAGGTCTAAGGCAGATGGCGAAAGTATTTGGACAGTGAAAGCACTGAGCCTATAGTCTAGTCGATGCCTAGATTTTTGCCGCAGCCAAAGCGCAAGGCTACTAATCATTACCGATGTCGGAAGCTTTGGGGGTCAATGAAAGTGCGAAGGCTATAGTCGAGTCGCTGGCGGAAATTGCGGGGCAGTGCAACTGCCATGGATACAGTCCAGCCGACGGAGAAACTTTGGACAGTGGAATACTAATAAGGCTATAATCTATCCGATGGCGGGAAATTTGGGGCCGACGAAAAACTAAGCTAATAGTCCAGCCGATGGCAGAAATTTTGGGGCAGCCAAACTTCCAGAGCTATATATATAGTCCAGCTGACGAGGAACATTTTGGGGAAGTCAAAGTACTATGCCTATGTATAGTCCAGAAGAGGGCAGAAAGTTTGGGGCAGCAAAAATGAACGTGCCTTCCCATGAAGAACATTTTAAAACACCCCAAGTTCTACGCCAATGGGTGAATTTTTGGGGCAGTGAAAGTACTAAGGCTTTAGGCTCGCCTATGGCAGAAGTTTTTGGGGAAGTGAAACTGCCAACGCTATAGGACAAAATTTTGGAGTAGTGGATTTGAATGGCTATTGCCTGGTCCGTGGACGGCAACTTTTTGAGGTAGAGGGCCGAATTTCATGAAGCCGACATGACGGGGGAATTGGATGGGAGGGGGAGAGGGGCGTTGCAGGCAAATGGAAAAAAAAATCAGCGAATGGACCATAATATTTGACAGTAATTGGCAGTAATCTTGCTAAGAGTGAAGCTTGGGGACAATGCCAACCGGAAGCGATCAATTCTGTCCTTGACTAACGTCTAACCCCTCCTGTGGTGAAAACTGGCGTGTCGGCTTTTAGATGAAAAGTTACAGCGGTAGAGGCGGGGGATCTGACGTCGTTCCGGGGGCGGCATAATACTGCCCCGCGGCCCACATGCGTCCGCGGGAAGATGGTTGCCGACCCCTGGTGAAGCCGATGGAAGAACTTTTGGTGCACCCAAAATTCTAAACCTATACTACGGCTGACGGTGCAAATGTCTTAGCAGTGAAGTAGTTGGGCAATAGTGCATGTAGCGAAAGAAGACGACCAGCGTCTGCTTGCAATGTGGTGATCGAGTCGATTAGCGAGGCAGTGAGCGCCTCCGATCCTCCTTTTCCTCTCCTCCTACTGTCGCTCCTACCTGCGCTTCTTTATTTCTCAACACACTCGCACCGCCGCCAAGTTGGTTGGGAGCTAGCTGGCAGCTGCACGGGAAGTGGCGAAGTCCGGGACTCAGTACGACCAGTTGTTCGACTTCCAGCGGCGCATAATTCCACAGTAGCGATGCTTGTAGGCTGGCTGGGGGATTCAGTGGAGCATTTGGCTGGGTGTCTCGGTGACGTCGATCTCGGTACATGTCTACAGCCAGCGTCACAGGCAACGAGCGCTTGCTGGGTTGCTGGATCAAAGTGACTTACGGGCTAAAAGTGAGGATCGCGAATGTTTATATGGTCATACGGGAAGAGAAACCATGCTCCAGGTTCGCGACCAGAAGGCAGCCGCCGGGATCGAATGGGAACAGCTGAAGCGGTCGGTCAAATTTGCAGAGATCATGCGGTGAGCGTAGTGGCATTGTCGTTGCGTCCATGTCTGATAATGCTTCTGTGAAGCAATCGGTGTGTTCCAGCAGCAAGTCTGGTTTCTCTGCGTACCATGGGACTTTCCTCTCGTCGGACCTATAAGCAGTGTAGAAAGGCGCGTACAGCGTCGACTTGTGCTTGCTGGAGAAGGGGTCGTCATGATCGAAGCATTTGTTCTGCTTCGCCACGAGGATGCCTCCCCATCGGGCTTGGCCAAGCATGGCCGAAGCTCGCTTCCGGCGTCGAAGCTCGCTCACGGAGCGCCGGAGGAGTAGGCGCTTCGTTATCCCCTGGAGCGAGTCCACCTTCTGCACGAATCGCGTTTTTGTTGCCGGATCCAACAAAACTTCCTTCCAATCGTAGCACGGCTGCTGAAATGTTGCAGAAACGAGAGCTGCGTCACCAACGAAACGGTCGCAACAGGGCCGCAGGGACGCCTCCAAAGCTGGTGTCGAATCGGTGATTCCAAGTTCATGGCAGGGCCGGTCAGACATGTCCGGAGCGGAAGTCGAGTCATCGATGCCAGGGTTGTGGAAGAGCTGTATTGACGTCTTCGAAGTGAGAATTGCGTCTGTGACACCAGCGTCCGTCTGGGGCCACTGAGACGCCTCCAAAGCAGAAGACTTGTCTGCGAAGCTAGTCGAGGCATGGTCGCTGAGCCTTCTCCGAGCCGATAGTCACCTCAGCGACACCGAGGTGCGGGGAGGGTCCTTGAGACTTCTCCAAAAGAGCAGTCAAGGAAACGGCAGGGTTGCGCAGTTGCCGGAGCCTCTCTCCCTGACTGAGCACCTCGGGGTCTTGCTTGGCGTCCTGAAAGGCCGCAGCGCCTCCGTTGTCGCTGTCCTGTACTACTACCCGCGCACCAGTCATTTCCCGGACGGGTGGCACGTCACCCGGACCATTGTCTGTCGGCCCTCCTCGGGAAGCGAGGAGATAGTGGAGGTTGCGATGCGGGTAGTAAACAGGGCCGCCTGAGGTTGAAGGACGGGGATTGCGGAAGAGTCTTGGCTCGTGGAGAAGCGTACATGCGTTGGGAGGGCGCAGATACGCTCGTCGTAATCGATCGCTTCCAAAACATCAGCATCAAATTCGTCATCCTTCAGGTTCTCCTGAACTTAAGCGTCGAGTTTGGCAGGCTCACTTCGTCATATAAGATGAGGTCAAGGAGATTCTGTCGGTCTATGGCCGTTGCTGCCTGACTCCGCAGCAAGGCGTCGAGCACTTTCATGGTCTCGGAGACTGTCGCTCGCAAGACATCTCGGCGAATGCGAAGAGCGTCCATGGCACTAGTGGGCGAAGCAAGAGGCTGGGGTTTTGGAATACCTAGGGGACGAGGGCAGCTTGGTTTTGCTTTCCGTCTTTCCATCACACCTTGAGAGGAGACCGGTTGGACCTCTGCGGGTGGGTTGGAGGGTTAGTCATCGGCGCCGCCGATGGAGCACGAGGGCGTCGGTGCTGCCCCCCCCCTGCAATCCACGGGCGAACCTGCAAGTCGGTCTGAGTTCCCGTGGCCCAATCACCCCGGGGGCCGTTGTCACCCCTCGGTCCGATCTTCCGTGGGAATTGCCTATGCAGGCCTTCTTGTTCAAACCCGTGTGACTGATGGATTAGCAGAGTGTAACCTGCAGGTGTGGACTTTGGGATGCCCGGAGGGATGTGCCACTCTCACAGAGGTCGAGTGCCCTGTGTCTCCCTCTTCGGAGAAGTCTCTCTTGGTTGCCCACCAGAGGCCGGTGGACGTTGTGTAGACCGCCCGTGCTCAATGACGAAACGCACCTCAGACCGTTGAGGCGGATATCCATGGTCTTGGTACGTCTGGCATGGCAACCTCTGTCTGCCTAGCCAGAGGCCCTCCCAGACTTTGCTTGTTGGTTCATACCGGCAGCAAAGCCGAGGTCCGAGATCGCGCAAGCCCATAACAGGGCAATACCATCATGTTCCCTGGCAAGGAAGGAGAGTTGCCAAACGCACGTGACCGGCGTGTAGAAGAGCACGCGAGAGATTACTCCATGAACGGCGGGATAGGTATTCTAAATTGTCGAACTGGCTGACGCCGGGTGCTTCATCAGCATGGAGTAGTTCACGTGCGATAAATAGTTTTTTGGTATTTGTTGCGGGCTCCTGCGTGACGCAAGCCTACGCCAAGCATAACAGACGCCGGGGGTCCCATGGGCGAAACTCTCACGGGCGACGTCTTTTTGTAGCGAAGCTACATACGCTACATGGGAGTTCTTCCGGGGGGACCAGTTTGCGTTGAGCGCTAGAAGTCAAAACCACACCCCTTCCGCAAGTGCACCGTGAGTGCCCGGTAGGAAGCAGCGGCTCGATAACGGGGAGAGATAGGCGGCAGGGTAGAGATAGACGACGAGGGAAACGAGACGTGTGCGAGACGTGGCGGAGGAAGGCGAGGAGGCAGCCGCCGCAGCGATAAGCATGCGCCACGAAGGAAGGCCACAAGACCACGTGCGACGCCGAACCGTGTGCGATAGAGGAAGACGAACATCTAGCTGCCGTCCCTCCTACAGCGGCGAGGCTTAAACAACGCTGGGAGGCGAAAAAAAAGGTAAAACGCTACTCTTGCGTACGGCTTCGCTACCTTCAAGTCTTACGCATTAGTATGAGCTTCCTTCATTTTTTTTTGAAGCAGCAATGTGTACTATTCACACTTAGGCACACGCACAAAACACGCGTTACTAAGCGAAGATTCCTCCTTCCGCTGCCACTTCCCGCTCGACCACCAGAGGGTACAATGAAATCGTGCATAAATACGTTTTTTTTTTGCTTCAGGGGCTTTTATTTTGTATACAATAGTACATCCTGCATAATTTCTTACAGCGAAGGACATTTTCACTTATGACATATACACACACGCACGCGCACACACGCACACGCACACACATTGTGTGCCCCTGATTGCACATGTTCTTTGCACCGTTCACTCATAATAACGCCACCATCAAAGCTTCCCCTTAAACTACTTTTATTCGAACTTCCTTCCGGCGGACAAGTTTTTGACCGGATTCCGGCATCCATCACTCTTTGCTGAAAAGGAAAGGCAACGAGATCCCACACGGCTGTGAAAAAGATAATTATTTGCTCTTTGGGCAAAAAGCTGTCATTCTTAAATTGAACGTATCGAACAACACATGGACAGATGGAGGCAACTTTATTGATAGCCTGCACATCAACGCCCTAGAGCGCCGCGACGCGGGCCTCTACGTCATCCTGGTGGGGTGCTCTACTCGGCATCGGCTTCTGCTACTCCCGCGTTTCGTCGCCCGTGAAGGCGCCTACCCGTCGTTTTCGCTCGGCTTCTGCCTGTCGAGAGCCTCCAGAACCTGCTGGACGGCCCATGATTGTTCTTGATCGTAGCTCGCCATCGCTGCTTCTAACCTCGACGGCAGTCTTCCTGTTCTTGTTGACGCTGGCTCTGGAAACTTGATACAGTCGAACAACACAAGTTTGTGGTTAAAGGCTGTTCGTGGTCCGTTGCAAGCGGTAGATATTGTTCAATTGCATCTCTATGCACACCGGAGCTTCAAGAGATGCAATTGAACATTATCTACGTGAACGTTGATAACGTTCAAGGACATCACCGATGTTTTGCACAGAATAAGGGGGTTAGGGGGTGAGGGATGATGGGAGCTTGCCGTGCCCTGGAGAATGGGCACTGTGGCAGGGGAGGACGCTCCCCTGCCTTGGAGCGGTGGGCCCCACACGGCAGCTCCCAGCTGAAGGAGCGGCCGCGAATACCTTCTACTTCAAGGGGTTCTGGAGCGACGCTTTCGCCGGTGTCTTCCCGCCCAAGCACGTGGACGCTACCTGCACTACATGACAGCTCCTGCTGCCGTTTGTGTTCTCGGCGCGTTCGAATGCGTTTGGGCGTTGGAATACCGCTGCCTATTGCTGTATATTTTAGAGACAAAGAATTGAATCCTACGCGTTCTGCGTTTATTGCCGTTTCTTCTAACATCACGACGAGCGCTTTTAAAGCGCTATATACAGTCGAGTCCACTTATAACGATACCGTTTACATCAATATATCGGATATAACGATGAACAGCTATGACACCGTCAACTTTCGTATTCTTTCTATGGTAAAATAAACGGCTTATTACAATGCTCCAGTTCCACGATATCGCATATAACGATGGAATCCGGTTATATTGTGCACCAAAAGTGCAACAGTGATGACTAAGGACGCGGTTGCGCAGCCTACTCAGGTAGTGTCTTCGTAGGAGGCCCAATGCGTGACACAGTCCCTCGGGACTTTGTTTCGCATACGACATTTACTCAACTAGGTGAAGCACCTGTAGATGCTCTTGGAAAGGATTTGCGCTAGCTTTACATGCGACAAGCAAAGGTGACCGACTGTGGCTTCTTTTCCGCAAAATAGTAGTAGTACGACCTTGCTGGCTTGCGACTAAAATGTTTTGAGCTCTGTTCTGTCATTTTATTTCGTAACCCGCTTATAACAATTATTGGTTATAACGCTGGGATTTCCTTGGCACTCGGATATTTTTATAAGTGGACTAGACTGTATTGCGATAATTTGACAATTTTTATCAGCTCGCTAGGCGCATTGTTTGGTAAAGTTACACCCAAAATCCAAAATGGAAACAAAACAGTTACCGTAACCTTATTCGGTGAAACCGCCTGTGCAAAATGGCGAAATGAGCAAGTAATTCACCTGGTGAGGACTTTAAAAAGTTCAAATACGCAAAAAAAAAACCTCCGCTACATCGCACAGACACTTAGAAACAAGGAAAGGCCGTATAGTAATAGCGCTCGTCGAAACGCGATGTGAACAGCTCGCAGTAACCACACGCCTAACCGGCCGAGCCAGCACGGTGAATTAAAAAAAAAATATTGCCACAGCAAGAAATTAAAGAAGCGCATAGCCCTGCAATCGTGGACTTAAACTTCTACAACGTCCACTTAAGTCTACAATCGTGGACTTAAACATTCGTGATGGTCGCGAAGGTTGCAGCTTCGCTACCTTCAAGTCTTAAGCCGTAATGTGAGCTTCCTTCATTTTTTGTTGGTGTTTCTTCTGGCAACGTTATACGGCGGAATGAAAAGTTTTAACTGTTTTGCTGTTGAAAAATTTCACTCACGTTTGGCGATTTTCCAATGGTTGTGGCGCAAACACCCATACAGGCAAAAAAAAAAAGCCGTGCAAATGCGACACTAGTAAATTTAAACTGAATGTAGAGAAGGCGCGGAGTGCCCGCTGCCTTACAGCTACGCAAAAGACAACTTCTATGGCCTTTCATACCCTTGATAAAATGGAACAATAACGATACTGAAACCGAATACGCCATGTTTCAGCAAATGTTTCGGGCATGGCGGTCGTATATCACGGCTAAATTTGAGCTCTCGGGCATCGGACGGCGCTGATAAATGAGTTTGGGGCAATACAGGCGGTTCGGTGCAAGATGGGGCAGCTAAACAAGTTTGTCGCTCAATGGCGTAAATGGTGGTGCGGTTCCATCCCTGTGTAAGAAGGACGAGATACTGATCTGCGTGGTCATGCACCGAACAGCAGGGCTCAGCGTTGCTCAAACACAATCCATGCAGGTATGGAGCAAAATATGTGTCGCACTTTCAAGGTTTAACGGGTTAATTTGGCGCAGCAAAGGTCTGTTACCTGCAAAAACTAAATTGGATCTCTATTATACCTTTTTTTATTCCTATGTGAGTTACTGTTTCTTAGTATGGGGGAACACCATGGTAACAAATATGCAAAAACTTGTAAGTGTACAGAAGAAACTACTTCGTGCGGTTGCAAGCGTGTCGTATGATTTCCCAACTTTTCCTTTGTACCAGCAGTATAAAATTGTGAAAATTGACCTCATGTTCGACTACAAATTTGCTTTCTTCTATAAGAAGGCAGTCAGCCGAAATGACTCCGTCTTTTCGAGTTTCGTAACGCTCACACATTATCACAATCCGTACACGACTCGCAAAACAAATAAATTTGTCTTACCACGGTGCAGAACAAATTATGGCAACAGTATGCTAGCGCACATTCTCCCAACCTATCTCAACACGCCATTGTATAAAGACGTGACCCGCATGTCATTTACTGCACTTCCCAATACCTTTGTAACATAAGGTGTGAATACATTTTTGTGTAAAACTGACTGCCGTTGCTTCCTATGGAAAGTGCCTTATATGCCTCTAGGCTAGCAAAGGAGCTTGTTTTCAGGGAAAGAAGCACCTTCTGATCTCTCCCGGAAAACCAGCACCCATTCCTGCATCATGTCGACCCAACTTTGGCACTGAGGTTACCGAAGCGACTTCCACGTCGGCTAGAGACTTTGCTCCATCGCTTACGTCTCAACGTGGCGCTAACACATACCTACCGCTATCGCCTTGGCCTAACCTCGAACCCCTATTGTGACAACTGCGGTTCACCAGAAACCGTCGAGCACATTTTACTGGAGTGTCCTACATACTAGCAAGCAAGAAACAACCTCGCACAGAAGATCGAGTGCCTCAACCACAGTTCCTTGACTTTAAAAGCACTTCTGGGACCATGGCCATCTCCCTCCTCTCAGCGTAAAGTGCTAACCGCATTATTTGAATATCTCAATGACATCGGCGTCGCTGAGCTGATATAGGACCAGACCATTCTTGCACTGTACAACCGCCCATAGACTTTTCACGTGTCGCACTGACGGACCCCAACGCACACGCTTCCTCTTTTTTTTCACTTCTTTTATTTTCTCCTTTCTTCTCTCCTTCCACCTTTCTTCCTATTGCAACTTTTTTCCCTCCTCCCGTACCCCGCAGAGTAGCATGTCGGCGTTAACATGCCGGCAGACCTCTCTGCTTTCCTCTAATAAAGAGCTTTCTTTCTCTCTCTCTCTCTCTCTCTCTAGTGGAGTCGGAAGCCCGTCTGTGAACAAAAAAAACTTCGGTAGCGAAGCCGAAGCGTCTTGTCTGTTGCTTTTCAAGTTTTTAATCTTTTTAACTGCTTCTTTTAGCCAGTGTATCCGTTTTTACTTCTCCTTGTATTTCGTGATATGCTTGTATGAACAAATGCTTCTGAAGTGTACATATTGGTTGTGAACAAATGTTTTGAGTGTCTGCAATTAGTCGCGCTGTTTTTGTTTCCTCTAAAGAACGACAATTTTTTTTCTTGAAATTTCACAGTGTTGTTGCGTATGCTGCCATGTAGGGGTGGCGAGGCTCGTCAAGCAGTCGTTAATGACTGCTTTTTTCTTGCCATCCTCAGTTTTTTTTGCCTGTAAAAACTGAAATAAAGGGATTGATTGATTGATTGATTGATTTGATTGATTGATTGATTGATTGATTGATTGATTGATTGATCCCTGCTCCGGAAGTAAAAGTACTCCCGGGTACCTAACAGGCTAAATTAGATAGGTTCAACCACGATTGGCAGGTTCATAGGGACACGAAACGCACTCCCGCACCAGACAAAGATCTGGCCACCCTAATGCAGTAGTTGGTCCCCACCTCCAATGACAAACCAATTCAAATCTCGGCCCTCAGGCCTCAGCAGCTGTAAAGCGCCTGACCACGGCGGCGGTCAGGCCAGTGTTAAATCTTTGGTTGCGGACAGGCCGCCTTTGGAACTGGACCCTGGCAACCGAAGCTTAGCTCTACAATTATAGGAACTTTTGGATAATAGGTGATATGATAGGCTTACGCGGAGTTAGAAGAACAAAAGAAGCCGTCATGGAAGTGACTAGTTGGCTTATTTTGTGCTACCGAAAACACCAAGAAAAGAGCAAGCACGGGGTGGGATGCAGGGAAATAGCAGGGAACATTCAGGAATTCTTTAGCATCAACAAAAAGTAGCAGTAATTGTAATAAGATAGACAAGTGATACAGGCTAAAGATAGTACGAGCCTACGCGCCAACAGCTAGCGGCGGTGATGATGCCATAGGCAGTTTCTACGACAACGTCGACTCAGCAATGAAGGGAACAACACAGTTCACAATTACGATGGTAGTTTTTAACGGAAAAGTAGGTGAGAAGCAAATGTGAGAAAGATTTGCGGGAAAGTTTGGAATAGACCTTCGCAACAGTCGAGGAGGTACACTGGTGAGATTTCCAGAGAGAAACAACCTGAAAATAATGAACACATTCTTCTGCCACCAAAAGAATGGAAAATTGACGAGAAAAGTCCAGATGATACAACAAAAAACTAAATTGACTTCATTTTAAGCTGCAACCCAGATATTGTGCGGGACGTAGAGGTGCTAGGCAATATACTGAGGAGCGATTATACACGATGGTTAGATGCATAGAATGGTTACAGGCAAAGTAAGTCTGAATCTCAAAAGGGAAAAATCGGGCATGAAGTAAGAAACCTAACATGGAGTGACGCAAAGCCAGGGCGGAGGATTTTTTAAATAACCTTTCAAAACAAATTCGCGCTGTGAACCAGGGAGTACGAGGGCTGTGCCGTCATGCTAAATGACAGCCTAACATTGGCACTCAGTGAATTGGCAGTAGGTGTGCGAGGAGCAACATGTGGAGAACCAATTGGAAAAATAATAAAGAAAACGAAGGAACTAATTGTAAAGCGTAGGAGCATAAAACGGTAAAGTAAACCGGTTTAGATTGAGTTGGCCAAGCTGCTGAAATTAAGAAAAACAACACGAACGAAATTCGTGCGTACAACATGGCAGTGAATCGGAGAAACACTGGGAACTGGAGGAAGCTTTAGAGCGAACTAGAGGAAAAACTAAGCTGTAGGCAAAGACAGAATGTACGCACAAAAAGACGAGTAGGGTAACATTACACTCAACATGGACTTGATAATCAAAGTATCAGGACGATTCTGCACCGGGCTTATATGCCTGGGACATTACAGCAAGGGAAATAACTAAGGCATAGCTCACGAAGCCCAACTAATAACCAAAGACGAAGTCGAAAAGGCTCTCAAGGACCTGAGAAGAGGTAAAGCTGCAGGTGACGATGGCATAAGCGGGGATCTTTTAAGGAGGAGGCGATATTGCACTGGATAGGGTTTCTGCACTATTTTAAGAATGCTTAAGGACAATACTAACGCCCATAGCCTGGAATAAGGCCAAAATAATTCTGATCAACAAGAAGGGTTACACCAGGGACCTTAAGAACTACAGACCCATCAGCCTGCTTTAAGTTGTGTACAAGCTGTTTACCAAGGTAATAGTTAACAGAGTGAGTAACAGCCTAGATATTCATCAACCCAGAGAACAGGCTGGGTTTAGTAAAGGATACTGAACAATGAATAACATCCGCGTTCGTCAATCAAGTGATAGAAAAATCCACAGAGTATAATAAACCACTTTACATGGCATTTATAGACTACGAAAAAGCGTTTGATCCAGTGAGAACCGCAGCAATGCTGGAAGCTTTGAAAGTCCAGGGGAAAGACTTACAAAAGGATCCTATACGACATGTACAGGCCGTCCCAGCTTTCATGCACTGATATATTAAAAAAGAGCACTGCGTTACTCGAAGAAAATCGAGCGCACAATGTTTGCAGTACTTTAAAGAAGCGGACAAGATTTTTTTTTGTTATTGAGACTTCATGAATTAATTGTTATTAATTGTCCAACTCGAGAAGTGCTGTCCTAATCATGAAAGTGTCAATGATGCACTTGTAGGTACCCCAGAGAGGCATCTAACAGCGGTATTTTCAGCGAAGAACTAATTGCGTACTCATTAACGTTGGCTGATAAAGAAGCACCGCGAAATATGAAAAATATCACGTGACGGCGCTCCCGCCCGCTTCGTAAAGCAATGCCCTCAATCAGTGTGCCTATGAGTTAGCCAGAATGAATTAAAGGTAAGAAAGAAAGAAGAAATCGCGACCGAGTTTGTGCCTTATCTGCACACGCGCCCCGCGATTCTTGCTGTTGCTGCTCCTTCCTTGCATGCCATTATCAAAGTGAGGAGCTGTCTCTTCGGAGGGGTGACAAGCGAAGCAGTTGCTTTCAATCAGCTTATTTGTGGGCGCTGCTTTACGAGGCGGGCGGGAGCGCGGTCACGTGGTATTTTTTTATATTTCGCCGGGTTTCTTTATCAGTTAGAATAAAGGAGTGCGCAATTAGTTCGTCACTGAATACCGCGGATAATTGCCCCTCGTGGGTACCTACAAGTGCCCCGTTGACACTTTCATTATTAGGACAGTACTTCTTGAATTAGATAATTAATTACAATATAATGAATAAGGCCTTATTAACTAAAAAATTACTGTCCGCTTCTCCGCAGTACTGCAAACATTTTCCGCTATATATTTTGCGAGTAACACCACTGCTCTTTTTTAAAATCTTGGTACATGACAGCTGGGAACCCTGTACAAAGGATGTAAGCGCCGGATAATTAATCCTTCACAAGCCAAGCGACAAATTCCCGATCCGTAAAGGAGTACGACAAGGGTTACGATCACGCCAAAATGGTTCACAGCTTGTCTAGAGGAGGCATTCAGAAAGCGTGACTAGGAAAACCCTGTACTGCTGATAAACGGAGAATACTTGAGCCATTTGAGGTTTGCTGATCAAATAGTCTTGCTAAGCAAGTCTCAGAAAATCCTGAAAAAAATGCCTCAGGAACGAAATACAGAAAGCAAGGCGGGGGGTCTAAAAATTGGTATGAATAAATATAAAGTAATGAGGAATAAACATGTCGTAAGTGCTCTGTTCAGCCTATGTAACGAAACGTTAGAACAAGTAGAAGATTATAAATACCTCGGTCTGGTCATCTGTGCTGATCCCAACCACGAGAAAGAAATCCGGCGCAGCATTGGTAAGAGCTGGGGAGCATTCGGCAAGCACTGCCACATAAGGAAAAGTAAGGTACCTCTATCACTGAAAAGCATAATGTACAACCAATGCATCCTGGCGGTCTCTTCCGCTAGATGCACCCCGAGATATACGAGAAAAAGTGTAGCTTCTGCGGACAATTGCGCACGCTCCGGCACGTCATCGGAGAGTGCGATTTCACCGAAACAATCCCCCCACCCCTTACCCAGCCCTCCACCACCCTTCCCACACCCCTTAACGAGCGATGGGAGACCTTGCTAACCAGCCCCGCCTTGGAAGACCAGCTCGTCCTGATCTCCAGGGCCCAGGCAGCCGAGGAAGCATATGGGTCCTGTGAAGAGGGAACCACCCCATCCGGCGCGTAGTCGCCGCACTTTTGTGCGGCTAAATAAAGTTGTTCTCTCTCTCTCTCTCTTCCCCTGGTGGTCATGACATATGGAACGGAAACTTGGGACCATATTAAAAAATTCAAAAGCAAACTTCGTTCGGCTCAGCGGGCCATGGAACGAATAAATATCGGGGTAACTTTTCGAGAATGAAAACAAGCTACCTGGATCACAGAGCAAAGTAGAGTAGAAGATATAATAGTTCAAATAAGGAGGAGGAGGAAAAAATTGACTCTAGTCCAGGCTGGGAAGGTGTTTGGAAGGCTTTAAACGACACCCACAACAATCACCCATGCGACATCACTTGAATTCAAATACGTGGCTCTATAAAGAGTGAAACCAGAGATTCTTCCAGCCGTTACCTGGGATTCGCGGGGGAAGCTTCCCGAACGCAGCAGCAGCGTCGGCCACGGTCCGGGCCAGAGGGCGGACGCCGCCGCTGTAGCCCGTCCGTGAGTCGGGAGAAAGAAAACGGAGAGGAGCGTCTTAATGCCGCGTCAGTAATGCCGCGCCCATATCGGGCTGGGATTAAGACAACGGTCCACGAAGACACAGGTAGCAGCGCTAAAATTCCAGTAACTCGGCAACCCATGGGTGCACAGAAAAGTAACACCACATGCACAGACAGCCAGAGCAAGGGCTACCTAGATATGTAAATGATTTTTATGTACGAAAATACGAAAATAGAGTCTTTGCCCCCTGTCACAGTCCCAATGTTTCCGGACGTATATGGCACAGGGTTGCCTAACTTTTGCGCATTCCTGCCAAAAGGTCACCACATTTGGTGCAACGCACGATAAACAGTTTCCCGGCTTTGGAACAGCGGACTTTTTCACAAGCTGAGCTTCAAACTACCCATTGTTTTGTGGCTTTACACTTGAGCATGGCAGTGGCTTACCTTTCTAACGGCCAGACGATCGTGTACCTCATCAGTAAGCCAGCGTTCTTAGCTTTTTCCTTCAGAACCGCGTGTTTAAAAAGCAAAACCGACAAACGCTGGCTCAATATCACTGCAGGCGTGCGCGGCAACGTCATCCACGGGAAACTTCTCTCAATCTCTCGCTCTTTTTGTCTCGCTCTCTGTGCCCCACCCACTGCAGGTATGGAGCGCTGCCTGCTCCGGAAGCAACCATTATCCCAGAAACGTTGGGGCTACACTGGAAATGTTCAGCCATGCTAGGAAGGCTCTTAGGCACAAAACAGCCCTCCCTCACCAGGGGCGGTATTCTCGAGTTTTGTCCCTTTTTCGTCCCTTTCAAAAATGTCCCTTTTGGCGAGCCCTGATTGGCTAAAAGCAAACAACCGGAAGTGACGTAACGCAAGCGCGGCAAACCTATTGTCAATTTTTCTCCATGCTGCCAACGTCCACTTCTTAACCGGAAGTACGTCACGATGAAAGGGACGCAAAAGGGACGTTTTCAAAAGGGACAGTTACGAGAATACCGCCCCAGAGAAGGCCCTGGCCACCTTGGTGTAGTAGTTGGCCGCCACCTCCCATGACTGACCAACTCAACTTTTGGCCCTCAGTCCCCAGCAGCTGTAGAGCACCTGTGGACGGCAGAGGTGAGAACAGCGATACAGCAGAAGGGGCTAAGTATCTCTGTATCCGGACAGGCCGCCTTTGGAAATTGACACTGGGAAAGTTCAACGCACGCAACCTGTCTAGTGACGGAAGCATGGCTGCAGACTTGAAGAACTCTCGGACATTAAGCTGAGACATTACACGGTTAACCGAAGTTAGCAGGACCGGCGAAGACTTCATGGAGCTCGCTAGAGGGCATAGTCTGTGCTATAGTGGACCCCAGGAGAAGAATGAACACGGGGTACAATTTTAAATCCACAGAGAAATAGCAGAAACGTGGAGAAGTTTTTCAGCATTAGCGAGAGCCGTGGCTGTGTAGATCAAGCTAAACAAGCTATAGAGGTTAAAAATAGTACAGGCGTATTCGTCAACAACCACCTATTATGACAAAGCCGTAGACCGCTTTTACGAGGACGTCGAATCATCAATTAAGAAGGCAACAACGCAGTTAAAGTCTCCCATCACGATTGTGATGGGAGCCTTTAACGCAAAGGTCAATGAGGAGCAAATGGGAGAAAGGGCAGGGGTTAACTTCCGAATAGACAATCGGAGCAATCGAGGAGAAACACTGACTGGATTTGCAGAGAGAAATAACCTGATGTTGATGAACACGATCTTCTAAAAACAAAGGAGTAGGTAATTGACGTGGAAAAGTCCCGATGGTACAAGAAAAACGAAACTGGCTTGATTTTGAAGTGACAACCCAAGTATCGTACAGGACCTAGACTTGCTAAGTAACATTCGGAAGCAGCGATAATAGGAGGGTAGATGCAAGATAAGGCTGAATCTCAAAAGAGAAAAGAAGGAACTCGTGAAGACTAAGAAACCCCGCATGGAGTCAGTCAGAGCCAGATCGCAGTAGTTTAAAATAACTATTCAAAACAAATTCGCCCTTCTGAACGAGCACAACGAGCTCAGTGTAGAAAGGAGGAGGATGAATGAACTTTATTGCAGTATGCAATTTAGGGGCGGGTTGTGACCGCTGGAGGCAGCCCAGCGGTGACTTCGGTAGCCCGTTCGGCAGCACCAAGGCTTTCTGGACCTATGGGTTAGAGCCACCCAACTCCGCCTCCAACTGATGAATAGAGGGGATTAGGGGTAACGGGTTTCAAGGGCACGCGCATATTGTGTGGCAGATTGTGTCGACATCTCCGAAGGGGGGGATAGGGGTGATGGGTACTGATCAGGGTATATGCGATGAAGGTGTGCGCGGGACGGAAGGGCATTAGTTTGTAAGAGCCGCCACAAGCCTTCTTCCTTTGTAGTAAAGGGAGGCGTGGGCTGGGGGGTATTTCTGGTGGAGGAGCCGGTAGTGCGCGTTGATAGCTGCGTACGTAATAAGGCTATCTCGAGGGGTTTGCCCTGTGTGGTCAGGAGTAACACAAAGACCTGCTCGGGCAGTAAGATCTCGAGCTGCTGTATAGGCCACCTCGTTACCCGTTAAGCTGGTGTGGGCAGGTGTCCGCACGATCTCCACGGGCGTTTTGTGTAGGAAGGATAAATGACAACCTAACCTCGGTACTCACTGAATCAGCAGCGGCTGTGGGAGAGGCAACATGTAGGGCAAAGACTGTAAAACGAACTAAGAAAACGAAGGAAATAATTTTTCAAGCGTAAGAACATGAATGTGTCAAGTACGACGGATTGGAGTGAATAAGCCGACCTGTCGAAACTGATTAACAAAAGTAAGACAAACGATATTCGTGTGTATAACATAGCAGTAATCGAGGAAACGCTGCAATTAGGGGGAAGTCTCAAAGAAACTAACAGAAAGCTAGCCATTGGCAAAGAGAGGATGTACGTACTCAGATACGAGCAGGGTAACATTACGCACAACTTGGACGAGAGTAGGTAGCAGAACGATTCTACACCGTCGACGTTAAACCAGGGGGAACTACTAAGAGTACAAGGTCAACTTGCGACGTCCCACTAGTAACTGAAGAAGAAGTTGGAAAAACTCTCAAAGGCATGAAAATTGAATAAGCTGCAGGTGACGACGGCATAACCACAAATATTTGGGAAGAAAGGAGGAAATATTGCAGTTGAAAAGCTTGCTGTACTATTTTCGGAATGCTTGAAGACTTATAAAGTGCCCATAGCCTGAAAAACGCCAACATTGTTCTGATTTATAAGAAAGGAGATCCCAAGGACCTAAAAAATTACAGACCCAGCTGTTTCCCAAAGTTATAGTTAGCCACTTAGGTGACAGCCTGGATTCAAGACAATCCAGATAACAGGCTGGGTTTAGGAAAGGATACTCAACCAGGGATGACATCCATGTCGTCAATTAAGTGATGGGAAATCCGCGGAGTACACTAAATAGCTTTACATGGCATTTATGAGAAAGCGTTTGATTCCGTACTCACCGCAGCCGCACTAGAAGCACTAAAAGGCCAGGTAATATTGGAAACCAACGTAAGACTTCTTGAAGACATGTATAAGGAATGCAGGTGCAGGGTGACCCTCCACAAGCAAAGCAATGAATTTCCTAACCGAAAGCGAGTAAGACAGGGAGATCCCATCTCGACAAAGTATTCACAGCATGTCCGGAGGGGGTATTTAGAAATTTCGAGCGGGAAAACAGAGGATTAAGCATACACGAGGAATACTTGATCCATCTGAGGTTTGCGGACGACATAGCCTCTTTTTGTTCTTGCTGAGTGAGGCTGCAGAACGTAGGTAAACAATGCTTGAGGAACTACAATCAGAAAGCATTCCCGTGGGGCGAAAAATAGGTATGAATAAATCTAAAACAATGAGGGATAAGCGTGCCAAAAGCGTCCTCTTCAGCTTAGGAAGCGGAACGTTAGAAGATGTAAAAGAGCTGCCTCGGACGGATGGTTAGTCTGGACCACAACCACAAGAAAGAATTCCGGCGTAGAATAGGTATGGGTTGGTGAGCATTCGGCAAGCACTCCCAAATAGTGAAGAGTAAGCTACCTTCGTCACTCAAAAGAAAACTCTACAACCAGTGCATACTGCCGGTGATTACATGCGGAGCTGAAACTTGACACCTTACTAAACAAGAGGAAACTGGCTATTTGTATCGGAGAACAAACTAAAGTAGATGATATGCTAGTTCAAATAAAGAAGAAGAAATGGATTTGGGATGGCTATGCGGTGAGACCAACCGACAACCGGTGGACAGTTGGGGTTCCAGAGTAGATACCAAGAGATTGGTCTACAAGAAGGGGAAGGCCGTTAACCCTCTGGAGGGCTGAAATAAAGGTATTCGTGTTAAATCTGTGGACTCAAGCAGCGCAGGACAGGAGTGGTTGGAGGTCAATGGGAGGGGCCATCGTTCTGCAATGGATCTGGGTAGGCTGACGACGACGATGATGATGGTGAGGATAATGATGATGGTAAAAGTAGTAAGGTTACAGTCCAGCCGATGGCCGAAATTTTCTGTACAGCCAAAGTGACCAGGCTCTAGTGAATCCAGTGGAGAAACTTTTGGGGTAGTGAAAGTATTAAACCGATGGTGCAGCCGATAGCAGAAATTTGGAGAATGGGGGGTGATTTTAGGCACTATAAGCATTTTTATGTGTTAAAAGCAAGAAAGTCATAACAGAGGTACTATTTTGGTTAAATCTCGTGGTTAATCGTACGTTCACTGCTGGAAATGCAGTCAAGGTTTAGGCGCTGCAGTGCCCATAGTACGGCAGTTTTCTTCGACTAGAAGGGCTATAAGTTTATTGCCTAACTTAGTGGTCAATTAAGCCTGGACTGGTACTGTCGCTTGACATATTAAGATGTGACCTTGTCTTTCTAAATTCGGTCCCGCCCTTTTTACGGTTGTCACGCCTGTTTAGCAGCCTGTTGTCTATCTTGCCATTCGTTCGTCCTTTGATAGATGTTCTCTCCAATATGCTCCTGGACATTGCGATTCCTTTTGTAAGGTGCCAGCTTTGAGGGCCCCATTTGGCGAAAAAACCCCTCTATTGTATTTTTATGGGCAAGAAAATAGCCGCCGCAGTAAACAGCCAAATACATAAGAAATTTGGTATCGGACGGGATTTCAACTGGAGTCCGTACAGTCGCAGCCCAGTGCTCGACCGACTGCGTCATTACACCAGGTTGTCAACGTAGAACAAAAGTTATTGTTTTTCCTTTCTGAATGGCACATTCGCAATTGGGAGATGCGCCAGAGATCGGAAGCTTTGAGGGGTAATCTGCCTGCTTTCTCAGATTCTGAAAACTATGAACTTGAAACGTTAAAGTTGCAGAAAAAATGCGTGCCGCGTGATACCTGAACGTGATGTCATGTGAGTAGCACAGGTTTCAACCAGCGACGCAGGACTCTGATTCTAGAAAAGCTCTGACGTGAGTCAATCTGTTTGCTGATATAATTTGTGCGGTAAGGCTAAGAAACGAAAAACAAAGGGCGCATACGTGGTGCAGCCGGAAAGAAGGTGGGTCAAGTGATTGTCGTCCAAAGACAAAGAAACGCAAGCGAAGAAAACGCTCCGAAGGCGATGTTGCATCCCCGAAGTTTAGTGAGTATCGCCGGGCTTTCGCCTTCACCGCATGTAAGCGGAATTAAGTGCTCTTGAAAATGTTTTAAGGCAGTGGTTCTCAGCCATGACTGCGTCGTGGACCCCTTTTGGGTTTGCGAAAGTGATGGGGGACCCCATGATGGAGCGTATGTTGATCGGTGTCATAATGGCAAACAATTTGTACTTGAATCTATAATTCTTCCAATGACCTATGTGCTGCCTTTTGTGGGTCTGCTTTTTGTCTTCTCATAGCTGGCATGTTGTGCAAGAATCAGATGTTAAAATATGTGCTACGAGAAGAAGCTAAACGTACTTGTGATGCGGCGAAGCCTCCTATTTGCATTGCAATAAAACGCTGGCAAAATCGAAAAACAAATGGCGGGGGAAAAGTTTCGAGGGAGGTTTCGCGGACCTCTGAAATGCTCTCGCGGATCCCCTTGGGTCCGCGGAACCCCATTTGAGAAACACTGTCTTAAGGAATAGGCACACGCATTATTACATTAACGTAAGCATCTTTATTTTTGGCACCAGGCAAGTGGTGTTTGGGGTAAGGCCTAATAAATATTATAATAGACTTGTTTTTAGTTTGCAAGACATTTCGTGGGAGATGTTGCTCTGGGTGTTGAGAGCTTCCTACTTCACAGAAGCGACGAAACCTGCAAAAGAAAAAAAATATTAATGAGCACAAATTCATCGACCCAAAAATCAGATGCCACGCAGCAAGCTCTCCATTGATTGTAAACGCTCTTATTAAGAAAACAACAAAGCGTTCGAACGTGATCTACTACAAGTTTTTTACGCGTTAGAGCTGCTTATAAACCAGCATGTCGATTCATAGCAAGGTCCCGAGATTAGGGCTTCTGCTAACTCTGTAAATTAAAACAGCGAAGAACATTTACGTGTCACGAGCGCAATTAAGTTAAAAATCTCTGCTCTTATTCGACGCCTATTAAAGCCAATATGAAACGGACAGTTAAAAATTGAGTTTTTGTCATACGTTGAAAGGGTAAACTCTGTTAAGCAGGACTTTTGTTCGGTATTTGCTACTTAATCAAAAGATGATGGCGTACACAATAAACCTTTATTATAACGAAATCGCGTTACGGAGCTTCTCGCTTTTTTCGAAGATTTTCATGGTGTCAGCTGCAGTGCAGGGAGGTCAACCGCTTCTGAATTTAACAAAGTAACATTTATATAACAAAATCAGTTATGCGTCTGGAGGACATCGTTATAACCAGTATTTATTTTATTGCGAAATACATGCGGTGCCAGTGGCTTACCTGCTCTTCAGTAGTAGCCTTGACCATATCCGTATCCAAGGCCGTATCCAACGCCGTAGCCAACTGGGGCGTACACTGGAGTTGGGAAGGGCACTGGCTGGGAAACGGGGACTGGGTGTGGGACAGGGACGCGCACTGGGTGTGGCTGAGCCACTGGGACTGGGTATGGCCTGGGAACTGGAACTGGGTGTGGGGCAGGAACTGGCACTGGCTGTGGGACGGGGAAGGGGTATGGGGCGACGATAAGGCGGGTTGGGATCGGGATTGGGAAGTTAGCCCTAGCTCCGCTCAGGGGGTCGACCGCACGGGCCACTCCTGGCTGGAAGCCGACGAAGCCTTCGCGGATGCCATTGCCATGGTGCCTGACGCCTCCATATCCTCCGAGGTAGCCTCCCAAATCAGCGAATTGGGCGACGGCGCCTTGGCAAGCTGCGGGTGGAGACAGTAGAGAGGAAAGGTTCTTTAGAGCATCAGGCACACCGAGAACATCGTTGATTTTAAATTCAGATCATAACTAAGACTTAATTTTAATTTTTGTGGCAGAATTAAGTTCATATATTAACTTAAACAGAAACTTAGGCTATACTGGCTTGTAGACCAACAGGTCGTAATTGGAAAACCAGCGTTGCAAAAATATAAGGTGGTCCTTTGAAAATCCCCAAATTTCTTTATGGCACTCAGAGGACGTTAGATTTCACATTAGCTGAGTAATCACTGAAGTATACGCGCGAGTGGGATGCCTTTTTGAGCAGCATTTGTGTTTCTCCAAGCTATATGTTCATGTATGCCTTCAAGGGGCCCTTAGGTCCCGTGTATTTGTGCTTATGTAGATGCGTCTCTATTCCCCGCCACGTTTCTCAAGTGGGGGGACGAAAACTTTTATGAAGGCGGTTATTGATGTTTCCCATGTTTGCTTTTCATTTATTCAACCAGATGGTTTTTTCACTGCAGTGAAATAATACTGCGAATGCTGACACGGACTCTCACATGTTCAAACTGTTCATGAGGATGACTGCGCATATCTGTTCGCAATTATGAAGCTCAAAGTTATTACCCGAAGTTCAGTGGTTAGATTTCATGAATAATATCAGTAAGCATGTTTCAAAATTACGGTTGGAAAGGTTAAAATACCACGCTAACAGAAGCAGCCCAACACCAAGTACATATATACTAGGCAGTGCCACTATGCCGAACACGGAGGGGGTGACCTTAATATAAACTCCACCACCTCTAAACTGCTATATGTGTGTGAGAAACTGTTTACTTGCTAATAAGCTTAATCCCACAACGCCATAATTTTGCGGCTATACGTTAGAACGAAAAAATCAACTTCAGTTGAATTCCTCTGCTGTCGACATCTTTCGGTGCTCTATTCAGACCTTTGTTAAGGCTTTGTAGCTCATGGCATTTGTAGCCCATGGCAACAATATCAACAACAGCAAAACATAATCGAAGCGGAAGCTAAGCTCGGGCTTGTTTTATGTCATAAATGAAGAAGATGTTCTCGCCAGTTTTCTGGCATACTTAAAGTCATGGAAAAATGAAATGTGAACACGAAAATATGCACCAGGACAAACAAACAGGGCGATTTCTTTCCATTCAAGTGAAATGTACGCATGGCTTAGCTACAAAAACAAAGTTGGCAAATGTGGCTTTTCCTACTATGCCATTAGCTCGCCATTTTTTTACCTACAACAGACAGTATTTTTTCAATTTTGCGTAATCAGGTGCATATTTTCTTGTTCGCATTTCGTTTGTACATGACTGTACATGGTTGCACTCAAGAGTTAAGCTGCTAGTTAAAATATTTGCGGAACAGAAACTTTCAACACGGCCCCAAAATCTTTTGCACACTTTGTACTCAGTTGTCGCTTCACTAGAATCTCAAACAAGCGTTCAGTGTCCTTCCCACTCAAAATTAGAATATATTAGCAGTTGCTTCAAACCCGGAAGTTATTTGATGATGCCCGATGATATGCGCTAAGTAAAGTTTTAACGTCGTTGTTCCTTAACACGAACCAGTTGGGACCAGTATGCCATGTGAAAAAAAAATCGAGCCGATCTACCTAGAGATTGTTCCGGCCATGGCTTATGATTTTTGAGGAAGGGTGAGAGTAAGACATTCTGCTCCTTTCAATTTTCTTAAAATTTACTTAAGGTATCTAGCCTCATTACGAGGGATATGTGCACAACTACATTTCACCTGAAAATATTTAATACTGAGAAGGAACCGAGGAACTCACCAACAGCGAGGAGAGCGGCGACAACGAAGGCCTTCATCGTTGTTGTGGGAGCTACTGCAAGCTGGTGGGGAGGTGCTAACTGATTATCCAAGTGCACCTTTTATACACTGCCGCTTTCTATTGTTATCGCCCCAGTGACATTGGGCTCGACCAAGACGACAACCGCAGCTTAGAGCAGGGTATTGTTCTTGCGACAACGTGGCGCCTAGCCACGAACAAAAAATGCTTTGAATTTCCTGGTAAAATCTAACGGAACCGCTGTATCTCGGGGTAAAAAAAGAAACACGATCGAAAGTGTGCGTTACCCGCAGGTGTCACCAGCTTTGCCTACATTGTTAGGGTGAAATATCGAAAAGAACAGGTGGCGATTTTGCATCTACTTTCTCCGCTGGCTAGGAGCTAGAGTTTGCTGTCCACCCAATTTATTTACTACATAGAACAAAGGCCGCAAGAAGTAAACAGCCAAGTTAGGTCGGTGTCTGGTTTAATGATTGGAATAATTGGTTGGCCTGAATTTCTTTGTCCTTTCACGAGCCTTTCTTTGTGGCCCAGTAAAAAAGCTCGGCCATTTACGCGACCTCATTTGTTTTAATATGTTGTAGTACCGTTACACTGAAAGGTCTTTGCTCTTCAACACTACGGATGTCTAGCATATACTTCTGGAATGCGCACACAACTCAGTTTTACAGCCCCTAGTTACTCCTCTCAACTCCAGTTTGTGAGACATTGTATACAAGCTGTTAAATAGACGCCCGGGCCCTCCAATAACGGTAACGAACACGGCTTGGATACCCGATGGATTCCCGCACTTGCAATGCTCAATAAGAACTTTTTCTTACTCTCTCTCCCTCAGCCTCAAGAGCTCAAGAAGACTGTTTTTCTAAGCAAACCTGACACTTAAAGATTGACGCTAAAACGTAGTATAGATAATCGGTACGAACATGGCTGCTTGGTTTCGCTGGTTGGTTTCGAATACCCCATTTGGCGTTATTCATAACACTTGCATGCTTCTGCGCGTCGCTTTGAGCATTGAATCAGACATTTCGCTCCTGCAGCTGTCGAATCGAATGCTGGCTGTCATTCGCGTATGGTCAGGGAACAAGATTACTCATAGGGAATCTGCCTGTGTATGAGTTTCCTTGGATGGACAGCAGTTCTGATGTGAACTGGGATTCCTTCTTCCCATATGAAAATTTTCCAAAATGTCTTCAACCTAAAGCCAGCACCGCAGGGATTCCCGGGCTGGAGGAAGCCCCCCACAAGGCGGTCGCCCAACCATCAACGCCTGAAGCTCGTCCCAATGAAGTTTTCACTCACTCACTCGCCTAATCTGCTACCACACCAAAAGGACACACTCGTCTGGATAAGCGGCTGCTCTTAGATGGTTTATCTGAGTGGCAGCACTTTGTTCAATCAAATTTTTGCACGGTTTTGTGAGGGCCGGTTTGATGCAGGAAGTATCAATGCCATTTTTAACTACCTTTGAATGAGATGATTCGTACCTCAGCAACAGCTTTGTCTACCTGGTTTTGTACATCCAGTAGCTGTGGCAGGGCGTAAACGCTATCAGAAGATCTAAAACTGTATTTCACTTTATTTTGGCAACTCAAAACTATACTCAAGCCCGAGTCCCTTTTTACTGACAGTTTTATGACTTCTGAAAGTATGATGCTGGCCGGACTGTATTTTTTTTTTCGCAAACAAGGTGACCGTCCACAAAACTGAAGAGCATGAGATCCAGGCGCTCAAATTCTTTCCAAAAGCTGTATCTACATAACAACTGGATGACACGGCTACCATTGAAAAGCATGCAAAGCGATCCACGAGACAGATATGGAGGCTTTTCGCATTAGGAAGGGAGGGACCAGTTGTGTCATCCAGCCATGTGCACAGTTATCGGATTAAGAGTTTACGGTTTAAGAAGGGGTTTTATTGTGTTTTTCTTAGTATCAGCTACGCGTGCGTTGTGACTATGTGCTGCTGTCTGCTATCGATGTTTCATTCGTTCAAATGCATTGATGTTTCAAATGTATCGATGCTATCAATGTTTTGGTGATTACGCAGATTCTTGTTCCTTGTATATATATGTTCGTTTTTCAAAATAAAAATCAGTTGCTAGTAGCGCTTCATCTTGTATCTTGCTTTGTCTCCATGTTTGAATAGCGCTTTACAATTAGGAACGCATACCAACACGCCCAACTGGAAGCACTTCTAACGTCTAGCTTCCCGAAGATTCTCAAGGAATACGTATGCCTTGAACGGGTGGCGGTGCTGCATAGGCCAAATGCCTATGAATAGGGGCGAAGGCAATTGAGAAGCGAATGCTATCGACGAGATACTGCGCTGAAAAATGACCAGAGAGTCTAACACAAGGAGTAACACACTCCGACTCCTGTGACTGTCACCGGTAATGCAAAGTGGATGTCAACAAGCCGTACTTGGCGTAGTTCATCCAGTTCATGCTGGAAGAGTTTCAGCGCTGCTATAATGATTCACTTCATTATAGCTGTAATTATAGCCTTCAGCTATACTATAATGACTAGTTGATTCTTATTAATTGACGTGCCAACGTACATGGGTCACATAGAGACAACTTATGCAAACCATCTTTATCAAGTTGTAGTATCGTCGGATCCCAATAAGAAAAGAAGTGGTTCATCCAGTTTAGTTTGAATTGAAGTAACGTAATAATTCACATAAACTAACGGCTGTACATAGGTCTTGTATAGACCTAACTTTCCCAAACACCTTACACCCTTGACTTGCAAGGGGCAATAATATCGGGTGTAAGGAAGTGTGTACCGTACAAACGTAATACAAAATTGGGATGCCGACTGTGTATATATAGCCAGGCACACCGAAAGGTGATATCGAGGCGTTAAACGCTGGGCACTTTGCATGGGTTAGCCGTGATAACACTGCCTATGCTATTACCGTCGCATGCTTCAGTGTGGACATTTTCATTTTGTGCAACACCAATTCGTACAGTTCGTCAGTAATCATGCCACTCAAGCGCGCAACCACGGCCTTGTATAAATTTAATTTTGGCAGTGTAAACCTCTCTAAGGTTGTAACTGAAACAATCAAAGTATATCGAGCAATCATGACGCTATCGCTGCAACCATTACCAAATGGCAAAAATTAGAAAACCAATTTATTAGTGTGTCTAACATTGTGTAGGGAATTATAGCTTCACTCTGCATCCACATTTAGTGAGCGGACAGGCTCCAGCTTTGGAGGGAAGCAGAAGTCAATGCACAACCTATGCACCATGTTTAATTGATGTGAATCCTTATGGTACTGCGGTCCAAACTCTCATAAACTGTATGAGAAATTTGTTTGGTTTAGTGCAACTGTATTCAAACTTCAGAAAGAGATGTTTTGCCAAAGTTATGTCCATACGTGACCTATGTACAGTAGTTGGTTGATGTGAGCCATTATACTTCAGTTCAAAGTCTTCAATCATGAACTGGATAAACCACGCCTTGTCTGGCTTGCGGTCATCCATACGGCAGTTACAGATGACTATCACCATGGTATCTTAGTCCTGCTTCTCGATTCTCGGGTCACTTTCCATGCAGTATTCATTCGATATCACTGGTTTCTCAATTCCCATTGTCACCCCCATAGGCATTCAGCTCTTCAGGAATGCTAATAAGAGGGGGCCTGCCCACACCGCTAAGACAATACAAATGAAATGTCTCATGCACAGCCAGGTTTTGTACGTGGACGCAAAAAATCTTGCTATCCCAGTCAGATTTACCCTTCGCTTAGTAAAGACATAGAGGCCCCAGTTTCGTAAAGGATGTGTGCGTGGTCCATTAACATTCCTAGCTATACCTAATTTAAATCCACCTGACACACTGATCATTCCTTGTCACCTTGAAGATCGTTCGTAATTCTGTCTAAAGGGAGGGGGCATCTGTTTAAAATTTGAACATACACAGTGCGCCATAAACGAGGACTGGGAGCACTAAAAGACAGACAGCGGTTGTTTGTGTTTTTATTCCCTCCTAGTCCTCGTTTTTTGCGCTATGTGGTCTTCATAAATGAAGCAACTCGCCCCACTTCAAACGTTAATTAAGTGTAAAATCTGTTACCAAAAACCGCTAGACTTTATCAACTTCCTTTTGTCCTGGCGCTTCCCTATGTCCTGCCCTATTGTAATCGTAGACATGCGCATTATTTAAATGCTTTGCTTCCACTTTTAGAGGGAAAGTTAAGTCAATACGCGATTTGTGTACCGTGATTGTTTGTAATGAATCGGTGTATTAAAGCAGTTCGAACCCTTCTGGCGTAAACTCAGTGAACCGGTTGTTGTTTTGTTTGTCGCTTCTCATAGGCATTCCTCTCTTCGGCCAAAAAATCCTAAATAGTAAGTAAGCAAGTAAGTTATTTATTTCTCTCTCTGTACAGTGCAAAATACAATACGAGAGAGGACGGAAGGAAAAAGCTGCGTGGTCTTCCTATAGTGTCCCTTGCATACAAATGCAATGCCAGTGCATGTGCGGATTTTTCTTCACGGGCGCAAAACCTTTTTCCGCCCCGCCGTATACAGCTTCGCTTTAAAATAACAAGAAAGACAACTTTTTGGCCGCTAAAAGAGGTGAATGGCCTAAATGAGGCCTTGATTATATACCGCAAACGAGTGTGCGTCGAATCATCCCATAATATATTTCTCGTGCCTTCCAACCAACCACCCACTCCGCGACACCCGAAATGTGCATGTGAAAAGGTGAGAATATGGTTTAATAGAATTGACATCCGGAGAATGCTTGGATATCTATACTACCTGCGGTACTTACACATACTGAGAAGTGTGCGGAGTGCCCTAAGAGAAAACATTCTTTTTGGAAAAGATTTTTAAATGCTCTCGTGGCTGAAAAGCACTGCATTGCTTATTTTTGCCACAATTTTAGAGTGAATTGCTCCGAGCGACTACGGATCGACTGTGCAAGTGAACGTAGCAAATTGAACTTTACGAGGTGCCTCAGGTTTTAATGGTTGAACTGTGGGTGTTTCTCAGTTCTGCAGAAAAAAAAATGTGGTTGCTCCTTCTTTCATAGCAATCTGTAAAACACTAAAGTGAAATGTGCTTTCACAGGAGCGGTGGAATGTTTATTGTGCATCGATAGGAACTTGCGCATCGCTATTTATATTTCATCGGTATGGCACCGTTAGTCGCATCAACATTAGACACTGGATTACATGCGCCGGAGCATTGCGTAAATCCGATTGAAACCACAGGCGCTCGCAAACCGAGCGAACAAAACCGAACAAGCTTGTCAGCGAATCGTTTGGTGAAGTCACGGTCCGCTACAGCGAAAAGAGCATGATTTGAGGGTCGGCAGCAGTCTGTGGATGGGCTTGGTGAGCGACGACCTGCTGACGGGTCGCTTCGGCAAAGGCGCGACCACATTGGTCCTGCTCCGTGGCGTGTACGCCAGACGTTTGCGTTGCGACGAGCTCAGCTTGTGGAATGCGGGAGGCAGAGTTCGTAGCTCGGTCACTGGGCGGTGACTTTGGCTAGTTTCGGTTTCCAAAATTGGGGCGAGCCTAGCGGCAGGGTGCTGCGGCGTGGTGCTCCTTTCCCTTTCCCTCAGCATTCCTTTCTTTCCACACCGTCCATGCTTCTGCGCCTCCTGACGCATTCACAACAGCTCACCGGCGCCGATTTCCTTTTTAACACGAACGTGTTTTATTCCTGGATACATCAAGAGTTTTACTGACGTCATTTCCGCCACGGAAATGACGCCAGTACAACAAAGCAAGCGGCCTGTCAAGGGTGCACCCCTGCATACAGGGTCTCCTTGCGGGGAAGCAACCTTTAGTACTGATTTATGGTGAAAAAGCAGCGCAAGGAACACGGACAAAAAGAAGAGTGGACGACGCACAGCGCTGTGGGCCGTCCACTCTTCTTTTTGTACCTGTGTTCCTTGCGCTGCTTTTTCCCCATAAATCTTAATCTGAACCAACTACTCCAACTTGCAATTTTACTTTAGTACTGAGGCGTACATTAAACTTAGGGTTTTTTTTTAATTTTTATTACCCTAAAGGCCCTTACGGTTGTTCGTTTTCGGGTTTTATATTTTAAGACGAAAGTGTTTTATGCCGAGATACATGAAGATTTCACTGACATCATATCCGTGGCGAAAATGACTGATTCCTGTGACAGGGAAATTAACCACAATTTTTTTTCGTTTTGTCGGCGTGTACGGCGGGCCAATTTGGTGCGTGCGCGAGCGAGCCGACGTGAGAGGGGTTACGTGGCTTGCCTAAACGTCTCCGAAAGCTGAAAGTTTCGCAGGATTATAAAATATATTCGAATGTATTCTAAACGTGGTGCCGCGTAGGAAAGAGAGTCACCAGTCTTGCGCAGCTCTATGGCGCAGCAACACAGGGCGAAACAGTTCGTCCCAGTTTTAGATGCGACGCTCAGAGCATCTCTTGTCGGCGGCCCTGTCCTTCCTGCGTGCGTCCGTTGTTGTCCGTGTGCGTCCGTTGTTGACCGCAGCCACTCTCCCCCTCTCCTCTCCGATAGCGAACACTCTCTCGCGAGGGGCATTGGATTGGATTCGATTGGATTGGCTTGGCTTGGCCTGGCTTGACTTGGATTGGATTTGGATTCGATTGGATTAAAGTGGATTGTGTTGGATTGTGTTGCGTCATAGCCGCGGCACTCTCTCTCTCCGCGGTCTCCTCTCCTTCGGGCGCGCTGCGCATATAACCGGTGTGCCGCTCTCCGGCGGCCTTTCGGTCGACGGTTGCTCTCCGCTTGCGCTTGAAACCCGCTCAGCGTCGCATCACACCAGGCTTCCCGCGAGGGGAGGTGGGCGTAATTTTTTTGTCTTCCCCAAAGATGACAGGTTAGCAAATTAGCTTTCTTCAAGTTATAGCCGAGCGACAGCACTCTTCTGTTTTAAAAAAGTTGCGTATGTAACTTGAAGTTAATGAGACATGTCAGTTTCTTTGAGTGAAAACTAATGTGCATATATATCCAAGCTATAGCAGGTGCGCAAAGCTTTAACAAAAGTGAACACGCCTTCGGCGTGGACACTCTTGCTCGTAAGGTGAATTTGTGGTGGCATTTAAACTGCTTAAACGTCGATTCACGTTTCTTATCGATGTATTTTTATTTGTTTCCTGCAGCATGTTTGAGGCTTGGTTAAGACCACAAGTCGAGGGTGGTTTGAGATTTCATTGGACGTTTCCTTCGGTGAGTCACATCAACCCTCAGAAGTAATCACGGCGCACAAGCTCACAAAGAAGGCAAGCTCAACTTTACGCGCTGCTTGCCGTTCACCGCGTACCTACTACCACGGCGATTGGTGGCGTGGAGGTGCTGCGCCCTAACAAATTTTTTCCTGCGCCATCCTGCTCCAAACGGATATTTTCAGGGAAACTGTTGCCAAGTGATGCTTCAGTGCTCCGAAAAATCTGACGCAATACCGCGGCGTTCAATGCCAGTCGATTTGCACAGGGACCAATGGAAGGCCAACCCGAAATGCATGCGTTGTCTGCAGCCGCAATCGCAATCGTCTCGCTCATTAAAAAAGAAGTAGCATAGCCGGCTTTGGTGTTCAATATAAGATGCGCGCCCGTGCTTTGTCATCTTATCTCGAGTGGATTTGCGGTTCCATAGTTTTAAAGTCAGAACCATCGTGCCGAACTGGACAGGATGAGACAAGAGGCGCTGCACAGACACGAGCTAGAGCGTAGCTTGTGACAACCTAGCCGATATCTACAAGTAATGAGCTCAGTAGATGCGGCTTACAATACAGGAACGGTTTTTTTTAGATGCGACTGCATCTCATTCACTCGCCTTGTCCCTTCATACGGCGCTGTTGTTGTCCGTCCACACCCCTCCCCCATTCTCCTCACCGCATGAGCTGCACTCTCCGCCGCTCACCCCCTCTCCTCTCCGATACGAACACTCTCTCGCGAGGGTCATTGGATTGGATTCGATTGGCTTGGCTTGGCTTGGCTTGGCTTGGATTGGATTAGATTGGATTGGATTGGATTGGATTGGATTTGGATTGGATTGGATTGAAGTGGATTGTGTTGGATTGTGTTGCGTCATAGCCGCGCCACGTTGCGTCATAGCCGCGGCAGGGGGTTCACGGCACGTTTCACGCGATGGGAGAATCAACCTAAGGGAAACAACAAGGAACCCGCCTATGCGTCGCATCTACACAGGGGTTCCCGCGAGGGGAGGTGGGAGTAATTTTTTTTGCGCTTCTTCTCCCCCACTCCTCCACGGTGAGCAGGCTGTTCAAGACCCTTATTAAAAAAGAAAAGAAGGCTGCGTTCGATTTGTGTTCTGCGAAAATACGACGTGGTTGCGCATTACTTTTGTACGTCGGTAGAATCCAGGGATGAGTGGTCAGTAGTGCGGGTATTGTGTTGCAACACTTTTTTCTCGCTGCATTTTTTTTTGGTGTGAACATGGTTCCTTGGAAGTGTGTGCAGGTTAATGGTCAAATCAATGCTTTATTTCAGAGTTTGCGTAAACTGGCCCAAAGGCAGTCCTTGAAGCATATCTGTGCATGCTTTTTTCTTAAATTATAGGTTACCGATTTTTATGGCTCTGTACTGAAACGAATCTTTAGAACGTCTAAGGAACATTCCTGTGTGCAGGCGTGCACCAGAAATAAGTATACATTGAGCGGAACTTTCAAGTTCTTTTATTTTCCCGCCGAGGGATGCGCGAGAAGAAAATCTCTTTAGTGACTAGAACTTTCGAAGTTCTTCGTTCGAAATCAATTATTGTGCGCCTAAATGTGTATGTAGCATGTTTTTCCCTATTGTGCAATATTGTATGCCTAAATTTTCATTTGTCATATTTTTGCTTAGAGTGCAGTAGTGTGTACACAAAATGTATATGCAATAGATAAGTGTAGTACATGTGTTTTTATGCCTTCCATTCAAAGACGTCCTCATATGAATTTTGAATAAAATAAAACAAAATATTGTTTGTGTAACGCTTCAAGTATTACCGCGACAAAGACAACAATTCGACACCAGAAAGCACACTATTCCCTGCATGTTCACTGCCCCGCTTGTGGGGTGGTCCAAACCATGGATCACCTCCTCTGGCAATGCCCCCACAACCCATTCCCCCCATATCGAGACGGTGAGCACTGGGCGAGGGCGTTGGGCAGCTCGGATTCGGCGGTGCAAGATGCCATCGTCGCCCGGGCTGCCAAAGTCCCCGGGGACCTTCCTCCCTCGGTCACCACCCCTCCCCAGAATTAGCCCTTGCGGCAATAAAAGTTTTCTCTCTCTCTCTCTCTCTTCTTCGTTTCAATTAATAAACGCGTTACTTCACACACATATCAAACGACGGGCGGCGGCCATTCCGAGACATCGGCCGCCGCTCGCCCAACTTTCGCGCCTGGTGCCATTCCCGAGCGGCCCATGAGGAAGCGACCTGCGGCAGGCGCGAAAATTGGACAAATGGCACCAGGCGCGAAAGTTGGGCAAGCCTTGGTTGCGGCGGCCCGGGCCGCCTGTCACGGAAAAATGACGTAACCACCGCCCGCGACGTCACCAACCTCCTTTCTCCCCTCACCACTCGTGTTGCCATGACGACTGATGCAAAGTTTTTCAGACGCCACGTGCCACTAGGGGAGGACCTGGCGCTGTTGGTGCGAATTACGTGGGACCACGGTGGATGCTACAGCGGCCGCCCCGTGGCTCGGTTCGCAGAGGTTGGCGGACGGATAAACACAGCAGCATATGCTGCTATGCGTTACCCTATCGAGGCGCCAACTATCGGCGCTCATTAGCGTCATGACGCACTACTTCGCGTTACCTCTCCTAGACGGCAGCACTATCTGAACGGAAAAGTTAGAGGGAAGGACATAACTGGCGTTCGTACAGCCATGCGGGCTTGACTTCATGTCCCAGTCGGCAGGGCGTTTCACACCTCCCGTTGCGGCCACAGTGAGCGTAGGCTCGAAACCTAACGCCGCCGCGTCAGTGGAACTTTTTCTGGTGATGTCATTTCGTGACAGATATGACGCCGGTGAGGTTTGTGTACCCCGGCATAAAACACTTCTATGTTAATAACATTATTGCGCTTTTATGAACTCATTTAGAATATTAGTGTGCGCGGCCACGCTGGACTTGTAACTAACCCGCAAAATACCTTGTCTATAATGAATGAGCACTGCCCCAGTTATCCTAATAAAACTCACGGTAAGAAGGGCGTTAAAATTCGCGGGAAATGCGCAGAAACCGACTGTGACTAATATAAACACTTTTTTGGAGGAGTAGACACCCTGAAGTGGTTAAGTATGGTAAAAGCAAAACGCTATTGTGGAGATAGTTAACGAAAAACCCGATGTGTCCTTTTCTCAGTACATATTTATACTGAACTTTGGTCATGCTATAGTTTAAATACATAACAAGCTGTTTCCAAATGGTTGTTTCTTCGAATTCTGCGCAACCTTTAACTTTCAAGCACTCCGGCCTGTTAGGCAATTTCTTCCCGGGTAGACGATTCTCTTTAGATGTCGGGACCACTGCATGTCCCTATTCTCTGCACACTTGTGCCTTAGGTGAATGCGAAAAATAGCTGCACGAGGAGGCAGGAAATATGATCAAGGTTACCTTGTTGATCTGCCCTGCCTTCATCCACCTCACCCGATTTTCCTCACAAAGCCTCCTTTTGTCGTGAACAAAACAAAACTCTCCGTGCAGAAAGTTTCGCAAGAGGTACGTTTGTAATCTGTTCGAAATGATGTCACATACATGTTCACATAGTTCATCTTACCGAGCACAAGTTCAGGCAGAACGTCCCCGTGTGACATACTGCTGATCTCTTGTATATTGCGCGAATTCTTCAAGGTTAATTTATTTCTCGTGTGGCCTAGTCGGCAATAATATACCGAGGTTTTGTTGCAGATGCGTACACGCTGTTGCAGTTTAAATGCATCGATCATGTTTTTATTCGACTTTAAGCTCTTGCAGTTAGCCTAGCAGTCGTTGACTCGGTCATCGTCCAGTGTGTAATTGCGCAAAATGTAAACGCTCTGATTCTCGCGTGACCCCTCCTACACGATCCCTTCGCCGCAGTGGGGGAATGGGATGAACAGGGGATGAAGAGGTGTGATATAAAGAGGTGGAGGAGGACGAGACCCAGTATTTATTTATTTATTTATTCACATACCAAATTTATTCACATTACCAAAGCGATCCCACGCTTTCCGCGATCCGCTCAGGCTGCCCGTGCCGATGCCGATCCTGGGGCCATTTTCACAGGTGCCTCCTGGGATTCTACCACCCACCGCGCAGGCATTGCTTTCTACCACCCTCAATGTGACGTGCGCCGTGGCCTGGTGCTTTCAGTACAATGATCAGGAGTGCCCCATGTCTTGTGAACTAGAGTTGCGCGCTATTCACATGGCCCTGGACTTTTTATCGCTACAAGAGTCTCAAGGCGCCTTTCCCACAGGGACGCGCCTCACCATTTACACAGATTCCCTTCAGGCCATCAAAAAACTACAGCAGATTCCACGGCACGGCTGCCTAACTCATCAAATTAAGAGCAGTTGCCGTGCACTTTCCGTACAAAACAATGTGGACGTAGATGTGACCTGGGTTCCCGGACACGCGGGCGGCTTCAGAAATGAGGTGTCTCACGCCTTGCGAGCGCGCTTCTCAACTCCCGCTCGCCGTCGCTGGAACACGGGTTCACTACCGGCCGTCCACTCCAGGACCCCCACGACCAGCGCGACTTCCTGAAGCAACGCGGGCGGCAAGTGCTCCTCGCATCGGTACCTCTTGACCCCCATCCATTGCCGAGAGGACTGCCGCGTGCTGCCGAGGTTTTTATCCATAAGGCTCGAGCTGGAGCGGCACTCACCGATGACGTCATTGCTAAATGGCGAGCGTACATCCCTCGTCGTGGACGCCAGCAACCTGAAGACGCTGAGCCCTCCCATCCCGACGTCACCTGTCGAACATGCGACCTGGGGGTCCGCCCCACTATGCAGCATCTTGTATGGGAGTGTCATGGACTCGAGGCTATTCGCGCGCGCCATCGCCACCAAATTCCGACGCACCAGTACTGGATCTCGCCACCACACCGCACGCACGCAGCCCGAGTCGTGCGTTCCCTCTGGGACTTCGCACGCGAGGCTGACATTCTGAGCCGGACTTAATTTTACCCCCTCCTTTTCCGCCCTACTATTCTTATAGGCCTCTGAGCCAGCCCTTTCCCTGATAAAGTTACATCTATCTATCTATCTATTCACATGCCCTCACGGCCCAGTGGCATCACAGTATGATATCGGTTCGCCGTTGTTCGTGGCATGCGTCGTTGGTGGCGCCATGCTTGCCATATATTGGCGTGTTTCTGTTAAGGGGCCATGAAGAATGAAAACAACTTCAATCATCTTGAAAGAGCTAGCCCTCGGAAACTCCCTTAACTTCATCAAATCATGGAAGACATTTTTGTAGCAAAAAAAAAAAAACGCAAGAGATAGTGACAAACTTTCAAATTTCCCCTTACAGTCACGTAATACGCACAGAAAGGACGTAATATAGTCCAGCACTAAAAAATAGTGATTAGACCTCACTACAATCGTCCAGTCATGTTTCAGACGGTGGCGTTGGTCGGCGGCCGAAATTCGCACGAACAGGACTCTTTGATGTCATAGAGAAATCGCTCTAAAGTGGCTGGGGACGAGCCACTGCTTCATATGTTTTCTTTTATATCTCGATTATTTGAAATTTGCGATAAAATCGGTGTCGTCGTTTTCCGGGAAAGGTAGCCTCGTTAGTGAACCGAACTTTTATTGTGTCTTCGCGGCTCATTTAACGAAACCGCTTGCTTAATTGCGGGCATGGACGCCGTTTCGTCGTGGTGCACGCGTTGGTCGTAGTCGTCCGCTGGGCGCCGTGCCGTCTGGGCTTGTTGTTGCGTGCGCTACTCGCGTCAGGACGGCATGCGTACTTTGTCGTCGGCTTTACGTAAAGTTTCTACCTTGCGTCATTGCCGTTAGCAGGGCAGGTTCCAAATGCGAATTTCCACGCTCAGCCTGCGTTTGGTATTGTTTGCGTTAGATACACGTGGCAGCCCACGTGAAATGAACAATAGGCCTCCTAGATTATCTGTACCGGGCTGTCGGTGGACTTCCCGACGTAATGTGGCGCTCAATTTTCTCGCGAATTCCTACAAGGCCCCCGTCTGAGGACATCCGAGGACTGCCCGCGGTCTTTCCAGGACTGGTTTATCGAGGATGACCAGTGCCTTCGCATGCGTCCTGATGTGGCATATAGAGAGCAGCCAATTCCTGTTTATTTTATCGCGTCTGTAATTTTGAGACAGATGCCGATACCAACGATTCAATTCGACCTTCCAATTTAGAAGAGCCCTAAGTGTGAAAATTTGTTGGCCCATATCAGTAGATTAGATGACTGTGTCGAGAACACAACTATAGCCACGAATGACAAGCATGTCGTTCGTGGAATTACACCAGACACAATACAGTTGTCCCAATTTAACACGCGTGTTCAAAGTGACCAGTGTTGCACAGTTTTTAATGATGTCTTCACTTCATTTTTTCCTGACGCTGCACCAGGGCATTTTCCACCTACTACGACAGTTCACGCTATTCAAATGGATCCGATTCTTATAGACTGGGTTGGCATTATTAAACTAAGCGGTATTTGAAAACGTCCTCGTCTGCGGGTACGGATGAAATCAATTCTAAAATTCTGAAATGTATTGAACTGTATTCATCAAATATTCTTTCTAGGATATTTCAACAATCATTACACTGCTCAATCCCTGCCAAGCGACTGGATAGTGGGGAAGGTGTTTCCTGTTCACAAGTGAGGTAATAAACATTCTCCTGAAAACCGTCCCATATCATTAACCAGCATTCCCTGTAAGATTCTTCAGCATATAATATATTCCCACCTAATAATTTTCTTGAGACCAACTCTGTTTTTTTAAGAACAGTCAGCACGGCTTTAGCAAAATCTTTCTCCTGTGAAACACAACTAGCTTGCTTTACTAACGACCTGTTTTCTAACACTGACCTAGGATTTGACACTGATTGCATTTTTATCGACTTTGCTAAGGCCTTTGATACCTGTTTCTATTACCTACTAATCCATAAACTTAATTCTCTTCAACATTGACCGCTAGTACTAGGCTGGATTGAAAACTTCCTTGGCAATAGAACCCAATACGTAATTGCTAACAACTCGTCCTCTGTCCCCCTTGTGGTAACCTCAGGCGTGCCGCAAGGGTTGGTTCTCAGTCCTCTACTTTTTCTTGTCTATATTAATGATCTTGCTCCCTGTGTGAAATTTTCAACTATTAGACTTTTCGCTGACGACTGCGTTCTATATCGTAAAATTACTGACTTCAAAACGACATGAATAACGTTCTTTTGTGGTGTAACAAGTGGTCTATGAAACTTAACCAAATGGAAATGCATGCATTTATCCCAGCGTACTAATGCTACTAATCCCAATGAATATATCCTCAATGATAGCCCTCTCTCAGTTGTCTCATCTTACAAATATCTTGGACTAAACATCACCAACAACCTATCCTGGCACATGCATGTCGATATTATACGCAGCAATGCTACTCACACGTTGGGCTACTTGCATCAGAATTTCTCGCCTGCGCCATCGTCACTGAAGCTAACTCTACAAAACATTAGTTCGCTCCAAACTAGAATACGCATGCGCCATTTGGAACCCGTCTAACATACCTCGCGTTAACAGCATTGAATCCATCCAGAATCGCGCAACACGTTTTATCTTATCCGACTACTTCCGATATGCTAGCGTGACTTCAATGACAACAACACTTAAATTTCCAGAACTTTCTTTCCAGAACCTCCTTTCTTTTCCAGAACTTTGTTTTTCATAAAATATACCACCACAACCATTTGTTGAAAAAACCGCTTATCACCCAACCGTCACACATTTCGTCTCGCGTTGACCACTGTTCAAAGTTGGTGTGCCGTCTTCCCGTACTAAACTTTGTAGCGATTCATTCATCCCAAGCACAAGCAAAGAATGGAACCATATTCCCACCACCGTCGCCGCCATCCTGGATACCGACACCTTCAAAACTATCCTTCATGAAACGCCGTGTGCAAAGATCTCTTTGTACCTTGCACGTTTGTTTTGTGTGTTTATTCACCCACTCCTTTCTGTAATGACTTCGTGCCTTGGTAGTATGTTATATAAATAAATAAATAAAAATAAATAAATAAATAAATAAATAAATAAATAAATAAATAAATAAATAAATAAATAAATAAATAAATAAATAAATAAATAAATAAATACTACGTGTGGCAGCTGTAGTTGTTTAATCAAAAGCGCAAAAATATGTAACCTGACGCCAAACATCTCCCGTTCTGTCATTTGGGACTTACAAATCATGCATGGCGAATTGGTATTGTTAAAAATAAAAATGTAAGATAAAAATGAAGGCATTGTTATAGATGCCCGCAACATATATTTTCAGGTTTGCATTGGAGGGACTAACATCGTCAAATTAATATGAACGGGATCCATTAAGACAACGGTAAATCGTTAGAGTATATGTAGCAGTTTACTATCACAAAACCCATGAAGGTATGTGATGGGTCCGATTGTTTGGGGAACGATCATTAAATTAGGGCTACGATACAGCATCGGCTTGGCTGGTTATAAATTTGGTATAGCATGAATATTTGTTTTTTTATGAAATAAACTGATTTTCTTTTCAGGTTAGGATCCCAGAAAGAGCCAATACCCAAAATATCTTACTTTTGGAGAACTGCAAATAGAACGCTCAATGCAGATCTGCAGTTTCCTCCTCCCGAATCAACAACCGGAATGCGGCGGGCGGTGACATTCGCCAATCAGTACGCCTTATAGGGATGCTGTACTCGCGTCGAAATAATTTCGGTACTAAATCCCTCGGCAATGACGACCGAGGGCATTGTTTTTAGAGACAGAAAAACCCTCCCCCCTCCTTTTATTGAAGACGCCTGGAAAAGTTTCATCCTCAGTTATAACAGGATTCATCCTTGTGCATGGCTATAGTGCAAGGAAATCAGTATCAATGTTATCTGGAAAGGAATGGCGGTTGTCCCATTAAGCAAATTAAATTACCAAATTACTGATAAAGTCGTTGTTGTAAAATTTATTATGAATAGGATCGGCACTAGGCCTGTTACGGATGGGACGGGGGAAAAGGGAAGGGGATTACGTGCGTCGCACTATGGAGGCTTCACACGCAAATGTCCACAGTGAGAGTAGAATTCTCTTGTGGTCGCGTGTTGGCCGGATCCAGTCCTCGTATGTAGATACGGATGACGGGCGATGTTTGTCACGTGCGTCCTTCAGTCCTTCACAGTCCCACACCAGGTTACGCATGTTGGCTGGCTGGGTGGCCAAGCACACACTACACTGGGGCGGCGAGAAAGGTGGCGGGTTCGGCTGCTTGGAGTACTTCTGTGCGTGGTTCCACCTTGCCACCACGTCCTCCGTGACGGCAAAGCCACTTCGTGATTTCACCACGAACACTTGGGCGCCCCGGGGAAGACCCTTAGGTAGGGGATCCTCAAGGGGTGGTACGTGGGTCAGGAGATTTTGGGACCTTTGAAGCTTGTTCCTTCTTCGCTTCTCTTCAGTGCTATGACTCAGGGCTTTGAGAGGAGTGAGCTCAAGCTGCGAGTGGTGGGAAGAGCGAGCCTCACTGGCCACCTTGTGCGCAGTCTCATTGCCCGTGTTGCCAGAGTGTCCGGGCACCCAGATGACCTTGAAATCAATATTGTTGTTCCGTTGTAGTTCGCGGCATGTCTACTTTATGGCATATTCCATGGAGGTCCACTCGCAGGGGTCCAACCAGGTTTTGAGTGCCGTAGCACTGTACGTTAAAACCCTGATCTGTCATACTTGCTCGTTGCCATCTATAGACAAGAACTCCGGGACAGGTTTATGTGCGTTAAGGGCCTGCGCTATTGTTTTTCGCTGCTGGGTGTATTTCTGTACGTTTGTCTTGCGCGAATAGTGGCTTGAGATCTGCTATTTGGATGTCATTGCCACGGCGGAATGTGGGGTGGAAAATCTTCTACGGCGGGTTATGAGAACGAGGTCCTTCGTTTACGGGTGTGCTGAGCATTGTCAATTATTATGCGGTTGCCAAGTAAATAAAATATCTTGCTTGGTTGTGGGTGTAGATCTGATTATCAATTCTCAGCGTCTTCAAAGATAGCATGAGAAGCTTTTGATGCTTGGCAACGTTGATGAGATGTTTACAGTTGCCGAGTACTTCGGGAAAAATCGTCTCGTATAGAAGAATTTGCCCGTTTTTGTGCATTTGTGCACGAAATCAATGAAGGCGTGATTGTGGTTAAAAACTACTTTAGCTACGATAGGGTCTCGTCTGTCTTCCTTTTCTTCACCTTGTATGCCTACAATAAGCGGTTGTTTCGCAGTAGCCTATTTCCGGCAATTCAATTTCAGGCTGGTTAGTAATTTTGGAAACATAACTATCAACAGCAAATGCCCCTTTTCTATCTAGGAGTCCCTTTCTGTTAGCTGTGCGATTTCAGTTTCAGCAGAATTCTGGTGGCCTTTGACGCCTTTTAGGTCGCATGAAATCGCCGCTGAGCAGCTTCTAGTATAGTGCATTGTTCCTAATACAGAAGTCATCGTTGCAACAGCTGCTTTCACGTACGCCTTGCATTTGGCTAAACGTCACCCCAAAAGCAGCAACAGAAAAAAATGGCTGCTCTCTTTCTATGTCGCGTTAGGACGCATTGGGGAGCATTGTTTGTTTCGCCTATGCCGAAATGAGCAAATAACGCAAACAATACCCAGCCCAAGCGCTGCCTAGAATTTCACCACGGGCAATGTGCGTATCCCCTGGACATTTACGCACGCAACGTCACACACATGCTTGCGTGAAATGTGCGACGAATTGCTTCCACCACACACGCGGGACTAGCGTAAACAGCAAGAGGCACAGACAGCGGGCAATAGACGTCTACGGTGAACGCGCGGAATGGCGGAACGGCGGGCACAGCCGGTATATATCTGTCTGTCTGCCTAAGGAGCCCTGTAACACCCTTCCAAAAAAAATGTCAAAATCTGAAATGCTTTTTGAACGTAGCCAACAGCAGCACCCAGTATTACAGGAGGGATTACAAAGCACCCAGGCCAAATGTCGCCAGATATTACGGTTGTGAGCCAATCAGACAACTCAAAAACTACCTCAAAACGATTTTCTCTATTTTTATGCTTGCGCAATGTTTGCGCGATTGGGTGACGTCCCACGAACTACATCAGGGCTATTCACCGATTTCCTTTTAGTTGCAGCAATAAAAGCATTGGATAGCAAATTTATAAATATCGCTACAAAAATAACGCGAAAACTGAAATTACGCAGGGTCGCTCTGTGCTGCCGATAATTATGGCTATCGCAGCACTTCCGCGCCCGAAAGAAGTAGTGGAAGCGCTTATCGCAGTTTCGAAGGGGCAGCCCTGCAATCTTTGGTGATCACGTCGCCACCAACGGAAAGTTGAACGAACTGCGTATGCCGACACTTCATTAGGCTTTCTTCTCGTTCACCACGCTTCTTTACTGATTTAGTATCTCTGCTGTCAACTTGAACGGTAGCGGCGACAAGTGCGAGAAGGGTAGCTTACAGCGCAGTGTAAGGAGCTTAAATTAGGCGCCAAGTCTATGGCGCGAGTCAACAGGAGACCTCAAGGCTCCTTTACGTCCACTACTTCAAGGCTCGATTGATTGATTGTGGGGTTTAACGTGCCGACGCTACACACGTGATAAGGCGCGCCGTAGTGGAGGGCTACGGATTCATTTCGACCACCTGCGGATCTTTAATGTGCGCCGAAATCATCGAACACACGGGTGTTTTCGCTTTTCCGCTCCATTAAAAAACGACCGGGAATCGTACCGGCGTACTCGAGCTCTGCAACAACGTTTTAGCCACTGAGCCACCGCGGCGAGGGTGACGTTGAGGCTTCTCCTCCCGGACTGCTGCATCCCTTTCGCGGCCAGGATCCCCGTCTCCCGCCTGGTGCACCGATTTTATGCGCGATTCTGCGTACCTCACAGCAATTTGTTTCGCCTCACGCGCTTCAATGAAACGTATAGACCTAGGGTTTCGCCAAGCTGCTAGCTGTTCGGGATCGTACGTGTTTTCTATAAAATGGTCACGTTTGGTGCTTACTTCAATGAGTCTCAACTTCCGTCTATGGGTTCTCGGACCATGAAAATGAGGAGGCATGAGAAAATGAGCAGGGAACGCTTGAAGCGTGGGAGGCAGGCACTGGAGGCTTTGTCGTTACTGAATCACAGGAGCCCTCAGCAGCGCGGCTTGTACAAGCGGCAGAGCATGGAAGCCTCTTGTATTGCGAAAGCAATGAATGGCCTGTTGAGCGAGAAACCTGGCGTCTGGCGTCGGCACCCGAAACAGCCAAATGGCTCTTCGACCGCAGTCTTTCAAACGTTCCATAGTGCGATGAGTCCTACAGCACGCGCTTTAATTCGGTACTAACGAGAGGGTGGCTGCCCACGCCTGTTCACCGCAGATTAAGTGATGGAGGGGATTAAAGCAGCAGAAGAGGGCTGAAAGACGCAGCGAAATCCTCCGTCCTAATCTGTCCCAATGCATAGCGGCAGAAACGAGCAGCGGCGCAACGCGTAGGAGGCAGATCGAAGCCATTCAAAAATGTAAAAGGAAGCAGATCGGGAAGCAAATCGTCTCAAGCAACAAAGATGAATCGATTGGAGAAAGCTTGGCGCAATCAAAGGTTATGAGACGTTCAATTGCTCATGAACGCTTTCGCATTAAGTTCCCAAAAGTGCACAGACGTGCTCGGTCTTTTTGTTGTTGCAATATTTTTAGTGCACAGCCCTCCGGCAGCTGTTTCCTGGGTTTCGCGGCGTCGCGTTTATGTCTGCGTAACCGAGCAACCGAGTGAGCGAAGGTAGCAGTGACGGCTGAAAGAAAACGAAGAGGAGGGTCTGGCGAAAGTTGTGAGGGAGGGTGGCACGCGTGGCTACGGCTCTCTCACTGCCTCCCCCTCACTCTCGTGTCATGCGCCGCCGCCAAGGCCCTGAAACTTTCCCCAGACGCCGTTCCATTTGCCGCTAATCCAAACCACGTGACATTTACCAGGAGGTACAAACACGATTTGCCACAACACACTGGCCGGCGGCGGCGGCGCGATGCGAGATAACATAGCAGAATAGCGGGCGCCGCTGCACGTTCGCTGATCACGTGATCAGATCCCGAGACACAGCAGATATGCGCCATGACCGAGAAGACTGCAGCTCGCGCTGCGTGCAAATTTTTCCAGTTCATTTTTTTATGCAGAAATGCATTATAGTCGGGGGTTGTCGTGCGTCCCTTGGCCGGCGTGCGCAGCGCGTCTGATGATGATTGTGGCATGATGCCTAGGGATTGGCCAACCAAACAATCCATCACGAGATAGCTTTGCGTTCAACCACCATCGTATCCCGTAGGGGAACCGCTGAAGAAGAAGAAGGAGAAGAAGACAAGCTGCGAAGAGGGGGCTGCGTGAGTTTGGCTACCGTATCCTCCTCGGCCGGCGCATCTTCCCGATCTGACCCGGTCGAAGAGCGGCGCAGCGCGTCTGATGATGATTGTGACATGATGCCCCTAGGGATTGGCCAACCAAACAATCCATCACGAGATAGCTTCGCGTTCAACCACATCGTCATCTTCCCGTAGGGAACCGCTGAGAAGAGAAGGAGAAGAAGACAAAGCTGCGAAGAGAGGCTGCGTGAGTTTTGGCTACCGTTATCCTCCTCGGCCGGCGCATCTTCCCGATCTGAACCCGGTCGAAGAGCGGCTCATCGCGCCTCGACTCCCCTTCATGAGCATCAGGCGGCTGACTCGAGGCAACGGGCAGTTTGGAATCAAGGGACAGGCGGTGAACGTGCCCATCGACGTATCGAAGGTTGTGCGGTGCCTTCCTCGCATGGTACCCGAGGACGTTGCGTTCGACGTTCGCATTTCTGCATCCTCACAATCCCCCTTGGGGAGGTGCGGGGGAATTTTTCTAGAGGAACTATCAACGAGACATCCTCCCTGAGATGCACTGCACCAAAACAGATGTACAGCACAGACATAATAGCAATAGATCCGTCGATCACGTGACCTCAGCGGCCGCGTCCGCGGTGCTCCCTCCTGGCGTGGTGGGGGTCGCGTGTTTTATTCTCCTTTTAATGCGTAACATTCTTTGATTGATTGATTGTAGTGTTTAACGCGCCGACGCAACGCAGGCGTTGAGGCGCCCCGCAGTGGAGGGCTCCGGATTAATTTTGACCACCGGGGGGATCTTTAACATGCGCCGAAATCTCGTACACACGGGCGTTTTTGCTTTTCACCGCCATCAGAAAAGTGGCCGCCGCGGCCGGGAATCGACCCGCTTGCTCAGCAGCGCTACGCCTTAGCCACTGAGCCACCGCGGCGGGTGCGTAACATTCCTTGCCGAGGCCGTGTAACACCGTCCATTTCTAGAAAAATTCATAACTGATGGAAGTAACTAATTAGTATAGCGTAAATGGAGATAATTCGTGGAACAGAATTTCGGAGAACCACGAAATCGGGAAAATGCAGAAAATAAAATTTTGTAAAGATGATATGAGAAAATAAAATATGTGCATCTTATACATCTCCTCCAATAACCAAAGACTAGAAAAAGAAAATCTGCAAAAGAACGCTAGAAATAAAAATAAAAATAACGAGAAAGAGCAAACCGTGTAACGGCCTGTATTTCTGCAAAATTGCATAACCGGCAGTAGTAACACATTTATTCGCTATAATAGCGTAACTGCAGATCATTGGTCGAAAATAATTTGGAAACACCAAATAAATAAAAATATTGAAAATAACAATTTTGCAAAAATAACTGGCGAAATCAAAAATATGATCGTATACGTGTCCTCCAAAACACGAAGACTACATTAAAAAGCCGCGACAGAGATACGGATAGAAACTGACGAAAACGAGCCAACCCTGCCCTACGGCTGGCCTCAGCGGAAAAAAAAATACAATTGGCGAAGTAAAAGACATCATTGGCGAAAACAAAACAGAATAAAACTTAAAAACAATAAAATAATACAACACTCAAAACAGCTGAACACACTCGCGATGAAATGATCAAGGCACGCTTCAATTGAGAACCTAATTTTATTGACCATGACACCGCAATGATATTCCTCACTCATGAATGTGGCACCCACAAGGTAACCTACCTGAAAATCAGGAGTACATCGCTCTTGCTGAAGCAACTTGACTGGAGACTATGGATGTTGGCAGGCTTTTATGTCACGCGCAGTGCCCATTTCTAGTTTCTGGGAGGCAGCAGGTGATCGTCGTTGCTATATCACTGGTTCGGAATGATCTAAAGCTGTGTAATCGGGAGGTAAGGGCGATGAAGACAGCAGGAGGGTTGAAACTGCGGAACCCTGACCTGGAACGGTCCCTTACCGTTGCCAAGTCATATTAGGACTTGGATACTAGCATATCTCCTTGCGTAACGCTTTTTGCATGCGACAGCACCATTTGCATGGTTAGGCTGGTCATTTAATACGGGTGAAAGACAACAGGTGACTACCGTTCAACGCAGTGGTTGCTGAGGGGCGACGGTGAACCAAATAGAGGAACACTAGGGTTCCAAGAAGCTAAGAATATTCTGGAGGGAAGAATGGACTGTAAAAACTGATGTTAGAAGTTGCATGACCTGTTTGGACGAGGACTTCGTCCCGCAGTAAACATAAACAGGCTGAATAAGTGTGATGAGTTGGGAAATCGTCCCTAGTAGAACAAGAGAAAGCACTGGCCCGATATAAAGCAGAATTTTCCGACGGCGACAGTGAGGAAACACTTCTAGCTTGTGTTTGAGACCTAAAGTCGGCGCCTACAAAAACTCTGATCAGCAAAAGTTACAGAAGCGTTTATTTCGTTTGTATTTTTTAGCTAACTGCATCTTTAAAAATTTTGGCAGAAACGCTGCCAATTTTATTTCAGCATTCGACATGGGGACGTACCAAATTGCAGCATGAGAGCTGTAGGAGGTGAGGACACCCGTTCTCGCGGTTTCACATTTGTTTGTGTTATTGAACGCCTGCCGGGAGTGGCGCCAGTAAAATCTTGTTAAGACAAACTCGGTTATGACGAACTTCAAGGTTAATACGAAGTACACCTTTTCTTTCTTGTGACATGCACGAAGCAAGAACAAGGAAGATGCCCTGGTTCCTTCTACTTCGTTTTAACGGAAGTTTACAGTATTTGTATTCTCGGCGCTTCAATCTATCGCTATAAATAACATGTCTTCACACTTTATTGACGCTTCAATTTGAAAAAAAAGCATGAAGTAAAGCAGGGAAAAGACATGTCAATAAAAAAAATAACTGGATCACTCGCGCCCTCAAGATTCATCGTGAACAAGGCTCCAGAGCTGGAGCCAGAACGTCTTTGTTTTTACCGAACTTTCATGGTTAGTGTGAGCTTTAAATTATTGCTAATATTGGATGCCCACATCATTCTGCCTTATAATCGAAGCAAGTCTCAGCGTTTTTGTTTTTTTCACGGTACTGTTTGTTTTATATTGCGCTTCTTCTATATGATTTTTGAATCAACAGCGCCAAGGAAACCAAATCCGGGAGACGTCACAAAATTGCAGGACGTTGTTAAAAATAAATATCGCTGCTGTCTGACTACGTCACATCAGTGTGCGTATTCAGGACATAGTAGTTGACTCCGCTTACGTTGCAACGCGCAACTGACGCAAGCAATACCAGCTCCCTGTGGCAGGTAGAACTTGAGTGCGTCGAACGCGCGTGTCACTGCAGAATGACGCCAGCACCGTCAGGCGCAGACTTTGCGCAAAAGCCGGTGTGAAGTACTCGCGCCGCACACACGCAACTCCCGTAATCAACAACAGGCGCAGATGGCACGCAGCAGGCGCATTGCGAACGTCCGCGGCAGGGCGAAACGGCGCGTCCGGTTGTAACAATACCACACGGTGGCCTCGACAGAAAAGAGCTCGCGCGCGTACAAGGTGATTTTCACCAAGCTTGCTGAAGCCGCCAATAACGATTGCCACAAATAGCGTGACTCCGAAATCACATGATGGTTTCTGCTCCTCACCTAAAGGGGCTTGGAAGACAAAACACAAGCTTGGTTTATTAAAACGACGGCTCTGTCCCGATAACAATGGTGCCAGTTTTATTACAAACATCAAACAAGTAGTCGCGATACTGAAGAAAACATACGAAGCAGTGCCAACTCACCAACCGCTTTCCGGCGATTTCTCTGTGACTTACAGACTCTTGTTTGTGCCAATGGCGGCCACCGACAAAAGCCGCCGGCAAGATATTAAGCAATTAGGCTGTACGACGTTAATGCGGTCTCTTGTTCCACTTCATTATATCATTTGAATACAAACGTGTAGTTAAAACACTAATAACTATGTTTTAGTGCTGGCCCGTATTACGTCGCTCCTGCCCGGAGTACGTCACTGTTGGGCGAAATTGGAGTTTTTTACAGTCATTAAGTTTTCACCAGCAAAGCTGTTTATCAAATCGTAATTTTTTGTGTCTGCAGTTAAAAATATTAAGAATTTGCCGAGCGCACGCACGTAAGCGCGGGCCTTGCGACTACCGCCCGGCAGTTAAGAAAACCCAGAAAATGCCTAGCCATCGTGTGTGCGTGCCTCACGACGAACGCCCAGCGTCCCCTGCGCATGTTTGTCAAGCCAAGCATTCCCACTTAAGGAGATTGAGTAGGGCTGGCCAAAAAAAAAAAATCTGTTCGCCGTAATCGTGGCAACACTTGCTCGGAACGAAAGCACGTCATAGCGTACGGCCCTCCTAGGTGATGTCCAATGATTATCACTTAAAAAAAATAAAAGAAGCTCACACATATACTAACAATGATGGAGTAAAGGTCGTTGTGGCAGTGAAGAAGAAGCAAACCGGCTGCAGTCGTTGACTTAAACCTCCATGATGGTTGTGAAGGCTGTGTACAGCTCCGCTACCTTCAAGTCTTACGGGTTAGTGTGAGCTTCATTTTTTTTTTTGTTCATAAACGTTCTTTGTGCCTCGAATGCAGCTGAGCGAGTTAGAAAAAGATAGTATTTTCATTTGAAAAGAGTTGTATTTGGTCTTCGTGGTGCCTGCAGTGCCTCTTGCCTCAGTAACTAACCCTTTTCACGTTGGCGGGGATGGGCGAGTGACAGAATGATAATGCAGAGAAGTGTGCGTTTGTTGTATACAGAAATTCTGTAATTTATCTCTCGTCTAATAAAATCCTTTCTGACTCTGACTCTGACTGTCACGATGTCTGATTGCATGACGCAAGCGATAACCGTGAGAGCCTAGATTCGGATGAGTACGCGCGGAATGCTAATCAACCAAGGGAAACGTACTTGTGATGTAAACTAGCCGTATTATGATAGAATACGTCGGTGGGCCATATAGCACAACGGGTTCTCTTAAGTTAACAAGAGAGTAGGGTTGGTTGCGCCTGTACGGTTAGCTGTTGCTGTCGCCAGGTTTATTGAGCGGTTATGCAATTTTAGAGTAAATATTCTTTAACACGAAAGTGTTTTATGCCCGGGTCCACCACGACGTTTCTGATGTCATCTCCATCACGGAAATGACGCCGCTAGAAAAACTTCGATTGACGCGGCTGCGCCGGGATTTGAACCACGAACTGTTTCGCCGCAACGGGAGGTACGCCACGCGCTCCGGACTGTGCTATGAACAGACGTGTAAACATGACGACGAACGCGCCTGATATCCTTCCCTTGAGATGGTGCTTCCGTCTAGGAGAGGCGAAGCGAAGTAGTGCATCATGACGCTAATGAGCGCCGACAGTTGTCGCCTCGATTTCAGCGCCTACGTCTACGGAGGACGCGTAGCGTAACCTGCGGAGTACCCTGTAAGGCAGCGACCACGGAGTAAGATCGACGCCGACTTGCGAATGTTGCTCTCGTGGCACGGTCCGCTGCTCCTTTCGCTGCAGCGGACCGTGTTCACCAAACGATTCGCTGACAAGCCCTTTGGTTTCGTTCGCACGGACCATTTGCAAGCGCCTGTGGTTTCAGTAGGATTTACGCAATGCTCCGGCGCGTGCAATCAAGTGTCTGGCGTTGATGTGTATAACGGTGTCATACCGACAAAATATAAATAGCGATGTGCAAGTTCGTATCGATGCACAATAAACATTAAACTGCTCCCGTGAAGGCACATTTCACTTTTAGTGGGCTAACCCTGTGCTAATTTGTGCTACCCCTGTGCTGTGTGCTAACGATTTAGTGTGCTAACCCTGCCAGCACGTATTTTTGTGCCGACATGGGGCGTTGCATGGTAGGTGTTCTTTAACCATTTTCTATACGAACTTCGGTGTCTTCGGGGTTTGTTTTTATTTGTGAGGATGGTTTATGACATAACAATTTTGGATTTTGGTACTTCATTTTCTAATATTCCAGTTTTTATTTCTTGTTTCTCAAGCACAATGACCGCTATTATGCCCATTAAACGCGTTAACTTTGCGACGTATACAGTTTGTTAAGATAGAAGGCGCAAGTTGGTTGGTGCCCTCGGGTACTAAGAAAAGAATGCTTCCGCGTAACAAGTTTTTTGTTTGCTAGGTGCCCATGCGCAACCGTGCACGCTAACGTGCAAAGAAGACGCTACAACTCACACCAGCGTTTGAGAATAATGCAAAAGAAACTATTTTTACTTAACATATCCGTCAGAAGACAAACCGAGATTCAATTCTTCAGTTTTCATGGCCGACAGCACGAACAGTTAACAGAATAATTCAATTGTTGCATGAAAGCATGTTATATGGTGCTCGATTTATATTCATATAGAAAAACCTGAGGTTCTTAAGCCATATTTGACAATGAGAGGAAGAAAACAAGTCGGGGAGGTGCTTTAAATGCACTGATAAAATTCGGGACTGAATAATTTACATTGTAAAGCAGAGCTGCTCTTTTGTTTTTGTTTTTGCCAAATTGCTTTATTTTCTGTCTATTTTCCGGCAATTTTTTGTACTTGCATTAAAAATGCGTCGATTTCCTTTTCTTGGAATTTTCTCTATATTGACTTTTTTTTCCTCTGATTCAAATCAATATGAAGATCTGTCTGCTCTTTGTTATCCTCATGAATTATTCAATAAATAATCACTTATTTATATATTTTTATGTATTTATTATTTATTTATTTATTTATTTATTATATTATTATTTTTTATTTTTTATTTATTTATTATTTAGTTATTTATTTATTTATTCATAGAAGTCGTTGCCGCCTGCTTTATGTTACGGCTAAAACGCCGCTGGAGAGAAGGGCGATCGCGACGAAGGCGGCGACAACTACGTTGTACTAAATTCCTGCAATGTGGTGCGCATTCCGAACCCGGGTTCCTGTTTTTACCCGAACAGGTAGTTTCTTAGCCAGCATTTTTCGTGGTGAAGTATTTGAGTTGGGAAATGTTATTAATGCTGCCCAGGGTTTTGTGCTCCTTCCCACAAATCTAGCTTGAATACAGTCCCTTTTACAAATAAGAAATAAAACCCAATCTCTCTGCAAAAATTTCAAAATAATAAGAACTTAAACGAACGACTGTATCGAAACATTTTGTGTGTGGTATTCTTACTAATTCCACCTCGTATACGAACTATATAATTGAGTTCCTGGTAGGGCTTGATGCTTACGTCAGCTTCAGGATTGGAGTGAGCCTTTGGCTAAAGTGCGGGATGATCAGATCTGGGCTTTGCGGGTAGCGTAGCTAAACCGGGGCCAGGCAGAAATAATCAATGCCAGCTAAGCATAATCTTCCAGCATACGATATACATGAAAGTAGTGCCACCGACGTACTTCTTTCGAAACCTCTGACATTGTTTTTGACCTACTACGCATCCAGTTACTCGCGCGCAATCGCATCATGGCTTCTACCGAAAATTCCTGATCCCACCTCAGCCATAGTTCCAATTTGCAAGTCACAAAGTGCGCAGGCGCAGTGAGCATTGCAACAGCATATTGCACAAAAAACGTGGCGCAGGTTGTGTAAGTGACACGTCAGAGGAAATATTTTCGTCAGGATTTGAATATTTGTTCAGGGTTGACGTGGGGCTCAGGTTTTTGTTGTTACTGTGAATAATAATAAGAAAATAACTTTATTTTCTCAAGTATCCCCCAGTCCGGAACACCCGGGATAGCCGACAGGGCCTTCTCTGCGCGTTCAAGGAGTGTCCTCTGGACTTCTGGGCTAGAGTCGGCCCGCCTCCTTTCCCGTGAGGGGGAAGGGGGGGGGGGGGAGGGGTAGGATGGGGTATGGGAGGAAGGTTGGTGTTCTGTGTGCATGTACAGAGAGTATGATAGATGCTAGGGCCCGCAGTTAGGACACTTAGGGGTACCCGGTAATCGTTGGAATCGGCGTGTGAGGTGTACAGTAGGTAGCGTGCTTATGTTATGACGCATGCTGCGCATACTATGCGCTTTGATATAAATTTGAAGAAATGACTCTGAAATAAAATTATTCGAAACAGTGCCGGTGTCGTCTGTCCTCCTTCATATCTACTGTCGGTTCAGCGCTAACGTGTTAACACAAGAACATATATAAGCCTATTGGGTGATTTTCCGTCGACGCCCCCTATTTACAAAAAAATGGTCCGTTACAACTTATGCTCGGCGCTCAAAAACAAATGGGAGATCTCAATTATCAACACAAGCGAACTAAATTGTGTGCTAATCAGGAATTACACCCTGTAATTATTGCACATATTTGTAAACTATTATTCTAGTCTCCCGCAGCCTTGTTACCGCCGCAGCTCCTTCCGCCAAACGAGGGGTGAATGCATTTACTCAGCCGGAATTAATCTGGATACAAACTTTGGCACAAATACGGCATTTCGGTGACCGTTTTTTTTTTCTCTTTAAGTGACGGAGTGTTCGGTACAAACACAGCGCATTTTTAAATTATTAAGGCACTTAAAGCTTTCGGCTTAAAAAAAATGAAAATGTCGTTATGATTGAAATTTTACGGCCGTCATACCTGCTGTGATGGCTGTTGAATCTCCCAGCAGGGGAAGAGGAAGATGAAGTGGACGCGGAGAGAAGCGTGAGGCGAGCGAGTGAGCAGAAGAAGAGAATAAAGCAGTGTTGGTTGAGATTCCATGCACTAAGACGCGGATGTCGTTCTCTCTTCACGTTATAATGGCCATTCTACGTTTGCATTGTAAAAAAGGAAGGTACGTTATAAATCGGACTACTGTAACGGAGCTCAGTTTCCTTAATGTCACTGATTATTTAAATATATAGGGTTCTTCGCTTTCGGGTAAAACACATTTTACCCGTTTCTTACACCCGGAACATGTTCCAGTAGAATCGGATTTAACCCGGTTCTCCCCGAATAGACTTTTTTCAATGTAGGGCTCTGCAAATCGTGCGCGGGCGTTCTGCCGTTCTCAGCCAGTACTTGCTAAAAGCAAGCCTCACAAACAAAGCTGTCGAACTCATTGAGTATTGGCATGACTCTACTGCTCGCTACCCCAGGCTGGTAATTGCAGCACTGACACTGTTGTGCATAGCTAATGGAAGCTGTGTTGTCGAGAGAACTTTTTCCCGGGTGAGATACGTTCAACGATCACACAGGTCTCGAATGGAGACCGACATGTTGCGCATGCAGATGATAATCCATGTAAACAAGGACATGTAAAAAATTTCTCCCACCTCTCCTCGCGGGAACCCCTGTGTAGATGCGACGCATAGGGGGTTCCGTTGTTGTTTCCGTTAGGTTGATACTCCCATCGCGTGAAACGTGCCGTGAACCCCCTGCCGCGGCTATGACGCAAGCGTAGAGTCCAACACATCCACTTTAACCAACCCAATCCAAATCCAATCCACTCCAAGTCAAGCCAAGCCAAGCCAAGCCAAGCCAATCGAATCCAATCCAATGCCCCTCGCGAGAGAGTGTTCGCTATCGGAGTCTATGGCCAGCTTTATGCGAATAAATGGTTTCTTTTCTAGGAAGTTATCAATGCCCTTTAAGGCCATCATTTTTTATGTATTTGGAAAGAAAAGCAAATTTCCAGGAGTATTTGCTAAAAACCCTGATGCTCCCCCCGATTTTCAGCTTGGAAGAAACCCCAATTTTAAAGGGTTAAAATTAAGAGCCGTTCTATACGGTTAAACCTGGATGTAAGGAACCTCTATGTAACGATTTCCTGGAATTTAACGAAGTTTTTAAATTCCCAATTGCCAGCCCCATTGAAACCCATGGGTTGCGACCTCTAAGTAACGGAGGCGTTGCGACGGTTAACCTTGATTAACGAATTCGCTACGCTGAGGAAGCATTGTTTTTTACACTTTTTCTGAAAAGTCGGCTTGAGAAATTCCCTAATTTAGCCATCTTCGCCCGCGCCGCCAACTACGGTTCGTTTCAAGTGTCAATGCGGTGTCGGTTAGGTGCTAGGCTTGCCTGTCGACGTGTAGTCGCGAGTCTGCACTGCTATCTGTTCGACGTCGTTGATGAGTGCTGCTGCCAGAAAACGAAAAGTTTGGTCTTTGCGAGACGAGATCGCAATTTTAAATACCGTCTCCTCAGGCGAGAAAGAAGAATGTCGCCGGCCGGTACAGCATCCCGGCTAGCGCCCTCTCAACAATTATGAGTGCAAAAGGGAGGATCAAGTTCCAAAAAAAAAAATGCCCTTTCAGCATAAGTTTGGTCATTGAAACGGGTTAAGGCACCGAAAATTGTCAAAAGGCATACGTGAGCTACGTTTGTGAATACGGGGGTAAATTCCTTTCTTCTTTGGAAAGCCGTGTAGTACCCAAGTTCATGGTAAAGCAGAAAGCGGAAATCGTGCGGTTTATCGCTTCGGAATAAACCCTTAAGAGTTAGTTCACCTTCACTGATGTGTTTTCTGTTTTCGTTTCTGCTACATTCACGCGAGCCTTAACTCGAAACCTGCATGTAGCGAATACCCGGATGTAACGACAAATTGCGAATTTCGGTCAACTTCGTTATATCCAAGGTTTAATTGTACCTTCTTAAGTAAACTGAGCGTATTACTAAGTACACCTGTCGATTTAACCGGCAAAACGATTTGTTTCAGGCCGATTTTTACTCCCCGATATTTAAAAAAAAAATATGAAGCCCGAAAACAAACAGCCCTGCAGAAATATCCCACCTGAAACGAAACAAAGGGACGGGATGGGCCCTGGACCACTGAGTTCTAGATATTGGCATTTCTATTTTTTCAGCAACAGTCGTCTCCACGTGTTGAACAAGTACCAAACACCATTGACAAAGCATTAAATTTTCGGGATATTGTTTTTCGACTATTTGAATGCTTTTCAAGAGAGGAGCGCGCGAACGTATTCCGGTCCCGTTCGTTATTGGGGAAATTTGAGTCGCGATTTACACAGGACAGGCAGTGCACTCGAGTGAAGTCTCCGTGAACGTACGCCCCACTGCATAGACCGCGTATTCTGCGGCACCGCCAGCCTGCAAGCTGAAAGTGGGGCTGACCAGTCCCACAGCTCCGTACGCGAACTGCGGGATACAAGCCGGGGTTAAGTTTCCGACTTGTGGGTCAGCAGTTTTAATAAGGCCACCGCAAGTATCTTGCGAAGCACTCACTACGTCAAAAATCCCGCTTTTTATTTCTGACGGGAGACTGCTGCCATCTTTTGGGGACGGAGGAAAACTCGGCCGTGCAACGCAGTTTGAAACGAGAACCTGCTGCTTGTTTGGGGTTTTTGGGAGGTCTTTATTCGCTCAATTGTTGTACCTTGTTCGACTGTAAGCGCACATACGAAACTATTCTAGCTATATTATGGATATTTGTGGTTCCCATGGCGTGAAGTGTATCTAAAGCGCAGTTTAGTTCACAAAGTGGCGCGAAACGAACGTCCGTTTCAAACGCGATTCAAGGGTTTCGTAACGCAGCCTGCCTGATGCCTGGTTTTAGATTAGTTGAGCGGAGAAGCGTGACGCAGTTTGTTTTAATGCAGATGAATTCAGTATTATGGGCGTTTTCAGGCAAATTTAGTCGAATAGATTACACGAAGCCACTAGAAATAAAAAAAAACGAATGCCTTATTAACATTGTGATTACACGAAGCTGGAACCTCAAAAAACACTCCGTCGAGCTCATCGAACTTTCATAGCTGAAAATTCATTGTAACAGTATTCGTGCTTTAACGATAGTCGAGCCCATTTGCAGCAACATACATTCTCCTCGGCAACCCATTCATTGAGTACGACCTTACAGAGCCACGAAAAAAAGGAAACGTATCAGGGTACTATCAAATATGATTCGCCTAAAATATTTTCTTGCGGAAGAAGCCCAGCATTGGATTTCATTCAACACTGTCGTCACCGCTTATCGCACGGAGAGCTGGCCACCAGAATCACAAAAGCAGAGGATGTATTGAGGTAGAATCGGACTCTCATCTTCCAAATACGGAGAAAAGGAGACACAAGTATGCACAGAATGCGGGAGCACGGACTGAGCAACAAAATTACGACACTTTCTACTTAATGTCTATCATCACAAGGAGAACAAAGATTACACCGAGCCTTATTTAAACAATCACACTAGGTACGTTCTCAAGTCTGTTGTCGCCTAAGACTATTCGCTCAGTTCCGCAAGCTGTTTCGTTTTAATAGCTAGCTCAGTAATCACAATGGGGGGAGAGGGGCGGGGGAGGAGAGAATAGTACTAAAATAAAGTGCTCAAAACTAAAAAGAGACTGCTCACCTGTCAGTCGCCGTGGTTTCTGTTCTCAAACGTCCTCAATTGGTATCGTATCGTTGCAGGGCTTGCTGTTTGCAGGAGCGTGGAAGTAAAGAATTGCTTTGAACACAAATATGGCGGGCACTCCTCTAGCGTGTGGCGAAAACTTAACTGGCTACCAGGGGTTGACATCGCAGTGTCCTGGAATTTTCGTTCCGGAGACAGAATGATTCCGGAATAATTTCAGAGTATCGCTAGAACATTTTCACGAAATCGAAGAAAAATGGGATAGTCATGGCTGAATGCCGACAATGAGCGCGGTAATTTATATTTAAAGGTTGTCTGTCCCCTCGTAAAAGCGTAAAACTGATTTTTGAACAGCTTTTGAAGAGCGTGAAGTGATTGACGGCTGATTTCAGATCCGAAAAGTGGTTCACCGTCACGGAATAGTGGGGGTCTTCCTGCAAAACCAGTAAAAGTAGTAAGAATAATGGGCCACAAGATGTTTTGTCTGCTTTTGTGACACCCGAATAGTCGGAAGCCGGAAATATGGTCATCCAGACTGATCCCTGATAAGTACGAGTTTACCCGGCGACCATGGGAGATCACACACGTCGCATGAATGCAGAAAATGTTTCCAACAATTGTGTCTTAATTGATTCGTCGGACACTGAAAACCCTACCTTATGCGACGAGCTACATAAAGTTATACCAGTAGAAATTCTCACATGGTAGGCTACTCTTTATGCCTTCATGCGACGAGGCATTTGGTATATTCCTGGGAATTAACAAGGCATTACCGCTCAGTTTGGATACCTGCCAGCTCGTGGCAGGTCAACTTACTAATCATATTTTTGTAGTGTGCCCGTACTTTCAAATTTCTCGTAATTATGCCTATCGTCCCACCAATAGCAGATGTGACGTGTAGTAGGCGGTAGGGAAAAATAATACTTGTAACAGTGACAGGAACAGCAAACGAAGGTGCTGCGTTCCCTGCTGTGATAATGTTGGCAAGCCACAGGAATTTTCCACTGGCAAGACGCAGCAGTTCACCTGCCCTACACCCCAAGAACTGTCACCTTCAAGCTTGCTTCGCCGCAGTAGTACCCTTTCAGAGGTGGTGCACGCTTTACAGGAATTACTCGTCAAAGCTCACGTGAGTGTGAGTGAGTGAAAGAAGTTTATTGTTGAGTGAAATAACTTTATTGGTGAGTTCTGGATTGCGGATTGTCCTAAATACTAGCTGACGCTACAAAATGAAACGGTTCGCGGGTAATTTGTCTGCGTAGCAGGAAGATCCCAACTAAAAGTTAAGCGGGGGTTTCAAGATTCTAAGCGCAGACAAGCATACCTCCTCCGGCGGCATGGCCCCATCGTCCTGGGAAAATGACAAAGGACCTAACGGCTTGTGCGGTAAAGACATCTGGCGCATTTTCCACCGAAGCTGCATATGTCTTTGTTTTCCAAAATTCGCCCCGGGATCGCACACAGTCGGACCATGTCGGCGGAACGACGAACTGCTCCTAGTATAGATGCCGCTCTCGCGTCGTCTGCTCGTTCACGTTGCGGACGGCACTAGACGCGCGCTCTGTACGTGATAAAAACACACAAACAAACAAAAACTGATATGTTTACTCGTCTGGCAGTAAGCAATGACATAGGTACCTCTGCTTGCGGCAGTCAGTCAGGAACGCAATAATCCGCGGCCGTTGCGGGATAACACGCTAGTTTAGTTGCACCAAAATCGTCGCCGTGGTCATCGCTTGAGAGTGAAACGTGTTAAAAATATTATTTCGACAGCTCGCACTTCTTACCGCTTAGTGCAGTCGTCTGCCCCTTAGGAGCGTCAAAGGGTGCTTTGTTGAAGGTTGCGTATTGGTTATTTGAAAGTTCATACATTAAACGGGCCAGACATGACGATATACGTGCATACCCGTACATTTGCCACACCATTAGAAATTGCATGCAGTGCTTTTATAAAAAAGAAACAAACAATAGCAATTATTCTGTACACGAAATGGGAGCTACCGCCAATACATTAAGGGGGACATATTTTACTCGCGCTGAAGAGCCTGTTCTTTCAAAAAAAAACACATTTTTCTACAGTCGTTGCTGATACTGTGCGACATTCTTGCTAATTTTTATATATGTTATAAATTATATTTTTGTGTATATGCGGGAGTATTTTAACAGCATCTCCCGGTTAAAATAAGCAGTTTTGAGGTTGCGTCTGTCCTGTTGCCTTTCCCATCTCATTTTCGTCTATCCCACTATTAGATGACGACACGAATCACCTCGCCCCATCACGTGCTTTGCTCAGCACAACCGATTGCCTAATATAGTCCGGTCCTAACCCCTAAGGTGGACCTAAACTTAAAAAAGTAAAGATCCTTTAATTTAACAAACGTTTGTCTTGTTTCGTTCTTTGTTCGTACTTGCCGTTCTGTGCTACAAACCTTTGATCATGTACCACCAAAAAGCCCAACTGGTTCTTGTAGCTGAAAATTACCCGCACATCCAGGCAAATCACGAGTATTTTCTTCAGCATGTACGTTTGTGCATGCATGTGGGCAGGGTGTGTCTCACGACCCGCTGTATTATTTTTTGTTTGTCCCAGAATGCTGGCCTTAGATACCATTTTGAAAGGGCGAGTCATAATTCCTGGAACACCTCGTACTTGCCAAAAGGGGGCTATTCAGTTTTCGAAATACTGATGTTTGCTTGTTGAAATACTGCTTTTTTTCACGTTACGGAACAGGACACTAGGGTATTCCCAATTACAAGTAATACTTGTCGCCAACGTTTGGCTCTTTGTGTTGCATGCGGCCTCTTCGTGCCCCGACTGGAACGTCGGCAGGAACTTAATGAATAGAAAGGCATGCAAAACTTTTATCCGTGAATTTTCTGGCTAATCTCAAGAATTTAATGCCACTAGAAACGTGAGGTTCAATGGACAAGCAGCGCAGTTATCGAGAATTCGTTGCGTCATTCTGTAACGGGAAAATAAGAGAGAACCAGTTACCACTCACGTAACAGGGCAACTTCATTTTGACATATTTATGATTATGTGGTTTACTGTTGTTTAACGGTCTTCGTAAGCAAAATTATGCACGATTTCAAACACATCTCGCTGTTCAAGGCATCTCTTACGTTTAAAACGAATGCAAGGGGTCAACAGCGCAGCCGGAACAGAAAATTCCTGCTCACTGTAAGGTAAGCGTCAAAGAAGCTTGATTTTGCACTTTGCAAAAATTTAGCTTAACGTGAGTTGTTGATTGCACTGGGCACTACTAATTTAATTCTCAAATTCGCTTGTGATGAAATATTGTAAGAACTTGCACAACAGTGTTATTCGTCAAATCTGCCTTTGTTAGCGCTAAAATTTAACTTAATTAGAGATGCGCCCTGAAGAACCGTTTGAAAGTTTTCCATTTATATGTCTGCGCTGGTTATAACTCATATATTCTGTATTGCTCTGTTACGCTTTATTCCACAAATGCAATTATGGATCATGTTACGAATGGAATTGACTGAAACTGTTCTCGTCAACTGAACTGCCGAGATTGGTGGTTCCTGCTTTGTCCCTATTTCTGTTTTTATTTAATGTTAACGTCATACTCGGAAGAGAGCTTGCTACAAACCGCGGCATAAATTTTTTGTCATTATTTCGGCCTTGAAATTATTCTCGATGGTTTGCCGCCTCTCTGGTGTAGTATTAAGAGGTTATTGCCGCTTGCATGCAATACAATTAACGTTGAGAAACCGAACTACATCACACCACCTTTGCCTTCGAGTTTCATGCACACATACGGCGCAAAATAGACACGGTACGCGCCCAAAGCGTGCATACGCCAGCTACCGCTCAACGGAGCATCCACACTAGCAGCGCGACGTTATCGCCACCTATAGGCCGATATTGCGGCGAATAGCGGGCGTGTGTAAAGTTGCGTCGACAAATAACTGCATGCGTTCGCTCCCGAGCCATGCTCTCACTCTAGAGAAAGTGCAAAATTCTCTATATCTCTCAATATAATATAGTTATTTTAAAAATATCCCCGTGAAATTGCCGCATTGATGACTCTGCCATTACGCGGAGTTTCATATAGTTGTCATAAGTAATTATTCAATACTGAAGTTGTAAACACTGCAGAAGTTACGCCTGCTATCAATACATGGCTGTTTACGGAGGGAGTGTATCTACAAAAAATGGCTTCCACTCTCTTTTTATCGAAAGTATCTCCAAAGTAATTGCATTACAATTGGCCGCCTAGATGACTCTATCGTTATGTCCACTATCATTTACTTCTAATAATCCGTTAGTTTACAGTGAGACCGCCTACGGAGGGAGTATCGTTACAGAAAGTGGCCGTAACTCCTGTTTTTCTCAAAAGGATGTCGAAATTAATTATATAAAAATATTAGAATTGATGCTAAGAAAATGCTGTGTATGTGTCTTTATTCGACAAATAACGTAACCATACATAATTCAATATAATTATTCACCAATACAGCTTCACTTGTCTTCGATGTTAACAGCAGTAGAAGGGCTCTGAATTTTTTGTGGTTCATTTGATTTTATTCTTGCCATGCGGACGTAAGGCGCCGTCCCAGATGAAATTTTTCATTCTGCAAACATACAAGGTCGGTCTGACGGAAGATCGTTGCAAACGTGACCAACGGCGCAAAAAGAATAAACGCAAAGAAAAGAAAATTCGCTGACTTTCGGTGTGGTATTCGAACGTGGGGCTCATTGAATGCGAGTAAAACACGCACTTCTTGTACCGCTAAGGAACAAATACAACTACATAAACGTTTATTCCTCCCCCTCCTTTTGAACCATAAAAATTGGCCCAACTTGTGCGAGTGGTGCAAGGCTGGAGAAATAGCATAACTGGCTGCCCCTCTCCCTTTGTCGGAGACGCGGTTGTTGCGCCTCACATGGATTTCGCAACTTTCCGCTGAAAGTACTGCATGACAGGCTGGCTGGGAACGTTTTAAAAGGTCCACAAGCTTTCACATCTCTCCCAACGTAGACCTCGCTAGCACGCGCTCGAACCTTTGGCAACCGGCTTCGCGAACTCGGTGTCTGTGCTCCCCATTTCAGGCGCGAATGCACGTGAGCTAACGAGGAGAACAGCACAGCGAAGATCACGCCACGAACGCTAGGCAGAGTGTACCCGAATTTCGAGCTCGCCGACTCCGGCCACTCCTCACGAGGCGCACGGTCACGTGCGGTAGGTATTTTTTGTAGTTTTTTGCAGTTTTGTAGTTTCTTTGTAGTTTTTGTGAGCAAGCCCGCGCGCAAGCCTGGACGAGGCTGCTGTACACGAGCCTTTATACCTTGTGTTGCGGAGTGACGTCACGCCTTGACAAGCGCTGGGGACGCTCGGCGGAGCCATGCCTAGTGTAGCCAAGCGAGTGCGAAGCTATGCACAGCTGGGCCAGAGTTTGCTAGGCAGCGACAGAGGACTTCATTGCTCCGCGAGGATTTTTGGTGTGAGGGATGGGTAACGCTCAGCTTAAACAAAGACCTAGGAAATTCGTTGTGACAGTCGAGTTAGAAACGTGTGTTGGGGACAGTGGCTCATGCTAATTTAGATAATTCTAATTACTGTGATTGGAAAGCGAATTTACGCTAATAGTGTAGATGCAGTGGTAACAACGGCGGTTGGACAAGCCTTTCAGTCACAGTAACAAACAGAAGGAGAAAACGACGCACCCATGGCAGGATCACAACGATGGTAATGCGGCGACACAATTGCACAACTGGGCACCTACGGGATTATTTGAGCATGCTAAGCATCAAAGAACGTTTGGGCGTTGTTGCAGTTGGTGTTGTTAAATTAGTAAAGTAACACTATAGAACAACGCCTCATAAACAGGGATGTACGCTGTCAGTACAGGCGGCGCTGGGGCATCCATCAAGCAATAAATGAAGCCATCAATCAATTACTTACAGTGCAAGAAATTGGAGGGTAGACTACAAAAAATGAGTGGCCGTACTCTTTCGCACACACTCACACACAAAGTAGGACACCCACAATGGGGTATTAGGAAATGCTTTCTAAGAAGTGTATGCTGCTCCCAAACAATATTTAGGGGTTGGCGTAGTTAAATTACCTAACCAAAATATTTATAACACACTAGACGCGCTTGCACGTCACCCGCGAGGAAGGCAATCGAAATAACTGTTTGTGCTTGGTGCCTTTGTACCGATCATTAACACGAAACTATCAACAGAAACATACGTGTGATGGAAATATTATTCTGCTGGTTATGAGATAAAGCAATACAATAAATTGAACTTCGTAAAATTAGGCGTGAACAAATATTCGAGGCAAGAAAACTGGGGTCCCATTTCCAGGCAATAACCAAACAATGTGTATCTGTATTTTCAGACAAAACTCTAAAGTCGTCTAACGGCTAGGACTTTGACTTCTCCGTTAACACAAGCAAAGAGGACGATAGGACCATGCCGTATTCATTCCCTGAAATTCAGTTATAACCGAAAGCGCCGTTCTTTTGAATCACATAGCTTCCGGTTATTAGCACAATTTGAGCTTTCGACCCAGTGTGACACCGCGTAGTATGTCACAAAATTCCGCTAGTTGTTGAAAGTTCACTACGCCGCATTTGTGAGGCGATGGTCATCCGCTCTGATTTAATTTGTGCAAATAACTGTGGGGATATAGGTCTTACTATTCCTTTATTTCTTCAAGAGTGCACCACTTTCTCATGATTTTTATATCTCCGACCAATGTAAGTTTTGATTTATTAATGTAGTTGCGCAGGTTGCCCACGCGTAGAAATAAGTGACCTCCTCCACTTTGGTTCTCGAAATTGCCATCCTGTCACGAACAGGTATAGCGTCACATATTTGACACCGATGCGTGCCCTCACAAAAAGTATTTTTCAGCAATAAAAAAATAAAACATGACGAATACAAAGAAACAGTCTTAACTTGTACTAATAATTTTATTTTGTTCTCGCTAGTTTGCACTTAAAGCCAACGATAGATTTGAACTTGGCCGACATATTGTGGGGGGCTTTTCAGTTGTTAAAAAATACCGGCTCATAGCACGAGAGACGAGAACCGTACAGGTGAATTGAGCTGAACGAAAATACCAAAAAATTCCGAAAGAAGGAAATAAAATTTGAGTTAACGTACACCGGGAATAAAAAGATACCCTCGAATGCGTCTTCCCAACAATAACCAAAATGGGTGCGCGGGGTTTAATCAAATGTAAACTGAAAATTTTAAACGATAAGTGTTGCTATAGAGCAAAGTTTAATTTTTTAAATCGATAAACAAATTACCAACCACCAAGACAAATTCACAAATTTCGTTAGAGGTGAGTAGTGGTATTTTTTATCATTTGCACTAGTGTCCCTAAAGAAAGGCTCTAAAAGCGTAGCTAATTTAGTGGCTCTAGTTTTCCCCACGCGTTGACGAAAATCCCCATTCATGTCATGTGTTTTAATATTTCAAAGACGATCGACAGAGAAAAAACTTCCCCACCTAGAATATGGCCGTTATGACAATAGATTCTCAATTGGCTCTCAAACTAACGTTTTCATCTATCATCAGTTCTGATCACAACCGGATACCAACATATGCGTCGACTTCAACCAGACGAACTAGAGTTAACTACATTATAGTGGCCTACCTCAATCGTGAAGTTTAACAACTGGGGATGGAAACGAGCCGGGAGGGGAGATAAGCTCAAGTGCATATTCTCAGCCTGTTCGTTCCAGAAAAAAGAACAACTGTTTACTGCTTTATAAACAGCCCGGCATAGCATTATTTATTCTACCGACAGCAGAGAAAGAGAATTTCACAGCACTTCTTCCAGAAAGCCTCTCTCATGTATCACGGTGGCCTGTCCTATTCTACGTGGTATGAGAATGATGCCATGGCTCTCTATACTGACGTCACTCTTAAAACGCTCTATATTGCTTTATCAGTTTTGTGGTGATTAAAGAAGACACCACGTTGATTTTTGTTCACAATATCTTTAAAGGCCCTCTAGGGGGAGGGGTGGGTGGGGACTAGGTATGTTAAGAGTTTTGTTGTTAAAAACAGTGTATCAATAGTAATACAATATAATAACACAACAAAGAGGATAATATAAATTTCATTGCGTCAACTTAAACAATGAGTAAAAATGCAAAAGAGACCAAAGGAAAACAGTTATCAGTACAGTAACTAAAAATGAATTAAAGAAGCGATTACCAACGTCATGGAGACTTCTTTTACCGTTGCATCAACTGAGTGCCTTATATGAATAAAAGAGGGATGATTTCCCAAACGAGGCAGTGGAATAACATCAACATATAAGTCTCGCACTAGAAAAGTTTATTCCTCCTCATTTTCTCCGCCTGCATTACTTCCCGTTACTTTATACGACTTGACGGCTTGCATCACTTTACATGGCTTGACAGTTTTACTTTGTCGGGGACTAACAGTTGTGGCGTAGCGGAAGGGAGTTCCTTAGCTCTCCCAATATCCTATGCCCTTAGCTCACTGCGGAAGCGTATATGATAACGGTTCCATAGATTCGTTGAGTTCGCGCCAGAAATATCCTAAGGCTCCTCGGCGTACCGACGCAGTATGGCATGTAATGACACCTGACGTAGAAAAAGGAAAGCTAGAAAGCCACCCATATTACAGATGGCGTTCCCAGGCACCACGGCAATGTTGAAAGGTCTACGCCTCCCTATTTTGCCGGGGTTAGTTGCGATGATACTGCCCCTGTAGTCGTAGTCAGTGATATCAACGGGGGTAAAATCACCGGGAGATGTTTAGGCATTTTGTGTTGGGGATATTTGGTGTGCGATGAAACGCCGATCCGAACCAACCGACTGCCCTCCGGTGTAAGGGCATTGATTTGGCATTATCAAAAAATGTGTCGGGAGTTGTGAGTAAGCCGATGAGTGCATTGTAACATATGTACAAACCCATAATGATCATCGTTACAAAGAGACGATTAGTGATCTGTAAAAATCTTTGCCACAATTTTTCTCTCCGTATTTTGAGCTCCGCTGTCATCCACATTCGCAGGGCGGGAGGACTCTGAGTTCTTTGTTTCTATTTCTGTGTGCTCTATATCACTCTGCAATCATTCATTCGTTCGCTGGAGCTCATTCTGTAGGATAGTAATCAGGAAAATCAGTGCATGGAGACAAAAATGCGGTAATTTGCAAATTTAACGTTTATTTATCTTCCATAATAGTTAACTGCTGTGCGGAGCTTGTCGCATGACATTACTCGGCGTCACGACGCGAGAGCTGGACACCGGACTGGGTCCGCACGAGATTCTGCTGTTGACTCGAAATGACAGCTGTAAAACAGAAATGATAAGGTCAGATCTTTCACTGCATGCGCAAAAATAGAGTGCAATTTAATAGGAACCAGCACGTGCTAACAGCAGTATCCAATTGAGTCATCGCTTGCATTCCCGCACGTATTCTGAATTTAGGGGGTTTCACTTAATGAAGCATAATTATTTACATTGGTAATAACGACGCCATAGATTTTATAGGGGCCCTGTTTTTTTATTGCGCCTATGTTTTTTTTCTACAGCACTGAGTGAGTTGAGCCAATGAGCTCACTCTATAATTTTAGTGAAATTTGGCTTGCGTGAGGACGTAACAAACAAAAGCATCATACGCAAATATTGGAAATAAGTAGCAGCTTGAGAAGATTATTTTTCATAAAAAGCAATATTTAGCTCGAAAAACTCACGCAAGGAGCGAAGTAACTGAAAACAAATATTTCTCGCTTAAGTTCTGTATTTAGTATCCTGTTGTGAGCAGTCGCCCTGGTAAGGGCTCAACCTTTTCAGCAGGCGAAGGGACTCCGGATATGCACAGAATGCGGGAGTGATTAAGCCACCGAAATGTTATCTGTCCAGCAATTCCAGCGTGTCCTGAACAAGGTTTAGATGGGCTTACGGCTTACCTGAACCCAGTTGCCCTTGGCTGACTGTGGCGGTTCCGACGCTCGTGGTTGCCGAAGCTCCCGGCGTGGTACCTTCCGGAAACGGTACCGGAAGCTGGGCTGGTTGAGGACCCTGGCCTGGTACTGGGTACAAAGATGGGAATGGCCCGCCGGTGGCAAACGGATTCAGAGGAAACGCCGGTTGTCCGGTCGGTGGGTTCACGATAAAACCAACTCGGACTCGAGCATAGTTCATTGGGAACCACCCGGCAGCACCGTAGCCGAGTAAGCGAGAGCCATAAAGACTTCTGTAGGCCCTTCCAGAGAGGCCAGGGAACATCCTACGGAAGTATCTTGAAAACGTTCCTGCGAAAAGGCCATGGTGAGCTGTTTCCAGAAGGTCATGGTAAAGTGGGCTAATGAATCTATTACGAGTTGTGTAAAAGGAACCGGGATAAACACCTGTGCTTAATCCGGGGTAACTTGCTCTGGTGTAGCCGTGAGAAGCTCCGTTGTAGAAGCTTGGGAATGGTCCCGTAAAAGATCCAGGATAGGCTCCTGGGAAATAAGCTCCACCAGGGAAGCCAGCGTTCATTCCCAGTCCAGCGCTGTGCTGAGTGGCGGTTCTATGAGTGACTGTGGTACTGAAGGATCCGAGTGAGACGCAACTCCCGCCGTTACCGCCTGCGAGCTACTGGCAACCGCTGGCGTGAGACTTAGGGGAGGAAAACCCGCAGCCTGCTGCCCAGCTCCGGGAACAGCAGCGAGACTGTTTGCCAGCTGCGTAGATTGCTGGATAACCTTCGCAGTGCTGGAAACGTAAGCTGCAACGCGCAAAAGGGAAGTGAAAAAAAGTCTGTTAGAACCACTTCACGTTGGGAAGATGGGGATTTTTGCTGCGTGTGCCCAACAAAAGAAAGCGTGCGACGAGAGAAATTTAAGGATTAGAAGGAATGTGAGATCTAGAAAAATATTTTATATTTATATAAGTGTATCGTGGGGTACAAAAAATACGATGGAGCGCACTGTATTCGATTCATGAAATGTTATATTTGATCCTGGATGTAGAAGCTTCACATATTCTCTGGTTTCTCTTAAAAAAAAGGGGGTGGGGTCTTTATTTATTTAGTTGCGCCTTTGACCCCGCAGCGTCACTAAGCGAACTCAGGTATGCAGCTTACGCCCCATTACACATTTTCGATTTATTTGCGAATGTTTTATTTGTATTAAATTGAGTAAGAAAAAAGCAGCCATAACCTTGTGCTCAACTTTACAGTTAACGTTTGAATAGAAACCTTTGGCCTAAGGTGTTTCTTATCATCGTGCTTTTTTGTTTTTGAGCTTTAGATGATTGTGAGTTTGAAGCTGCCTTTATTAGGCCGACCGATTCAATGGCCCCGTTACCACTGTTTTTGTCCGAACGCGGGTGCAAACATGTTTTTATTGTCATTGCTCTTCAAGGACCAATCTCGTGCGGTTCTATATCGTATTGCAAGATAGCATTGAGGAAATGAGCTGGATTCCATTTGTCTGCTTTCCTATGGCGCGCATGTTTTGAGTGTTGTTGCCCCAAATTTTCACATTTTTCCCCTTGATTGGTGCAAATAATGTGCTTCGAGACGTAAGATTATTGAACTATACGTTGCCTTAGACGCTACGTGATGCTCTCAAGTTATTGCTGACGTACTCAAAAGTTACAGTTCAATTGTCCCCGGGTAAAGTCAGCAAGGATGCTAGCCTAAATGACACTGCAATGTCATGAGCACCTCAGAGAGCGCTACCTACATTTTATCGTGGCAACGTCGCTACATTGCAGGCTTTAGCATTAGCACCCTGAATATGTATGCTATGGATTGTGTGAGCTAAGTACTGCTTTTTTTTTTTTTTGCTGTCGCTCACTGTGGAAGCAACGTACATTTTTCGGTTTCCTTTGATGGCGCATTGACTTCAAAGACGTTTGCGCCAATCACATTACTTACAAACCTCGTAAGTGATACAGTTCCGCCGTAAAAAACAATCGGATATGCAAATGGATGTTTCTGAGGTATAGCCTAGTCATACCAAATAGCCAAAGACGTGTAGCTTCAGAGCGTGTCTTGCAAGTTTACCTGCATACGAGGTTATTTTGTATGTTATACACTTTTAAAATAATGGCTGAAGGAGCAGACTGCTCGCACAGGCTGCTCATTATATCGTCTTGTTCTGGCATGGGATTCCCGATCTGGTAAATAACGACGACGATTTCAAAGCGATTTCCAATACTAAACATTACCCGGTAAGACTCCAATTTCGTTAAGACTTTCTATTTGTTTGTGACTAATAAGGTCTGTTTGGAGGGAGTACTCCGTGCAGAGAGCGACGAATAGCGAGTAAACTTACCCATGGAGAAAAGTGCGAGCGCAGCGGAGATCTTCATGGTTACAGAACTTCACTGATGCTAGCCGTACGCAGCAAACAGGCATGCTTCAGCAAAGACCAGTCAGTGCTTTTATACATTCACACGCCGTTCTGACCACTGACCTATGAACCCGTATTAGGCATAAACTCGCGCACGTGAATTGAAACTCATTGTTTCGGGAACATTGTTTCGGTGAGTCTAAAAGAAATTTGTCTGGAATACATGGTTCAGTGGCCAGTATGGGCCTCCTAGACAATGCTTGGGGCAATAGCCACACAAAACTCGCTCTGTATTGGAGCCTTTGACGAAAGGTTCGGTCACAGTGCCAGTGCTCCACAGAAACGTACGAGGAGGTCATACCAGGTCGGCTGCATGAGTCAGGTGAGTCAGACAATATCAGACTGGTCATTTTTCTTTCCAAACAAGCTATAGGGTCACCTACTAAAACTTAACCTCCCCTTTAGCCTTTGGAAAGGAATTGTTTGCCAAACGTATGGAAGCGAAGCCCTAACACAACGTAATTGCGGATCCCAGTACGATTGAGGGTGAGAGAAGCGGCAGCGGTATACGTCAGAGTAGTAATTTAATGTATTTTAACGGAGTACCTGCAAGCGGCGTGATGTCGATTTAGCAGGTAAGCGATATTTTAGCAGGGCGAACTGACAGCAGCTTTCTCAAATTTCCAATAGGTGTTTTGGTACCAGTGAACTACTTTGGAGGGGGGAACGCAGCTTACCTTTCGGCGTAATGCTCTCCTTTCTAATTGTCGTGTACTACATCTTGAGCCGGTATCATTTGTGGGCATGACTATAATATGTTAAAGGCCCAATAACTAGCCATAAAATGGCAGCTTAGGAGTAAAAAAACAGTTCGGTTGAAATTTTGTTGCAAGGGCTCGCCGTTGTGTATTTGAAGCCTAGATTGTCTCTCTAATTTTCGGCTTTCTTGTTTCTATTCAACTAATTCACAGCTAACTTATTTAGTAGCCCTACAAACTTACGATGCACATTTTAGGGCAAAGAACTACTAGCCTACCCACCTGTATTTCGCCGCTGTCTGTGTGAAGCCCCTTCTGATCTAACTGTAAATGCGTTTAAACCAAAAAGACCCATGCTAGATTAGTACAAAAGCCCTGGGGCCTTTATACTCTGATAGAAGGCTGCCTACACTGCCCCTAATAAAACATCTTCACAGCGATGCATAGTTTTTCTTAGGTGAAGCCAACCTTCAGAGTTTCCGTGCAAGCTTGTATTCGTAAGCTGGTTTTTTCGCATTTCTTGTGGCCGTGAGGTACACCCATCCGAAGAAAAAAATCATGGTCTTACGTGCAATAAATCAACAGTTTTACAATCACATCGTGTCTGCAAATCATTTAATTATTACCCTGTCAAACAACGGCCTAGAAGTAACGAAAGCTGTGACCAAAAATGGGTAATTTGATAAAAACAATTGTACTTTCACACAATATTGAGGGGTTGGCACAGACAACCTGACCACCAATTTCTTTCCAGTAGCTCCAAGAAGGAATCAACACACTTCGCCATGCAGAGGCATGTTCGAACATATCGACGCACTTCTGGCCCTCTGCCAACGCAACTGAGCGGACCAGCTTCATGACATAAAACTAACATTTTTAATAGCACGCTGGCTATCGGTTGTTGAATGGCGACATTTTGCTCTGAGATAATCACAAGCCCGGCGCTTGCTGCAATGCAGAGCACGTTTTAAACGTGGTTATAGTCTTCACCCTGTACCCAAGCCCGCCTAAAAGCACCCTCATTAAGACAATTAAGACAAAAGCTTTATGTATCTGATTGGAAAGTGATCTTGAATGACCCGAATGGTACAAAATTACACGAATTACACGAGTGGTACAAAAACCCATATGAAATCAGGAAGGCCAGAAGTGAACCAAAGCTTGCCACTCGTGTATGGTTACCACCCGTGTATAAGACTTGATTAAAGATTGCCAAAGATAATTAATGATTGATTAGCGCTCGATATTAATCATTAGTAAGGTGGTAATTAGGTGAAAGAATGGATTAAGGGGATTGATGATAGAATTAAGGTAGGTTCGGAAATATTACGGTGGGATTAGGGTGGATTAGGTTTTATAAAGGTGGATTAATATTGGGTTAATCTGTGCTAAGATGAAGTAAGGTGGATAAAGATGGAAGGTGCTTATTAGTGGCAGTAAAATATCCTGGATACTGTGCCGACTGGGGGCCCTATATATAAAATTTACCTGTTGCAATAATACGGTAGGCTTTCGGCTTTGAATCACATAAGCACACTTAAGTGCCAGTGAAAATGCTTCACAAGAACGGCACGTTTAACGCACCTAGGAGAACATTTTTACAATAACTGCTTCAGCGAAAAGCCACTCTCCCTTCTATCCGCGTAGTCTGGGTATACCGGTCACGCTTTGCTCCCCCGTAACGAAGCGGCTAACGACGCCGCCCGCGATATCTTATTCCGGGCGTTCCCGACGGCGACCGATGACGCGACTCTAACCCCTCTTTCCCCTTTTCGTCCGCGGCAGATACACAGACATCCTCCACGGTTACCGCCAACTCCGCCACGTCTAGCCCCCTCCGCACCCATTTCTCAATTCTAGCAACACCCACCTATGGCGCCGGCTTCAAAAACGTAGCTACTTCAACTCAGCCGTCGTGCATCACATATCACTGGCGACATATCTATGTGAGTACCCGAAATGCCACACACTCAATACTTCCTATCACTTCGTGTGAGAATGCCCCTACCACCACAATCATCTGCCTCTCCGCTTCCGAATTAGTGGGAATGCGGGCTGATCAGCGCTTGCCTCGATGATCAGGTCAACCTGACATCCCGGGATAGGGCAGCGGCTACAGCATGCGGCTTTCCGGACTAGGAACTTGTCACCCACCTGCCTTTCGTTTCATCTTATTTTTTCGTTTCAATGAACGTTATTCCACAACAACATTCTGGGGCTGAAACTCGCGCTACTAGCGTCGGAGGCTGAACATCCACTTCTATCGCATGAATTCCGAGCAGCAGCTCCTTTTAGTAGTCGGTCCAGAGACTAGGAGGAGTGTTGAAAAGGAACCAGTACTGCTTCTAAATGTCTACCACTTCTCGCGGCTACTGGTATAATACGAAAAAGAGTTTTTTCAGTACAGCTGCAATGACCCGTTGTGTATATATGTGCCTAAGGCCAGAGTACCAACGTGCCATGACTTAGGAAGAGACCCTTTGTCTTCGAGGTCGACCCAGAGTAAGGGTGACTCGTCGAATAGTGGTAGTGAAATAAATGGTCATTAAAAACGGCCCTCAAAATGTTTTCGACATTGCAACTAGATGCGTGCAACTGTGAGCACACACTGTGAGCACTTGTGAAACTGTGAGCACACACACACACACACACTAGCACACACACACACAACCACACACACACCACACACACAACACACACACAACACACACCACCACACACAACACACCACCCACACACACCCAACACACGCCCCACAACGCACACGCACACACACGCGCGCACACGCACACACACGCACACGCACGCACACACACGCAAAGCACACGTGCATACGACCACCGCACGCGCCGCCACACACGCGACACACCACGCACACACACACACCCACACACACACACCACACACCACACACACACACACCACACACCACCACAAACACACACGCACACACACAGAGGAGGCCTGAAGGAACCTTTGTTAGGAGCCTGATAGGAACAGAAGCCTCTCGGCAATATTAGAAGGAAGCAATGCTGTGCGGGTGTTTAGATGTGGAGATGATTTCCTAATTGTCGTTAGAAGCGCACATGATGCCCTGGAACACGAGTGCGCGAATTTGCTGAACCTGTTTCGAGAATGTCTGCATCCCCTTGACCCAACATACGAACTTCAGGTGGTGGGGCAATTGAGGTATTTAGATATCCGGCTTAAGTTCAACTCTGATGGTGTCTTCTGGTGCTATGAACCGCGCGCCAAAAAACCCCTTCTACCTTACAACTCCGCCCATTAGAAAATTGTAAAAACAGGGATAATCACTACGGGCTTCAAAAATGCCATGGAGAAATCCAGCCCGCACCTTACCGCCGCAGGCTTTTACGGCCAGGTGGAACGCCTGCAGAGCACTGACTACCCTGCTCCTGTGCTCGCCTCCGTTGCGTATGGTGCACTTGGAAGGCTGCATGCGAAGGCTCAGCCCTGCGCAGAGTCTAGGACGAGCAGGCAAAAGGTAGCGGTAATCCCTTACATGCACTGTCTATCCCACAACTTGAAAAAAGTGGCCTGGCCCAATGCTCAGACGTGAGAGTCGTGTTTTCTGCTTCAAAGAAGCTTTAGAAGCTGTGTAGAATGAGCGACCCAGATATTATTCGGGGAAAAAGCTGCGGAACGAAGCACAGGACGGCCTATGTTGAATGCGTAGAAGGGGGTTGTCTATAAAATTCCACTTTGTCCCAAAAAAGTTTACGTTTGGCCGTCCGGAAGATGTTTAAATGATAGGTTAAGGGAACATGCCAACGAAGTCAATAACGCATTCGAACGAAACGTGGCCGATGGGTTTCTAGCCCAGCACTGTTCCACGGGCGGATTTGTGCCTTTCTTTGACAAAACAGTTGTGTTAAAAAATTCCTTTACCATATCGAACGAGAGATCATAGAAGCTGAAAAACCACTTTGGATTATTGATCCGGGCCTCAATAAGTTCCTCAGCGATATTGTAGATACCAAATTGTTCTAGTTTGGCACTGGGAGTGCTGTGAGGTGCCTGCAAGGCGAGTCGGTAGACTTCACGTAACAGGCGGTTTACTTTGTCAAGTTCTGCACTGGTGGTATTCGGGTACGAGAGGGAGAAGGTGAGGCGACCGATAATGAAAGGTCAATGAAGCGTAGGTGTTCTGCCTCCTTGAGGCCCTGATGCCGGACAGCAAGAGACCCTTTGTCACCGAGGGCGACTGAGAGTAAGGACTACCCGTCGAAGGCAGGTGCCTAAATGAAAGTAACCTTAAAAATAAATGAAAGAAAAAAAGACATCCCCCTCGCGAGGGGCACGATCAAATGCACAGCATTTCCGAGGGGGTGCGCCGGCAAGTCGTATCTCTCGATCGCGGGACCCGTGTCGCCATCTTTTGGAGTCGCGGGACAACTTGTGGCGCTTTCGAAACAAACGAGAAATGAGTGAAGGATATAAGGCGCGTTCGGTGCATCGAAATCTGTGTCGGCTTTTGTGGCTCGGTCGGTAGTGCGCCGGGCACCTTGCGTTCCGGCCCCGCGGCGTCATGGGTTCGAAACCGGGCGCCGGAAACTGTTTTTTTTCTTTCATAGTGTAGTGGCCTGGCTGCGGACTACGACAAGGCGCGCCTGCGGACCACGACAAGGCGCGCATGCGGACTACGACAAGGCACGCCAACGCCGCGTGACATTGTGAGTTACTAAAATGCTATGCATTTAAAATTACACCCACCTCCCCTCGCGGGAACCCTGATGTGATGCGACGCTGAAGGGGGTTCCATTGCGCGTTTTCGTTGGGCCGATTACTCGAATTGCGTGAGCAATCGTCGGGTAATGAGAGAGAGAGAGAGAGAGAGAGAGCGTAGCGCGGACGACCGTCGACTGAGAGACCGGCCGGAGCGCGGCACTCCGCTCGTATGCGCAGCGCACCCGAAGGAGAGGAGACCGCGGAGAGAGAAGGTGCGCTTGCGCCGCGCGCAGCGCCGCCCACCAGCGGAGTGAGAGAGCGCACCGCACTGCGCGCGCCAGAGATGTTTGGGGAGAGGGCGCGCCATCACGGCGAGAGGAGAAGGGGTGAGCGGAGGAGAGATGCAGCTGTGCGGACGCGGACAACGACGGCGCAGGAAGGACAGGGCCGCCGGCAAGAGATGCTCCTCTCAGCATCGCATCCAAAACCTCATCACCTTTTCCCAAGCAGCAGAACGCCCATAATTACGCTCCGAAGTTTGTACCACCTTTCTGCGCAGATTAATACGAAATCATCAAATTCCCGACTACGCGATAACGCGGCGTCCTGCGTCAGCCTGGACGAAAGGTGGCGCAAAACGTGGCCGGCAAAGCAAACAAAGCAAAAGAAAGGAAAGCTAATCAATATGAGTCCGGGACTCGAACCTGGTCCTGCAGAATGCGAGTCAAGCACGCGCCCCTGCGTAAACCGGCGAGCTTTTTTTAATGTTAACGTCATTTTATACATCCCACGTTATTATCGTTTTCAAAACCACCCTGGAGATTTTGTCTGTGGGAAAGTAATTTGCGCCAACCAACAGTTTCCTCCGCTTTCTAGTTGCTTTTCCCATGAACCGAAGGCGTTGTGCTGCTGAGCACGAGGTCGCGGGTTCGATTCCCAGCCACGGCGGCCGCTTTTCTGATGGAGGCGAAAAGCAAAAACGCCCGGGTGCACGAGATTTCGGGCGCACGTTACAGATCCCCAGGTTGTCAAAGTTAATTCGGAGCCCTCCTCTACGGCGTACCTCATCGCCCTCGTTGCGTCGGCGCGTTAAACCCTACAATCAATCAATCAAGATTTTTCCATGAGTTTAAGCGGGTTCAATTACCCCGCCAAATGCCTGAAAGACTTAAAATGTTACTGGCGGCCGCCTTAGTTCTTAATATGCATGTTAATAACGCATTCAAGACACTTCCTTGCTATAGCCATATCACACACATTCCAAGAACATCGATTACTACAGCCATATCACACAGCAGCGGAGCGATGAGAAACAGGAATAAAAGTCCTTGTGGGGCAGAAAGCCTGGGTTCCCTATTTTAGGACTCCTTGAGTCCGCCCGACTGCTTGGGTTCTCGTCACCAGCCAAAGCTGGTTGCAGGGTCCGAACTGGACAGTGTTCTTCCCAGGGCTCAATAGGGTTCTTCCCAGGGCTCAATAGGAGCCTTGCATAAGAGAGATGGTGAAGAGCAGAGGGCGGGGGCCATAAGCATACACACATTCACACTGAATACTAACGATACGCATAGCTTACGCTGTTTTTTGCATAGAAGAAAAAGTGAAGCTGAAAAATCACGGAAAACTGTTCGTGTGCAAGGTCTGGTCGACTGGGACTCGCTAGTGCCAGCATCGGTAATTTAGAATTGAATTGAATTAGAATTGAACAAGTTGAATATTTACTGGCAGAGGCCAAAATTTCCGCTTGTAAACGAAAGACACACATTAACAATAATCCTGGAGAAAACCATGCATTCCATTACACGCCAAGAGAGCCGTCTTTTGAGTGAATGAAACACTTTATTAAGCGAGAGTCCATGGGGCCCTGGGGGGAGCAAGGATGAAAGGAAAAGAGGAAGCTCACAGCTCGCACAATGAACACAGTTGCAGTCTTGGTGTCCTAATCACAAAATAACACATTAAAGCCAGTCAGTGGCACCAAAATGCACAGTTAACACTGTAGACAATGCGGTTCACACTGAAAACAGTGCACGCTGCAGACAGTTCACATTGTAGACCGAACGGGGAAGTCGACCAGGCCGTTACACCAATTTGTAGAGTCCGTTTTCAATACCGCACTCGGTGATTGCTTCTAGTGTGGTGGAATCGTCTCGGACCCGACTAACATGTTCCTGTTCAGTCGCAGGTGCGGGACCTAGAATTAAAAGCTGGTGGCGATTGCGGTCGGATAATGGACAAAGCCAAATTAACTGGTAAAGATTTGGTGAGCCTTCATGCTGTACCTGTAACTGTAACTGCGAATGACCATCCCTTACACAACTTTTCACCACACTATCATGCCCTTTTTCGCATACTGAGCTTTATTTTGGCGATAATTGCCGTTTCAGCGATCGCTGACCAAGACATCTGCCGTGGCCTGTTTTGATTCTAGCACGCAGGTGGCGCCATCTTTCGGCCGCTCGCCGCACCGCGGTGCCGGCAGTGCTGGGTCGGAGCGCCGAACCTCCGCTGCCGGTCAGCGTAGGCTTACCATCGCGGCAAATATCTGTACGCCGCTTTTAAATTCAGCTCTGATAACAACCCCTAGCACAATTTTACACCACACTAACATCTACTTTCTCGCATGTGGAGCTTCTTTTTCGCGATCAGATTGATTATAAGAGTGGCGACAAGCTGTTGCTATCACGGTCTGCGCCGGTTCGAGCCGCGGTGATATTAAAAAACGGACGACGGCGGACAACGCCGGCCTAATCGGCTGGCCAAATAAAGTTGCTCTGTCTGTCGGGTGGCACCGACTCATCCGAGTCTGACGATTCAGACGACATCTCGACTGCTCGGGCGAGTGCGGACAATGTGTAATCGTAGCAGATGATGCGGTGAACGTCCCTGACGTCACGGGTGACACCGTGACGTCATACTGGCCCGCTTGCAGGCTGGCCTTCGAACGGCCATTTTCCGCGCGGCGACCGAATTTGAAACTGGTTGCAATAAACGTGCTACAATTAATTCTGTGTTGGCGGCTGACGGCTTTCGGTTCGATTTTCGTAATTACTGGGTCAATAGGTATTCTTTACAGCATAAAAACTCAAAGCGAGAAATTTAGTGTCAGTTCTCGTTTAAGTAATCGCCGTTTCGCTATTTTTTGTGTTAGTAACGTGAAATTTAAACTTACGCTTAGCGGAACACCTTATTGTACTGCTGTTGAATGTTGAGCTTGTTGCACATTTCTTAAATTTCATTGTATTTCTAGCCGTTAAATCGAATAGAACGTAAAATTCCGGTCAAGCAAACAGAGAACGCTGATTCTAACCAAGAGGGAGGTCAAGAAAACAATGGAATACTGGCAAAAAGACAAAGCTCTGCAATAAAAGAAGTGCACATTTTTGTTTATGTGGAGAAAATTCAAGATGGGCAGAGCAATGCTTTTCTTACAGCAGAAATTATGGAACTGGTATAGTCAATGGAATGCTCGGTCGGGAGAAAAATAAACATATCAAGGATTGATAGTTGACTGAACAAAATACAGTGACACCCTCTGTCATGTTATTACACTTTCTAGCAGTGTAAAGACAAGGAATGATACGCTAAATTCCAGACCACATGTATGCCTATATGACTACAGGCGGTTCTTCAGGCTACTTGAACCGCACCCCAGCCTACCCCGAAACATTTTTTTTTTGGGGGGGGGGGGGGGGGGGGGGCGGACGGAGGGGCACGGCCCGGCGGTGTCCCCCTGGCTACGCCCCTCGACGGTATACGCTGATAAATTTCTCAATGATAGTGTTACGCCGCCGCGTGACAATATCAACTGTTCAAACAATTCAAAAAACGCTAGTAGCTGAGAAAAAATCACGGGGGATGGTTGGATTTTTCTAAGACGGTGATGACGAAAGCCTTGTTCAACCTTCTGTTGATATGCTTTTGAACATATAAACTTTGAGGCTGCGCTTGTCACCACTTTACAAGCTCCCTGAACAGCACCCTTCAAAGCTCGTTCGGTACGCTCGCCATCGCCAGCAGCATCCCGTTTGCCCCAATCAGTACTTTCACCATTCAAGGTGGCTAGTACTGCAGGTGCGGCGATGGCCTACCCTTCTAATTTAACTCTAATGTTTTGCTTTGCCGACGTCCGCTCCGTCACCCTTTCCGTCACCCTCCGGGGCTACTGTTTGCCTTCCCCGCGGCGCGCTAGTTTTTTTTCTTTTTTTTTGTGCCATCAGTATTTTGTACCCCACAACATACTCCACAAAGCATAAGGACCTAAGCCCTTCGCTCTAAACGAAAAGTTAAGGCCAAAACCACTAAACTTGTAATTGTGTGACCGCCAATACGCGCTACGAATTCAGGGCTTCTGTGAGAAACACTTAATCGGCTGAATAAAGGCTTATTCAAATATTCCGACGTAGTGGCAAGGCAAGGCACGCATTAGGAGCCCTTTTTGTTGCTCCTACTTTACCTATACATGCAATGGAGAGCTACTTTTGTCAATTCTTATCGTAGATGAAATAAGCAGTGGTGATGGTAGGTGAGCATGTTGCTTTATGACAGACGTTAGCCCCATTACCGAACCTTGGCCAGATGAAGAAGTGAACGGCCATGACTCGTGTCCGTGGATCCCTCTTCTAGGATACCATTAACCGGAATTACTCTGGGACTTCAGATTCTTCCAACTTTACATGGAGGATGAACCAAATAAATGTATTAGTAAGAATTGAAAAAAAAAAAAATGGCCATGATTAGATACATTATAAACCCTGTACCCGTATGACTGGGACTCAGTTATTCCAGAAATCCTTTCTCCGTCCATCACGGTGCCCTGTACTTTTCCATGTCGTAAAAGAGAGCGAACATGGCTCTCCGTAGTGAAGTCATGTTGAAAGGCGTTGCTTGCTGCATCAGTTTTGTGGGGCTTAAAAAAAAACTATGTTTATTCATCAGTTTCACAATATCCTTAAAGGCCCTCTAGGGAGGGCACTGCATAGGGTAAGAGATATAGAGTGGTGTAAGAAAAAAGTTGTATCAATATTAATATAACACAATCAAACGAACGATAGATAATAAAAATTGCACTGCATGAACGTAACAGAAGAGTAAAAACCGCAAAACCGACACAATAAAAACAGTTATCAGTACAGCAATTACAAATAAATGAAAGGAACCTCCAGCAACGTCATCGATACTTCTTTTAACGGCGCATCAATCGAGTACCTTACATAAAGCGAAGTGAAAACGAGATATGTTTGTGCAAATGAGGCAGTGAAATAATGTCAACACATAAGGCTCACAGAAATACAGTTAATTTTTCCTCCCCCCCCCCCCCCCCCCCCACACACACCTTATTTCTTTATACGGCTGGGCAATTTGACTTCGCATTGGTCTAACACGTAACAGTAGTTGTGACGTAGCACATGTGAGGTGCCTTAGCCCCGGAACGTCTTTTGTTCTTATCTTACAGCGGAGCAGTATATGACAAGGTTTCCATATATTTGTTGTGTTTGCGCCAGAAAACTCCGGAGGCGCCCTACGCACAGACGCCGTCATCTATGTGGAGAGAAAGCAAACCAGTGAGGCATATGCTGACACCTGCAGCGTTGCAAGTGGAAAGCTAAGGAACAACCCAATACTATATAACGGTGCGCCCTATGAAAAGTCGGAGCAAACCAGTAAGGTATTTGATAACCCCTTGCGTAGCAGTAGGAAAGTTAGCAAACCACCTATACTACACACGGCGTTCCGAGAAGCTACAGCAATGTTGAAAGGTTCACGGCTACTCACTTTGCATGGATTAGTTGCGGCGACGCTACTCCTGTGGTCGTAGTCAGTGATTTCAATGTGGGTGAAATCACCGAGAGTGGTTTAGGCGTTTTATGTTAGGGATGATTTGGTAGGTGATGCAGCGGCCATCCGGACCAACCGACCACCAGCGGCGTACGTGCATCTATCTGACATTTTCCAGAAAAAAAAAATCCCGGGCCATCACCACTAACGTGAAACATCGGGAGCGGCGAAGCATGCAGTGTATAAGTGTATTCTCCGCGCCTTGGAGTTTTTGTTTGCTGAGAAGAAACCGTTGGGCGGTACGGGTATACAGCTTTGCTGTAAAAGTCTCTTGTCTTTGAAGCACGAAGCTCTCTAGCGTGAGGCGTAAACGAGTGCCCCGGTGTTTTTTTATTACGCGTTGCGTTGTAGCGCGAGGCGTAAACAAGTTTCCCGGTGTTTTAGTACTGTGACTACATGAGACGACGATTACGACGACGACGACGACGACAGGAGACGCAGATAGCCCCAGCCCCTAAGGGGCTTCGCCCCTAAATATTCCGTCAGTGGCGAGTATGCCGATGAGTTCAGAACATAACGCCCACAAACTCCTAGTCACTGTCGTTACTAAGCGACACAATGCAATAAAGACCTTGGAACAAATTTTCTGACAATGATATTTACAGCTCCGCTGGTTATCCGGAATTGCAGAGCAAGATGGCAATAATTTTTTTTGCATTTATTTTCCTCCAGCTCTATTTCGCCCTATATTCATACATTGGTGTCCATTCTATAGCTTGTATTCACTGGCGAGGCACGCATGTGAGTGCGCCGTCACTGCTTACGTCGGGCTCCGCGGGATGCCGGTACTTTTCCGTGCTAAGCACATGATTTGTGTTGGACGTTCCAAACTCTACCCCACCGAACGCAAAGTGATGCCTCAGTCCAATTTAAGTGCGATTAATAACATCTCTGTTGGCACCACCGTTGAGAGTCGGGTTGAATGGGAGCAGACGACGCACGCCACTGTTTTTTTTTCTTCGGCGTGCGGGCGCAGTGGCACAAGCCGCGCCATGTCAGTGGCAGAGTGGCCATGTCCGTGGCTGTTTCCAGTGTTGCCAAGCGGAGAAATCGACAGCTAAACTTTTCAATGAATACCACCTATAGGTTAATAATTAGCAAAAATCAATGCAGGAAGACAAAAATACACGTATCCATGATTTTATTTTTATTTATCTTTCATTTTAATAAATGCATTGCGAAGCTTGTCGCATGTCATTACTCGGCGCGAAGACCCGGGAGACTGACGCGGGACTGCGCCTGTACTTGTTGACCCGAAATGATGGCTGTAAGACAGAAGAGATAAGTTCACATCTTTCTGTGCACGCTTAAGAACAGAATAAAATTTAATAGGCAACCAGCAAGTGCGAATGAAAATAGCCAACGAAATCATCGCTTGCAGCCGTGTACGTAAACGAAAATTATAAGGCTTCAAGTTGTTATCAAGTGTAGTTCTTTACATTTCTAGTAACGGTTCCCGACACTCCATAGGGGCCTTTCTCGTTTTCATTTTGCCCTTGTTGTACACTAACCGGTCAGTAAATTCAACCATTCAGCTTATTCTGTAATAGCAACGAAATTAGGCCTGCAGGAGACACTAATAAACAATAGGCCTCATGAGTAAAGATTTACCCATGTGTAAAGATACCAGTTTGAGAAGTTCATTTGCCATAAACAGTTTTTCTTGGCTCGAAAACTCATGCATTGTATACGTATTTTGCGAGTAGCGCTAAACCTACATTGTTCCCTTGAGTCCAGAATTTATTATTCTGTTGCGAGCAGTTCCTCTGGTATGGGCTTAACAGCTTCAGAAGGACATGAGACTCCGGATATGCAGTGAACGTGGGGCTGATTAGGCCACTGAAATACTTCAGCCCAACAATTCTAACGTGTCCTTATCAAGGTTCAGGCGGGCTTATGGCTTACCTGAACCATCCACGCCTGGAGCAACCACTTGACTGTGGCTCACTGTGTTGGTTCTGGTGTTCGCGGTTGCTGAACCTCCTCGGGACACCGGAAGCTGCGCTAGAGAAAAACCAGGGCCTGCTACTGGATACGAAGATGGGAATGGCCGAGAGCCGTATAGACTTCCGTAGACCCCTTCAAAGAGTCCAGGGAACACACCGCTTAGGTATTTTAAGTACGCTCCTCCAGAAAGACCGCGGCGGCCAGGGAAAAGTGGTCTAAGAAATCCCTGACGAGTTGCGTAAAAGAAACCGGGATAACCGCTTCCACTTATTCCAGGGTAGGGCCATCTGAGGTAGCTCTGAGAAGCTCCGGCGTTGAAGCCAGGGTACACTCTTGTATCGTATCCAGGATAGCCTTGTGTGAAATAGCGGTTGTGGTAAGCACCGCCAGAGAAGGAAGGATGTATGGACGTTCCAGGGATCTGCTGAGTGGTGGTTCCATGACTCACTGTTGCACCGAGAGAATTTGTGTTAGACGAAGCTGCCGTCATTATTGTCTGCGAGGCCACCGCTGTTGGACATTCGTGCCTGGTGAAGGCCCAACGTGGATCGGCCCTCCGGCAACAGCAGCAACAGTGTTCGTCAGCTGTGCAGTTTTCTGGATGGTCCCGACGGCTCCTGCAACATAGGCTGCGGCAAGAAAAAGTGCATTGGGGACGTTTTATTAGAACCGCTTTACTTTGGAGTGTTCTTGACAGTTGCTGCGTATTCAGCCAATGAAAACGTACGTACAAGGAAATTGAAGGAGTGCAGGCATTTAAAAGACGCAACAGAGGGCACGTCAAAAAAGAAAGTAAAAACACACTACGTATGACTGATGACAACACGATTGATAAATATCATAATAATAAGGGTACCTATTATAGAAGAGAAACAAAAACAATTGTTTTTTTTTTTTTTGCTCTAGCCCTCCTAAAACGGTTCTCCCGGCCTTGTGCTCATGTTCAATGCCGCATGCTTATATTTACAAGTACCTACGCCTGCCGCTGAGGGGCCTTTGGTCCCGAAATCAAGGGTTTCATTCAATACAATATCGAGATTGCCTTGTGATCAAGCCTGCGACTCGAAAGCATCCCACCAAAAGCGAGCTCGCAAATAATTCTTTGAGGATCACCTGTCTCCGTTGTTATATCTTATTCCAAGATAACGTTGAGGGAATGAGCTCGATTTTATTTTACTCGGTTTACAAGGCAGGCATATTTGGTGCGTTGCTGCAGGGAATTTGAAGTGCTTTTTTTGTGGATTGGAAAAACGTGCCTCGAGAGTTAAAATTATGACACTGGTCTTGCTTTGCACCTTTTGCGATGCTCTCCTGTTATTACGAGGCACACTCAGAGGTTGCAGTTCAATTGCCTCGACTGGAACGAAGAAGCTGACAGCCCAAAACGAAACAGTGGTGGCGTCAGTATGTAAATCTTTTTTTAAGCAACCCAGAGGCCATTGTCCCGATTCTACAGAGGCAGTTTGCCTTACTTCGGTATATGTGCTTGCTGTAAGATCGGTCAGTTGGGTGCTGCTCACTTTTCAGCTCACACTTTGTGCTAAACCGTATATAGTTTGCTTTCCGGCAGAGGACGCTTTGACTTCATTGGTGTGTTCCTTATTCATATACATGTCTAAAGTCATATACACGTTTAAAGGTCGTAAATAAAGCGATCCTGCCCCAACACCTTCAGAATATGTTATTGTACGTCCCTCATGCCTAGCTAGCCTTGACAGTCCAATGTTCAACGCATCATGCTACTCAGCAGGCCTCTAAGTCAATATCCACGAGAGTTGTTCGTGTGTTTTCTGCACTTGAGTAGCTATATGAAATATTGCACAGACCGCTCGCACAGGCTGGGCCCTATATTGGGCTTCTCTGGTAGTCTTTAACAATGTAGCAAAAAAACGCTGGCAGTTAGTTTCAAAACGCTTTTCTACGCCAGAAAAAAATTTTGTGAGCCTTTATTTCTATTTCTTATTAGTTTCTACGCTTGCTTGAAACAAATTTTTAGCCAGTAGAGCAACAAATAAAGAAGCCAACTTACATACGCAGAAGAGTGCGATCGCAGCGGAGGTCTTCATGGTTACGGAAACTTCTGTGATGCCAGCCGGAGGCAGCAAACAGACATGCCTTACCAGAGCCTAGTGAATGTTTTTATACGTCCCTACATCGTTTTGACCACTGACCAATGAACCCGTTCTCAGTCATGACTGCGCTCACGTGAATTAAAACTCATTGTTTCTTGGACAATGTTGCGCAGTGTACAAGTAAAGAATCGTTTAAAACGTTACCTTTCTTCTGCCTGTTTTACACGAGTGCAAAATAAATGCAGTCTAGAATACGTGGTTCAGTGGCCAATATTAACCTACCAGACAATGCTGGGGCAGTAGCCCCGTCATAAATCGACGTGGATTGCAGCCTTTTGCAATAGATATGGGCGCCGTGCCATGCAAGGTCGACGGTGTGGCTTTGCTATTTGTTAGCTTGAGAGTGAGTCAGGCATCGTCGGTTTAGATGTTTTTCTTTGCTAACAATAGTTACGGTTACTTACTAAAACTGAACCTGCCCGCGGCTCTAGGAAAGGTTATGCTTGCTAAAATTATAGAAGTCAAGCACTAACGAAGCGTAATTGCGGATTTCAACACGATCGTGCGTGACAACCGCGGCAGCGGCATATGTCAGCGGTGTGGTTTGGTGCAATCGAACATAGTCCCTTTGAGCACCGTGACGTCACTTCAGAAGGTAAGCGCGGTTTTAGAAAACAATCTTAGCAAGCAGAACTGATAACAGTTTTATTATCATTTTTATGGGGTTTTGGCTGCAGGGAACTGCTTTGAAGGGGAGAACACAGGTAATCTTTCTTTGTGACGCTCGTCTTTCATCTGTCTCTGTTTACCTAATAGCTTTAGTGTACTTCACCCTAACCAGGCTGTCATGTGTGGGCGTGAATAAAATAGTTTAAAGGCGAAATAATGATTCCACAAAATGTTCTGGCATGAATTAAGCGATATTAAATGAAAATTTTGTTACAGTGGCTCGACGTTATATATTCAAAGGCCAGACATTTTGGCTAATCTTTATATTGCTTGTTCCGATTAGGGAAATTCAGAGCCAACGTAATTGTTGACCTTTCTAACTTACGGATGTCCTCTTAGAGCGAAAGCAGTACGAGCCTACCTAACTCGATTTAGCTTTTGTGTTATGCCTCTTCTGAGCTTGCTGAGTATTGCTGCTAGCAAAACCAAAAAAAGGAAAAGATAATGCACCCCTCAGTCTGACGAGGACGATGGTTGATCGCGAAGCTTTCTCGTGACGGACTCTTTGGCTGTCGTCTCAGTTTTTCAAACCGCTTCTATGCGAACAATGAGCGTCGGCTTCATAACGCAAGCGACCGGGTTCGATTCCGGCCACTAAAACGTTTTTTTTCTTTCGCTCCGTCAACATTGATTTATCGTCATCGTCTGAGAAAGTTGACTTTCCTGCAGGGCGTTCTCGCGTTGCAGGCGCCATCATTTAGAATACTGAAGCTTAGAATTAAAAGAAAACATAATGAAATGCCCTAGGGCCGTCATATTTTGATACAAAACGGCCGACAATACCTTTAACAAAACATCTTCCTAGCATCGCTTATACGTATAAGGTGAAGCCATCTTTAGGGGCTTTATGTAGGCTTGGTGTTTGTGAGTTGGTTTTCTCTCATTCCGTGTTGCAGCGAGATCTGCTTATTACAAAAAAAAAATGCCGCCGGAAGTGCAATAAAGCAACGGTTGAAAGGGGACATAAAGGTTAACGGCAAGTTGTGTTTGTTCGAAGGGTTGCCTCATTAGACAAGCGTGACACCACGTTTAACGTAAATTTAAGACAAGCATGCTACATAGTAAGTAAAACAGAACAGGGACAAGACTGACCAGCTATATTTCTGCGGTATACTTGAGTCCGCGCTTTTTGCGATTGGTTGAGACTGACCATACCTAAGTGAAACTAAACAGTGATTATGAGTTGCAGAACTAGCCATTCGCCTTTAATTTTAGGGCATATTCTTCCTGTAGCAATAAGAATACTGGGGTAAACAGTGGGAGTTACGAAAAAAACCTTAAGCATAGAAGCGGTCAGCATTGCTCTAACCGGTCGACACGTTTGAGGTCGTCTGGCACGAAAATGGCCAACTGACATTGGCGACACTGCCACTTACATGACCTTATTTGTCTATTCATACCCAATGTATAGTAAACGATTATTATCAACCGTATATAAATACGGCGAGTACAAGTCCTGTTCCAAGAAAGCGAGTTCGAAACTGGCATCTTGAGCGGTACTGCTGCGCCATCTAGGCAGAAAGACCATGTTAACAAATGAGTGGTTTGCAGTTAGCGTTAGTCTTAGTTTACATACTAACGCTTGTTTTATTTTAGGTACCTGCCTACAATACATCATTGAAAACGCAACAGAACACATGATGCAGCAGAATTAAAACTGTAGCTTAAATCGTATAATTTTTCAATAAGAAAAGCATGGCTGAGAAGCGCTTACGACACTATACACTAAGAAATCTTTCGAATAAAACAAACTCGTATTTTGTCTTCATGGGCCCTTGAACAACGAAGTCGCCACTGCAAATAATTTAATTAGCACCGGTCTGACAAAGGCACTCCAATGTATAACTTGCAAGAAAGTGGCTTATTAGTCGAGAAGGCATGAGGCATTCCAGTCTGTTGAAGTAGAGGATTAGCAAAGCAGAATAACACAGAATTTGAACAAAGGCAACTCTTTACGTAAGTCGCACGGAGACGTAGCTCTTCTTCTCCTCGGATGCATTCAGTTTCAGTAGATAATACGGAATCGGGGGGAGGAGGTAGACGTGTTCGCTCGTGGTGGAGAATCGGGGAACGGCACCTTTAAGCAGAGTGCAGCTCCCGAACACCCAAATCTTTGATGTCTCTTGAATCACAGAGACGGAACTATACACAGCCTCCCCATTACGACGGCAGAAGAAAATGAAATGGAAAATAAAGAATGGCGTCGTTACGGGTTTCGGGCGCATGCTCGCCGGACGAGTTCCTGCCACGGTGCACGCCTTCTAGACAACAGCCGCCTATAAGCAAAGAGACAGACAGACGGACGGACGGACGATGGACGGACGAGATGGACAGACAGACAGACAGACAGACAGACAGACAGACAGACAGACAACAAACGACAGACAGACAGACAGACAGACACGAACGCCTCGCGCTGTGTCTGTCTCAGACACAACTAACTTTGTTAAAACAAATGAATAAGTTGGGTTTGCAGTGAAATGTTTTCTACAGAAAACAAAATATGAAACGCAGGTCACTAATCAAGTAAAAAAAATTAAATGACGTTTCAGGAGTGCCACGGCTTCCTTGATGCAACCAAGTTGGATTGTGAAAAGGGAAGCCGTAGGACTCCCTATGCGTCATTTTTTATTTTTTTGCCTGGTCAGTGTATGTGATGCATCTTTTGTTTTTTGTTTTATACTACCTGACCATACGGTACGCCGTCGAAACGTCAACTTCAAGAGGTGTCTTTTTTTTTTTTTTTTGAGGAGGCAGAACATTGCCTCCAATCCAGTTTGTGAAGGTGGTTAGAAAGCAAAGCTTTAAACGACACCCACAACCATTGTCCATACGACGTCACTTGAATTCAGCCACGTGGCTCTACAAAGAGTGAAACGAGAGATTCACCAGTCGTTACTTGGAAGTTCGCGGGCGGAGTTCTGAACGCAGCAGCAATCGCCAAGAACGTGAAGCGCGGACGCTGCCACGGTAGTCGCGGACCGTGCGTCGGCAAAAAGAAAACGGGAAAAGCGTCTTTCGAGCTGAACAAAAATGCTCGAACCCTAGCTTTAAAAGGGCCGCTCTGAAGGTTCAGGTGAAATATCGCAGACAACTTCTCGCATGCATGGTCTGTTCAGCCTTAACTCGGTAGCGCAGGCCTCCTTAATTTTATAATTTAATTTGCGAGACTATGAGTGTAAACCAGTTGAAGGGTTACTGGTAGGGGGCACAAGTTTCGGCTTGCAACCGAAAGACACCGTAATAATTGTCCGGGACAAAACAATGTATTTCGTGGGACGTGAGGAGCAGTACTTTTATTCGGGGCGTCGCGTATTGAGCGTGTACGCCGAAAAAAGTATCATTTATTTTAGGTGTTCAAATATTTTAAAAGACCCAAACAGCAAATAAAATAGAAACAAATACACCGTTGAACCTCTTCCAAGCGTAGACTTGCAGGCAAAGGTTTTTATTTATCATTAATACATAATATATGCTCATTGTGGTCTAACGTACCTTCGACTTACTACACAGCAAGATGGTATGTTGCTGGACAAGCTTTAAAGCGGTGTATCGAAATGTTACAAGTGGATAATGGGTACGAGCCCGAACGGAGGATGGGAGGAGCGTAGTCCATGAGCTTCTTGGTTATTGACAGAAGAAAGCAAATGGTGTAATGAAATTTTAACAGCAAGGTGTCACATCAAGTATTAAGGCGGGTAGCAGCAATGTCATGGTTTTTCTTCCCTTTTTATGGCTGCGGAAGCACCTGCGTAATGTGTACATAAGAACGTTTTCTACCCTGTAGGACCTACCTACTAGCGCTATTAAAAAGTTCAGACAATCTTAAACTTTATTGCAATTCGTCGTAAGAATTCAGAGTGGCCAGCATTTGCTCCGTATATCAAGCGTACTGGTACCACGCACCGCGTAATCCCTGTCCTCCCGGCAGCCTGTACCATCAGGGGCGGGGGTGTCCGCAAACCCTTTACCTCACTCCCAATCTCAGCTCAACCTACGAGCAGTGCATAGGTGGCCTGTCCAGCCCGGACCCTGCGATCCAAGAATATCTCCTGACGAGAGCCCGACAATCAGCCACCGCCGGAGAATACTGGACTAAGGATGCCCTCCACTGGGAGAGTACCCTGACATCTGCACCATGGTACTGGCTAAATAAAGATTTATCACGCTCTAGTTTCCAGAAATCTTTTTTTGCGCCCATAGTTACCGGCTGCGCTACACTACGCATGGTGGGAAGAAATGTTTAGTTTCTATCCTCCATGAAACTACATTCATAAGAAAGCTACTGTGGCCCATCCTATCGACGTGACGCGTGAAACGTGCTTGTTATATCAGTTTTGTGGTGAATAAAAGAGGAAAAAGATAGATAGTGCCACCTTTCCCTTGTATGGTCCGCGAAATACTAAATGTGAATCCGTGGTGCACAAGATGTGCGCTGGATGCTACTGATTGGGTTGGGACTTAAATAATATACACCCAACCTCTGCGTCCCCAATGGTGTTCAGAAACAGGAGTACACGTTTTCTCAGGTATCTTGACAATCGGGTATTGGTTAAGATTAGCAACATGTCTACGGCGGTGAATGGATCGTTCCCTTTCACCTCGATGAAGAAGAATTAATCCGCCACGATGCGTCGTTTGTATCTAACATCTCCGTGCTCGTCTTAAGCTGTCACGTATTTATACTGAGATTCTGTGCCACCCAAGGGATATTAAAATCAGAACGCTGCTAACACATTTTTGGGAGGATTTCTTTGCGAAGGTGCGAGTCAACGACAGATAAGTAGCACAGGTACGCGAGGGGGAGCAAGGGAAGACACAAATGGAAAGTCTAGGCCTCTGAAGAATTCGTCGCAGGTGGGCTTCACCACAACGACTTTAAAACGGGGAATCTGCGTGACCAAATGTTTGAATTTTGTGAATGACGAGGCAAGGCATGGCATTACAGTAAAACAATAGAATCTGTGCTCGACAGCAGCACAAATGCACGCCTTGCGCTGAACTGAATGCAGGTTCTATTTTTTACTGTAATGGCATGCCTGGTCTCCTCATTCAGCACTTCATCCCGCATAGTGTTATGATCCCCATCAGGCGTAACAAGTCTAGCTGCTAGCAGTGTTGCGGATCTACCACCTCGTTGCGGCTGGCCGCCAGGAAACGAAGCCGTGGGACCCCTGATCGAACGTCCCTTTAATGCGATGACTCCGTTACAATGATGATGATCCCCATGCCTAGGTGCCAGGAGCTGCGTCTTCCTTTTCTACGCGATTCCAACAAGAAGTGCTGAGTGCTGACCCCTCCAGTTTAAATTAAAGAGTTCTCTCTCTCTCCTCACTCTCCTCTCTCTCGCTCACTCTTCTGTCTCTCTTTATGGTGCAGGCGCAGCTGCGGTGACTTCTTAGCGTTTGGGAGGAGCTTAATTAAGGCTTTTTAAAGTATATTCTACAGTGCAGGAGTGGTACATTTGATCGCTCTGTAAGGCTTTAATCTCAACTTAAGCATTAATTGCGCGGAGCAATTGTTGCCTCATTGATGTACGTAAGGCGCACCAGAAGCCTTTCAAAATTTGTTGAGAAAGCTATTCATGGTACAATTAAGCCTGAAATGATCGGAACCTATATCCGCGAGTCATGTCGGTAAATGAAATAGTCGGAAAAGAGGCATCCACTAGTCATGGCCTCCACTTTTTCCCGCAAACCAAAGATAAGTAAATGGGGCTGCCGTATATCATAAAGCTGCATGCTCATGTACCGTTGCAATTGTTTATGCATGGGTGCTGAAGATGACGACCTCGGCATAAGAAAAGTACTATAACAAAAAAGGCTCGGCTTGCGCACACGCCTTGCGAATACGTCAGACTTTCCAAATTTACCTTATTCAACTAAATTTGCATCCCGTATTGGTGGTGACGACAAGTGTATCATCGCGAGATTAGCGGTATTGTAATGGCTTTCTTTGGGAGCACCTTCGGTTAGGACTGCCCAAACTATGTTTAGTCCGATTGTTGCTTCTTGCTTTCCTCAATTTCCTCTTCTCGTATTGTACGTTCACTGTTTTCTTTTTTTCAGCTCCTTCTTTTATTTGCCCTATTTTGAAGTTTGGACACCTCATTTATTTGTTTTTTAGCTTCCTAAATCAGTAACATTGGCTGAAACGTTCATGACATGCTCAAAGCCATGATTAACGGTGATTAGTTGCTTTACCAAAGGAAGGATATATCGTTCTCATTGTGAGGTTTGTCGGATTATAACCTCGTGCATGTATCCTGTGCGTCTGCGCGTGCGGTGTATGCAGCGATCGCCTGCCATGCACTCACCGTTATCGCGGCAATTATTTGAAAAACAGAAAGCGCACCAAGTTTTTTTTTTCGAACTTCAGAGGACTTCGCAACGCACCGAAGCTGCCTACACCTTGGTTACGACGAGCGCCGTAGTGGACGACTTCGGATTAATTCGATTCCCTGAGGATTGTTAACGCGAGCGGATACTCCGACTCATCGGTGTTTTTGTCTTTTGGCTGCACTAGAAAATCGACAGCGCGGCGGTGATCAAACTTTCGAACTCGTGCTCCACAGCGCACAAGATTTAACCACCCCAACCGATGCTGCCAGATTTTTGTTGAGATTCCCAGATCTCTGTCCACACTACTCGATCTATAGGTCGCCATTTCATTGTCGCTGACGTATCAGCAAGCCGTGGCCTGGACGGAACTGGTGCTCGTCGTAAAGTTCTTTGTCTATGTCTTTTCCATAAAATATTATATCACCGCGAACTACGCAGCGACTTCATCGTACCGCTTCATTACATTTCTTCTTGTTTAGACTACTCAAATAAAGTCAGGATACCCCCTGCACGGACTAACGCCATCTCACAGTCATTTTTTCCCGGACTGCCTCAGACTGAGACCAGCTTCCCCATTCTATTGCCTCTATACTAAATCCGGTATTGTTCAAAAATACCTTAGCTAACATTGTATATTAAGAATGTTTTGTAACTTACCCGCCTCTAATCGGTGTTTATAGTACTTATTTTCTCTGTTACCTAGGTAACATTGTATTATTAGGAAATGTTTTTGCTTCATATTTCGTCTAATTTATTTTACGGTATTTGTATTACCCACTCCTGTCTTTAAATGCCTTCTGGCCCTGAGGGCATAATAAATAAACAAAAAAACTAGAAGCCGGATTTTAGGAAAATGTCTATTTTGTTCCTTGCACTCCCGTCAGCCCATTTTGATATATATTCATGAATTATATGCTAATAAAAACTTCTTTGGTGTTTTTCTAGTGACTATATAAATGCTTCTTTTGAATGTTGTGCCTAAATGCCTATAAGTGCCTATAAATGGACAAATTGACGGTTCTGAACTGTATGGGGTTCAACCTAATCGATACAACTCCCGGAAAAAACAGAGCTATCGGCTGTGAAATCGGACGCTCATTCTCACTGACAAAAGAAACATTTGTGGTAGTTTTTTTATTTTTTTCCGCAATTTCTCCAAGGATTCTTAGACTAAGTTCAGCGTGCTCTACAAACAAATTTCTGCAAACATGCGCACTCGCATCCTTGTTTCTCGAAGCATTATCAAATCCCACTCTATTTTCAACGCAACGGTTGCCCAGCCAAGACGCCTACGTTATCAGGTCACGCCTATATTGAAGAGGCCACGGCGAAGCATAACTACACAGCTGCATTTCCTTACGCCTTAAAATTGACACTGCCGACTGGCTCTAAAATCTGCTTTTCCATCAACAATCTGTCCGACTGCTAAGCACCATTTGAAAAGTGCTGTTAGAATTTGTGAAACTTGCAATGTTGGGATCTTTTTCTGTACAATAAGGATAATATTATCGTATAAACACAATTGCCACAGTTGTACCTAGCAGTCCTTATGTAAGAATATGTTATCTTCTTAATAAAAAGCCGACTCGCTTGCGTTTTTAATTTGTGTCTGTTTCTGTTGTGTCGAATTTAATTGCGTCAATCAAGCACAAAGTAGCACTTTTCTGACAAAATTTCCAGCTTTCAAGTGCACCGTTTCATGCATGTTTCCCTATATGCGACGCTCGAGCAAGCGCAGTAGCCATTGAACGTGCATGTTAGCAGTGCACTTTTTGAATTAAGCTATTGGAATGTCAGAAGTTCGGCAGTTTATGGGACAATTGAACGTCTATGTTGAACTGTTGTCGCCTTTGTGCCATCATAGACAGCAATATTTTAACATGAAAGTGTTTTATTCCTGGATGCACCAACATTTCGGTGACAACGTATCCGTCACGGAAGTTACGCAAGTACAACAAAGCAAGCAGCTTGTAAAGGGTGCACCCCTGCACACAGGGTCTTCTTGCGAGGAAGCAACCTTTAGTACGAAAGAGGACTTTATACCAGAGTCCTTCCATGCTTTTGAAGGACTCTGGTTATATTTAGGATTGTTCGTTTTCGGGTTTCATCTTGTAACAGGAAAGTGTTTTATGCCGCGATACCCCGAGATTTCAGTTACGTCATATTCGTCACGGAAATGACGCCAGCACACCTTTGCCGATGCGACCCGCCAGCAGGACGTCGCTCACCAAGCATACCCACAAGACAACCGCTGACCCGCAAATCATGCTCAGCTGCAGATTTCGCTGCTCATTCCACTTTCGTGTTTTCTGATTCCTATGACAGAGGAATCAACCACAATTTTTTGGTTTTCCTCTCGTACATACAGGTCGAGGCAGCCTTCGTTGGAAATTGTTTGCATTTATTTAATATTTTATGATGCCTAAAATAGGCAGCCAAAACAGCGTTTCGGCTGCCTTTGTTGGCGCCTAGAACGCGCATTTTTAGAGCCTACAAACCAGGGCTCCAGTCAAAACCCTATGGACCATTGATGATTTCCGCGTCCGGTCTCGGAAGGCCTTTCTGCTCTACGAGCTCTTTAACGCTATCACTTGATAACCCTTTCTTGCGGTATGCTCATCTACAACACTCCACGATCTCTAAGTTGCCGGCGACAAATTGTTTTTGAGAAAGGTTATAACTGCGTTGAATGAGATTTTTGTTTCTTCCGGTATGTCGTGCTCGTATTCGCGATGAACACCTTTGATGTTGTTATAGTATCTACGGGTAATTTGAGTCAGTGTACAATGTATCTTGTTGTATATTTTGTGCCACTTCTTGTATTTCCTAACCCACCTCCCTCTTCAATGTATTCACACTGAGAGTATTCACAAATAAAAATAAAAAAAGTGTGAGGCTGATTTGTCTGTCTACCCTCTGTTATTATTCCTTCCTGTGTATTTTTTTCAAGCCACAGTTGACTCTGCCCTGTTTTAATTGTGTTGCCGCAAGATGCCTCAACTCTTTTATTGTCTTCTGCCGTAATGTTCACGTTCAGTTTTGCGCCGTGCACTTTAATGTTAGCCGAATCGGTTTGCCGGGCCATCGAGTCCCCCGGTCGAAAGGCATACAGGACAAGAAACGCTTCCCCACCACCCTCTTCCCTTTTCATTTCGCTCCCAGAAGCGTTTAGTAGTACATTCGAACAATGCTAACTCCAAGGAGATAGAAAATATGTTCGGATTAGCAGGAGCTCGAATTAGCGGGGGTCTCTTTGATTGGCGCTACAGCGAACGCTACCAGTATTAGAAACGCATGCTCGATAAAGCAGACTGTATTGCACGTCCTTCGGAGTGCACTTACAATAACTACGCGCTGCTAAAGTACGGCATTTGGCATGGTCAGTTAGAGATGTGAACTAGAAGCAGGCCCGCATTTCCGGACTACGATCTATCGTCGGAAGGGCGCGTGGTTTATGCCAGCTGCGTCAGTGTACTATTATGAGCAATATGAAAGGGAATGCACGAACGCGTAGAAAATACCCTCAGAGCCAGCTATGAGTGATACGCAGCGGCCACCGTCGGAAACAAAGCGGAAAGGGGGACGCTGTTCTAACAACTGTCCCCATTCCCGCCGGGCGTCTTATCGACCGTCGGACGATACCATATTATCGGCGACATGGCGTAAGCTGCTGCTTTGTAGAATTCCAGCGTGGTGGGAGTGCCAACAGTTACTGGAAGAGCACCCTCCTTTCCCCCTTTGTTTTTCACAGCGCCATCCGTGTATCGCTAAGAGTCTGTTTAGAGGCTGTTTACCACGCGTTCCTGTGTTCCCTTTCATATTGCTCATAATAGTACGTAGCGCAAGCACGCGGTTACGGGTTTGTGATGCTGCGGAGGATAGTAGCGCGTTGAACTTTGGCCTTCGGCTTCGAATTTCCCGAAACCTAGTCTGTGTGGACGGGCAATATTGTTCGAATAAATCTTGCCACGTGTTTCAGTTTCGAATAAGGGAGAGTTTTCCCACCTTCAAATACACGTCACTTTGCCGGGATAAATGTATTAGTTCGAATTATTCGTTTGTTCGAATTATGCGACTATGAATTAACGAGGTTCGACTGTACAACTTTTCTTCGGTGATCTCTCTCTCAATGTATTCATTGACGTCCGCTCTAAAGGTTTTTAATGGGCAACCTCAATGCAGGAAGACATGAAGGCAGGGTTGGGGGTTCTATTTTATTTATCTGACATTTTATATAACTGTGTTGCGCAGCTTGCTGCATGACATTAGTTGTCCTGAGGACGCCTAGATGATATTGACGTGGGACTGGGTCTGCGCAACAGCTTGCTGTTGGCCTGAAACAACAGCTGTCAAAGAGAAAAAATAAGATTACATCTTTCGCGGCATTCACGAAGATTCAAAAGGCAATTGGAATTTCCTTGCATGCAGATATCAAAAACAACAGTATCAAACGAAATCATGGTTGAGTGTTCTGCACATCTGTACGCGCATCAAACCTTTGAGGTGGCATGTGAAGCATATTTATTTACGTTGCTATTCTATGCAGGATACTTATTTGCCGTCCAGTTACGGTGCCGTACACACTATAGGAACTTTGCTATTTCATTCTCCGTTGTTGTTTACCACCGTACTCAGTCAGTAATAGGGGGGAAACGTGCCTTGTCTAGTGAAGTCCCGAGTTATTTGATTGATTGATTGTAGGGTTTAACGCGCCGACGCAACGCAGACGATGAGGCGCGCCGTAGTGGAGGGCTCGGATTAATTTTGACCACCTGGGGATTTTTAACATGCGCCGAAATCTCGTACACACGGGCGTTTTAGGGCGAAGCTCCTTAGGGCGTGGGTCTGTCCATCCTCGACGTATGTATGTAGCCACCTCTAGTTTAGTCTTGGATTGTTTACTAGATGGCGGTGCTTGTATATGATGAAAAGATGCGCTTGGATTGTTTACTAGATGGCGTGGCTACCTCTACTTTAGTTCTTGGATTGTTACTAGATGGCGGGTGATTGTAATAAAATCCGTTCGCTGTTGGCGCCGCTCGGTGCCCGATGGATAAGGCTGCAGATGTGCGAGCCCGCGAGGCAGAAGCGCTCCATGAAGCTGCGCGACGCCTGCCAAGATCCTGCCGTACGAGAGCGGGAGGCCGAAGCGTGTCGTCTGGCTGCGCGTACGCGCCAAGATCCCAGCATCGAGAACGAGAGGCCCGGCGTCACGGCAACGGCGCGAGGACCCTGCCGTAGCGAAGCGGCACGGCTGCGGCGCAAGAGGATCTCCAAAACGTCAGAGAACTGGATTCGAGAAAGCGCGCGTATCGGCAGGCAGACCCCGAGCAGTGAGAGCTCGTGAGGCGTCTGCAAAACGCATCAGGCGAGCTCAGCCCCATGGTGCCGACGCGCGGTTTAAGCGAGACTTTCTAGACGTTACGTTCGGACACAGATGTATGGGCGAACTTTCACTGAAGAGTCCGGTTTTTACCGATGATTTCCCTCAGGATTTCGCCCACTCATCATCTACACCCCGGGATATGCTGTGATTTTGCTTTTCGCCTCCATCAGAAAAGCGGCTGCCGAGGCCAGGAATCGAACCCGCGACCTCGTGCTCCCCAAGTTATTTGAATGACTAGGCAAGAATAGAAATACGATACCAGCCCGAACAGCTTATTCGTCCTAAAGAGCCGCTTTTTGCGGCGAAATATGACGTGTCAAAGAATTAAAGAATTACCCCAAGACTTCTGCTTCATTTTTGGTTGAATATCTTGTAACAAACAGTTACTCGCGTAAGGGATTAACAGTTTCGGGACGCAAAATGGTTCCGTATATAGGGTGAATGGGACATTCATTAGACCGCCATAATGTCTCTGCCCAAGCAACTCCCAAGTTTCCTAAACAGAATCTAGAGAGGCTTATCGCTTACGTGCACCATCCACGGCTGGAACAACTGCTGCACCTTGGCTGACTGTAGTGGTGGATCCGATTTGAGTAGTTGACGAAACTGGGTTGGAACTCCAGGGTGCGGCAACGGGAACGGGACTGGGTAAGGAGTTGGGACCGGTACTGGATACGGAGATGGGAATGGCACGAGCCGCTCGATGGTCACGACGCGGTTGGCAACAGGGACGGGAACTGGCACTGGTAGCCCCGTCAGTGGGTCAATGGTGACGGTAACCTTTGTCTGGTATCCTGCAAAGTGCGTTCGGACCTTCTCCAAAGCACCGTTGCCGAAGAAGCGAGAGCCATAAAGACTTCCGTAAGCCTCTCCGAAGAGTCCAGGAAACACCGCGCCTTGGTATCTTGAGAAGGCTCCTCCAAAAAGACCACGCTGAGATGTTTCCAGAAGGCCAGGGTAGACTCGGCTGAGGAATCCATGGCGAGTTGCGTGAAAGAAGCCGGGATAAATACCTGTACTCAATCCAGGGTAAGCCGATCTGAGGTAGCTCTGATAAGCTCCGCTGTGGAATCCAGGGTAGAGGCTTGTATCGTATCCAGAGTAGCCTCCAGGGAAATAGGTGTTGTAGTAAGCATAGTCAGGGATGCCAGGATATATTTGCGTTGCAGTTGTCTTGTGATTGATGGTTCCCTGAGTGACTGCGGTGCCGACAGGATTTATGTTAGACGAAGCCGCCGTCGTTACCGTCTGCGAACCACTGGTAACCACGGGAGCGCCAGGGAGTCCAGGAAAAGCCCCAACCTGTGCTGCCCCAGCTCCGGGAAGTGCAGCAGCAGCCTTCAACAGCCCTACAGTTTTATGTATCTTCGCGGCGCTGGCAAGGTAGCCTGAAAGGTACAGATGAGTACTGAAAAAAATTGTCCGAACCAGTTCCCGTTGGAGTGATTGTGAACCTCCGTGCGTGCGTTCAAATAAAGGAATCGTGCGTTAGAGCAATTCAAGGAACCAAGTGGTGCAATTAGGGGTGCGTACAACATAAATCACGCCGATAAAGAACGTAATAACACACTACTGCGGACTGGTTGCCGCAATAGTGAGCAAAGTTGCATATATGTATACCTAGCGAAGAACAAAAACCAACAAAAACTGGTCACTTTCTGCCTTGGTTTACCCATCCTTACATAGTTCTCTCGGCATTGCGGGATACTTCGCGTCATATACCTATGTTCCTCGGTTGCAATAGTTACTGACGACGGAACCTTAAGATCACGAAAATCATGAGATATTATTGAACCGTAACCGTCTTGTGTCCAGGAATACGATTCAAATTTTGCCCCGGCCAACTGCGAGCTCAAGACAAAATCTTTGGTCCAAAGAGTCTCTTGCCAGCGTCATATTCTTCCTTTGAATTTTGTTTTGTGGGTGGGTGCCAATAATGTTTTTAAACCGCTTTTATGAAGCCACTCTGGTAGATATCAACATCGCCACCAGTTTGTTTTAGCACGAACGCGGATATAAACATGATTAAGGATAAATGTCCCACTTTGTTATATGGTACAGGGGAATGACAGAAAATGCGACTGCATTTGCATGGCCTTCGTATTTGAGTGTTGTTGGCAGGAATTTGATACTTGGTTTTATTTTTACTTTTACGATCTCGTTTATAACGAGCGCGTGTCAAGCGTCAAAGTTGCAGAACTAAAGTTATCTTATACTCCAAGTCTCCCCCCAAGTTGTAGCCAGCAAGGCAACTACCCTAATTAATGCAGCTACAACGTCGGTATATAACGCCGTTAGTAAGCACGCCAAGGCACTTTAGCCTGATTTTCTAGTCACAACTTGCGCTACTTTCGAGGCTGTCATTTTTTCCTCCTGACTATTATCATTGATATGGGCTTGATCAGTTTCGCACAGCGCACTTTTTGATCTCTCCCACTGTGCCAGCACATAGATCTTTCGTTTCCTTGCGGTTGACGCATCGACTTCATGCACGTGTCTGTCGTTCTAATGAACTTGTAAACGGCGTAATGTAAATGTATCGCACGCAATAATTTAGGTATGTGTTACAGCATGTTTTAGAGGTAGCCTAGGCAGTCCAAATAAGTCCACATGTACCGCTTCACAAAATGTGCTTTCAGTCTACATGCTTGTGAGTTAATTCTGTTTTCATTATACAGTTTTTATACACTTCGGAAAATACGGGCTATTCCGGATAAATCTTTAGCACTGGCTGGCCGCTGCATTGCCTTGTTCTGGCAGAAATTCATTGTTCTGGCAGTAATTCACAAAATGCCGGAAAAAGGGGGGCTAGCATTTTCCTGAGCTGGAAATTTCCCGGTAAAAAACAAATTTTCTTGAACTCTCTACATGTGTTTGTAAATAAAACCTGATCGGAGCAAGTACTTCTTCATTAATGCAACAAACTGCGGAGTCAACTTACCCATCGAGAAAAGTGTGAGCACAATGGAGATCTTCATGATTCCGGACACTCCTGTGATGCTAGCCGGATGCAGCAAACAGACCTGCTTTGCCAGAGCCCAGTCAAGGTTTTATACGTTCCTACACCATTATGACCACTGACCTATGAACCCGTTTTCAGGAATGAACTCCCGCACGGGAATTGAAACTTATTGTTTCGTGGACAATGCTGCACAGTCAAGCAAGCAAGTATTAACCCAAAACGTTACCCCCACCCTCCTGTTTAACGCGACTCGTTAGTGTAAAATAGATGCTGTCTAGAATACTGGGTTCAGTGGCCAATATTGGCTTACCAGACAATGCTGGGGCAATAGCCCTATCCATACGCGGCGGGAATTGCAGCCTTTGACGAAAATTTTGAACGCGGTGCTCTGACCCATGGGAACGTACGAGGGGGTCATACCAGATAGACGGAATAGTTTTGCCGTTTGTAGTCTGGAGAGTGAGTGAAGCAATATCGGTCTGGACTTTTTTCTTTACAAACAAGCGATAAGATCACCAACTGAAATGAAACGCCACTCAACCTTGGGAAAGGTTATGCCTGCTAAAATTATGGGAGCGAAACCCCAACGCACCGTAATTTCGGAAACCTGTACTATTGAGGGTGACAGCAGCGGCAGCGGCATACATCGTCTGAGTAGCTTGATGTAATTGAACAGAACCTCTTCCAGCGCTATGACGTTGGTTGAGCAGCTAAGCGAGATTTTATTAACGACACCTGATAACAGCTTTCTCAACTTTCCACTACGAGACTTGGAGCAGTGAACTCCTTTTGAGAGGGGAATGCAGGTAACTTTCCGTCGCGATGCGTTGCCGTTCCAGTGTGGCTCCAGCTTAATTCGCGTGTACTTCATCTTGCGTTGGTGTAATTTGTGAGCATGGGTAAAGTAGCTTGATTGCAAAATAACTAGCCATAAAATGGCAGCTTCGGATTAAAAAAAAAACTTGGTTCAAAATTACATTACAGGGGTTTGCCGTTGCTTATTTGAAGCCCAGAAATTCGCCCTGATTTTCTTATTTCATTTCTCTATTTAACTTATCCAGAGATAACTTAATTCGTAACTCTTCAACTTACGGATGCCGTCTTAGGACGAAAGCATTAATAGCCTACCAACCTAGATTTCGCCACTGCCTGCGGGAAGCCCCCTCCTGATCTAACGTTTTCTCATCAAACAAGGCTTTTCTAGTTTCTAGCGGAAGCAGAACAAGCCTTGCTAGATAAGTAAAAAGGACCTAGGGCCTTCATATTGTGAAATAAGGCTGCCTACATTGCCCTTAATTAAAAATCTTCACAGCGATGCACATAAGTTTCCAGCGAAACCGACGTTGAAAGTTTTAGGTATAAGGTTGGTGTCTGTAAGGTGGTTTTCTCGCATTTATTGTGTCCGTGTGGTCTACCGAAAATGATGAAATCATACTCCTGTGTGCAATAAAGCAAACGTTTTACAACCACATCGTGTCTGCGTATCATTTAATTATCACGTGGCCGAACAACAGCCTAGCAGTGCTTTAAGTTGTACACCAAAATGGCTCATTGGATCGAAAATAGTGTGGCAGCTGTGTTGGCGGGGGTCGCGTATATAAAAGGCACCCGTCACAATAGCACTGTAGGCGTTCTCCTTTGAATAACGTAAGCAAAAATAGGTGTCCTTAGAACGTTTTCACGAAATTAAAGGTTTAACGAACCTAAGAGAAAATTTAGCCCTGACAAAATGACTGGACTTCAAAAAAGTAGTTAGAATATCTGGCTTAACAAAGGGTACTGTTGGGCGAGTTGGTACTTTATTGTAAAGGACACGTGCGAAGAATGTTGGGTGCCACGTAAACCACCATGTGCAGTATGTCCCATGTGTGGAGGGTGTGGTTTATCGCATTCCCCTGAGGAAATGTGGGTCAGTTTACTTCGGTCAAATTGGCAGATACCTTGAGGACCGATTGAGGGAGCACGACAACAACGTCAGAAATGGAAACGATGGGTTCTTAGCCTTGCATTGCAAATGTTGCGGCTGCAAAGTTCAGTTTGTCATGTGCGAGGTGATAGTAAGAAGCGGGACCCGCCGGGGTGGCTCCGTGGATAAGGCGTTGTGCTGCTGAGCCCAAGGACGCGGGTTCGATCACTGCTTCGGGTGGCTGCTTTTCTGATAGAGGCGACAAGCAAAAACGCCTGTGTGTTCGAGATTTCGGCACACGTTAATGTTCCCCAGGTGGTCAAAATTAATCGGGAGCCCTCCACTACGGCGCGCCTCATCACCTGCGTTGCGTCGGCACGTTAAACCCTACAATCAATCAATAGGAAGAAGTTGAAACCAAAGTACGCGAGAAATAATTATAATTAAAGCACACAAACTTGAAAGGCATGGCAGTAAATGTGTAAGCCGGGCGTCAATAGCGTTGTCAAAAAGATAGATTTCCTTTCGAACACATGCTGTACTTCGGGCATGACTTAATTTGGTGTCTGTATAGATTGTGCTAAGTGCGTGAACGCGTGTTGATATGGTGGTGGGATACCAGTGATTGTACGTCTATTTTCTTTTTTTAAATATTTTATTGGTGTTAACACGAAAAGTGCGTATAAAAGGTGCAAGGTTTCCCGTATTAAATACAGTTGGAAGTCGGCGCTCATCCCGTCTTCTTTCGGTGTCCTTGTTTCTATTTGCGCTGTAGCTATTTTTAGAATATCTGGGGCTGAAACTCGGACTGGAAGCGTCAGCAAGAGTGAATCCACTTCTGGGCCATGGATTCCGCATGGCAGCTTACTTAAGCAGTCGTTGCGGAGAATGGCGGGAGTGTTAAGAAACCAGTATTGCGTCAATATGCGTGCTCCTTCATGAACCTACTGATATACTCTAAAAAACCTTTTCCAGTACTGCTGGACTAACCTGTTGTGTATACATGTACCAAAAGACCCTACCAGTGTGTCATGACTTAGAAAGAGGCGCTTTGTCATCGAGGGTGACCACGTGTAAGTTTGACTCGTCGTATAGTGGTGGAAAAACGACTTGAACGTTAAATAAGGCCCTACAAAATGTTTTCTACATTGCAACTATACCCGTGCTACTTTCACCACATATTCTCGCGGAGATCTTTGTCCACTATTGTGTTTTGGCAAACACCAGAAACTGGGTAATTACGCTATCAAGCTTTTGTCACTTTACGGCGCTGATTACCACGAAAGCATTACTATTCCATTACGCTAAAACGCGGCGTCTGGAGCCGGTGTGACGAAAAGGTGGTCGAAAAAAAATATTCGGCATAGCAAACAGAACAAAAGGAATGAAAATAAATAAGCTTGAGTCTGGTTCTCGAACGCTGGTTCGGCAGAATGTGTCTAAAGAACACTCCTCCACCAACTCCGAGCTTTTTCTTAGAATGTTAACGCCATTTTCATACGTCACACGTTAATATCTGTTTATAAACCATCGGAGAGACTTTGGCTGTGTAAAGCTTGTTTGCGGCAACCAACTTTCCTCCGCTTTCTGCCACGTCGACCGCTTGATGAGCACGGCTGATAAGGCACTGCAAGCAGCCACGGGGAAATCAAAATATAAGCCTAATAACGCTATCGCGTTACGCGGACGTACAATAGGAGAGAAAATTGACCTAAGCAGGAAACAAAAATGATCGAGACTAAACACAACTTCATCACATTAAAGTGTACTAAACAAGTGCACCTTAAATCGGTTGCTTTCAGCCTCCAGAAGGAAAAAGGCCGCGGGGTGGGGGTTGGGGGGGGATTGAACTCACGTCGCTGGACTCAGCAGCCCAACGCCTCAGCCACTGAGCCACACTGGAGATTCCCCTTCTGGGGCGAAGCACCTTAGGGCCTCGGGGTGTCGGAATTTTATGTAATTCTGGTACTAAAACGCCGAAACACTCGTTTTCCAACGCCTTTTCCTAGCACTTAACGCGTACTAAAAGAACACACCGGCACGCTCCTTTTCCAACGATTCGCTCTAGAACGCTTTTTTGCTTCCAAGACACAAGACTTTTACAGCAAAGCCTTATGCCTCTACCCCCACAACGGTTTCACCTCCGGGGAAAAAGACTCTAAGGCGCCAAGGCATAAGACGCCGAGTGCTCAGCATCGAAACCGCATTATACACTCCATCATACCTTCGAAACCACACCGTAGTTCGAAACCGCATCTTCGAAATAGTATCATACACTTGTACACGGCGTGCTTCGCCCCTCCGCAGGTTTCACGTTAGTCAAGATCCTCGGATTTTTTATGTTGTTGCTGATGTTACCAGATATCTACCCACTCAGGTCGCCCTGTTAGGCGCCATCAACAGGCGTCTGTTTAGGCGTCTATTAAAGGTGCGAGAATATACCGTGGCGAGACGGAACTGCTGTTTTTACGTACACAAAGGCTTTCAACAAAGGAGGGGCTCATTTTGAAAATGTAGGCTCGTGTAACGAAGTGAAGGCCCCTGTCAACCCTCGAGCAGTTACAAAGCCATTGTCCGAGTAGCGCTTTCACCTCAACATGGTCCTAAATGATACTGCGCTTCCAGAATTAGTCACAGGGGTACATCTTGGCCCAGGAGCTGTTTAATGATGGGATCAGTTACCGTTGTGATGCTGTAGCAATGTCCATGTTATTTTGCGCGCCGATGACACAAATATGTTTTGAAAAATTGTCACCCGTGATGACTACGCAATTTAGTAGTAGCGTATTTGCGTTGTTAGTGACTGGTGTTGTGTCACTAGTTTTTTTAAATATATGAATAAAAAAAGTGTACTAACTTTACTAGAAAACATACGAGTATTTTGTGTGATTGCACCTCAAATCGTAGCGTCCTGAAACGACTTTGCAGGTACTTCTCTGATGCCTTTTTGTTGGTTCATGCTGTCGAAGCAAATTTGATCAGCCCGAAAAAAAGCAGTGCTCTTGCACTGTGTGAAAGAAAATGACGAGTAAATTTGGTCGCAGTGCAAGGAGTGCACGAAACAAAACACCTTCGTGTCTAATTTGCGATCGATCCTACATCTTGACTGATTAGCTGAATGTAACTTGGGAAGACAGAAGTTCCACTCTGAGGGACCAACGTGGGGCTGTCCGTTTCCACGGCGCGTCTTTGGCATCTTAGCACACTAACCCAAACCGCTCGACCACGGAATGCAGCAGTCAGGTCACATCAGACCGTGAGACGTCCACGTTGAAATGTCTCCCTAGCAGAACGGGTATGTCAACTGTAAGCGCGTAAAAACTGGAAGAGGCACGAACACTGCGCCCCGGGAGCTGTTAGAAGTATTTAGAAAATGTTTTAGAACAGTTCTGTCTTAAATGCTTCGTCGGCCACAGAAAACTCAGCGTTACCGGACCAGCGACATCAAGTTATATGGGTATAATTTCTCTTATGGGAGCGTACACATCAAGTCTGCTCACGTGGCAACGCTTTATTTGGGCGTCAACCCGACTTTAACGCGTACTTTCGAGACTTGTGGCTCATCGGGGGTCAAGGTACTCACATCTTTACTGGATGTCCGTACTCCTATATCTACGAATTATGCCTATGTGACTAGTGAACAGATGTAAGGGCGCAGGGCACTACGTGTTGTTTTTCCGTGGAGTGCAAAAGGTGCGATGACCCTTAACGGCAGTCCCTAGTTGAAATGGTTTCCATTTCACCACCAAAGAGCAGTTGGGATGTGGAGTAGGAGGTCGAAAGTATATCATACTAATGACCTGACAGTATCGGTAAACTGAAGGTGCTGTGTTTGCTGCTTCGCTAATGTCGCAAACCACGGGGCTTTTTATTTGGCAAGACGCAGTATTTCCGCTACGCACCCCAGAAGAACTGTCACCCTAAAGCTACCTTCGCCGCAGTATTTTCCTTGTGGAGGTGGTGCACTCTTTACAGGAATAACTCTTCACTGCTCACGTGAGTTCTGGATTGCGGATTCTCTTAATCAGCTTGGCTGGCGCTTCAAAAGAAAGCGGTTCTCAAGTAATTAGGCTGCGTAGCAGAATGAGCCAAAGAAACGGTAAGATGATTGGTCGAGAGTCTACGAGCAGACAAGCATGCCCCCTCTGGAGGCCTGGCCCTATCACCCTGGGAGAATGACAAGAGCAGTCGACGGACATGTGCGGTGGTGATATGTGACGCATTGGTCAGCGAAGCTGTATGCGTCTTAGTTTCACCGTATAGCGTCCATGTACAAAGCCGCGTCGACAAATAACCGCACACGCCAACTTCGAAGCAGCGCGCTCACTCTAGAGTGAGTGTAAAATGCTCTGTAGCTCTCAATACAATGCGGGCACCATAGAAAAAAAATTCACACTGAAATTGGCAGGTAATACGACTCTTTAATTACGGCTACTTCCATTTTACATATCAGATTTAGTTAGTTCGCACTGAAGTTGTAAACATTACGGAAGTCCCGTTTGCTGTCAATACATGGCTATATACGGAGGGAGCCCATTTACCGAAAACCGCTGTAAACTCTTTTCATAGAGACTTTCCCGAAACAAATTATATTACGATTGGCTGCTAAGACGACTGTGTCATTACGCCCTACTTTTATTTGTTTTCCCCTATTAGATAGTTTCCAGTACAGTTGTAAACGGTACAGAATTCCTGTTTGCTGCCAATAAGCACCCGCCTACGAAAAGGGTGGCGTTACAGAAAACGGCCGTAACTCTTGTTTTATCGAAACTACCTCGAAACAAATTATGTGAGAAATAATTTAGAAGTACTCCTAAGCCATTTCTCTGTCTGTGTCTTTATTTGATCAATAGGGTAACTCACCATACATAAATCAATATACGGATCCACCAATACAGCTTTACTGGTCTTCCATTTTCACAGTAGTAGAAGGGCTCTGAGTTTTTTTGTTTTTCATTTGGTTTTATTCTTGCCATGCCGGCGTAATACGCCGTTCCAAGTAAAACTTTTTATTACGCAAAAATGCTAAGTCGGCCTGACCGAAGATTGTTCCAAACATGGCCAAAGGTACCAAACAAATAAATGTAAACGAAAGAAAATCGGCTCACTTTTGGTGTGGGATTCGATTAGGGGGCTGACGGAATACGAGTAAAACACGCATCTCTTGTACAACCAAGGAACGAATAAAGTTCAATAAACGTTTATACCTCGTCCTCCTCTTGTACCATAAACAAAGGTTGACCTAGCGAATTCATTGTGGTCGTCGAGGTAGAAACATGTGTTAGGGACAGGTGGTCATGACTATCGGAATAATTGTGATCGTGATAATTAGAGAAATTGCAAAACTCATTCATGCTAATAGCGTAGATGTGGTGCTAACAACGGCGATTGTCCAAGCCAACAAGTTATAGCAACAAAGAGAAAAATAAAACGACGAAAACATGGAAGGATCACAATGATGCTAATGATGCGACACACTGGAACAAATGGGGACCTACAGGATTCTTTGAGCATGCCAAGCATCAAAGCACGTTGATGCTTCGCCGCAGTTGCTGCTGTTAAACTAGTGAATTGATGTTATTAGAGAACGGCTCATGAACAGGAATGTACGCTGCATTGCACATGCTTCTAGGTCATACATCAAGCAATCATTGAAGTAATGAATCAAATACTTACAGTGCAAGTACTTGGAGGTTTGACCACAAAAAATTGTGCCCGGATACTCTGAATTATAGCAATGTGTTTCCCACGTACACATACACAGAGAGCAAGACACGCCCATAATGGGGTATTGTACAATGCTTTATAAGAAGAATCACATGCTGCTTTCGAACGATATTTTGTGCTTGGCGGAGTTAAACTACCTAACCAAAACATTTATAATATTAACGTTGCGTTTGAAAGTGGCCCGCGTTGAAGCCAAATGGGATAACTTTTCGTGTGTGGCACCTTTGTACCGGTCCCGAATACGTAACTTCAACACAAACACACACGTACTGCACATATGATACTTTTGGACTTTGTGCATCCGCGCCTCCATAACCAGGACCCTCTACTCCAGCGCCGTCTTCCGTGTGGGCTGTCTCGATCACAGTCTACTTTACTTTGTAGACTGTGGTTGCGAGTGTCTTTCACAAAAGCCTACTCCTTCCCCATCGGGATGACCAGTAGTGCCTAGTGTGACGCCTGCGAGGTTGAAGAGACAATCGAACATGTGCTTACTCGTTGTCCGCAGTATTCATCAGAAAGACGTGTTTTGGCCGCTGAGCTCAACCGATTGTACAATCAACCGTTCACACTAGAGACTATTCTAGAACACCAACCCCTACAATCGACTTCGCAGAACGCAGAAAAAGCCCTTCTGCGTTTTACGAAGGACACAGGCTTAGCTGAAAGACCATAGCGTGTGCCCGCAAAGGGAGCAATGTGAGTGCGTGACCCTGCTTCTTTCCCCTCTTTTTTGCCTGCCCTCTCTTTCATCCCCTGCACACCACCCCTTCCCGAGTGTCGAGGAGCAATCCGGGCTCTAAGCCTGGGTAACCTCCCGGCCTTTCCGTTTGCTTTTGTCTCTCTCTTTTGTTTGAGGAATAACTTAACATAAAAAGGAAGGTCAACTTGGACGTGTACAAATCTTTGTGAAAAGGAAACTAGGAGTCCTATTTTCAGGTAATAACCAAACAATGTGCATTGTATTTAGAGACAAAAACTTTAAACCTGTCTAACAGGTAGGACTTCGATTTCTCCGTTATCTCATACAAATAATACTATAGGGTACAGAGGTTGTTTTCAGAGTTATTAGTAGTTATAACAGAAAACGCTGTTCGTTCGAATCACAGAGCATTGCTTCATTAACATAATTTGCGGTCACTTCCGTTTCACGTTCTTGTTCTTGTGTGACGTTGTGGCTTTCATCCTCCGTGTGATTGGTTCTTAACACTTCTCGGCACGTCCTTCGAATGGTGCTAGAGTGATCTGCTCTTTACCTAATTTGTGCAAATAACTGTTGATATGTAGATATTACTATCCCTGCATTTCTTCACGCTTAACCCGGGTTTTCTTTTTTTGGCTAACACGTTTTTATAGTTTTTTACTGTTTCGACCACTTCAAGTTTTCATTGCCCATGCGTAGTAATATGTGACCAGACATATACCAAGAAAACTCAACATCGGATACGAAGCCCAACACGTAGCCAGTAAAGAAATCCAACCTCAAATCCGGTCACAAATCTGTGTACCTCCGCTACCCCGTAACATGCACCTAACTCGAAATCAAGAAAGAAGAAGGGAAAAAGCCTCCATAAACACTTCAAAAACCTTCACGCGGTCGTCTATGTAGACGATGCAGATTACGCTAATAATGCAGCCATGACAGTAGTGGTTATAAATCAGAAGGGCCAGCTCCTGACCTCAGGAACAGTACTTACCACCTCGACAGAGATCGGAAAAGAAGCAGCCATATCCTTGGCCATCGCCTCGGCCCAGGCTGAGTTCATACTTAGCGACTTTAAGACGGCGATACGTAATTTTGTCAAATGGCGCATTTATAACATCGCACTAAGGATACTCAACAGCAACGGCACTGCCAATATCAGAAATATTCAACTAGTTTTGGGCCCGCCGTACTATGGTCTACCCGGAAAATGAGAACGCTCACCAGCTAGCCCGAGGACTCGCAGACCAGGCTAGCACTAACCAAACCATCAAGCCACTCACTCTCCACAGAGCGTTGTAGCGCGAGGCGTAAATGAGTGTCCCGGTGTGTTTTAAGTGCCGAGCACTTTAGGGGCTCGCCTTGTTGTCGTAGCTCGCTCGCTGGACCCAAGTAGAGCCACACGGCGTTCCGTTGTAGCGGCTCTCGTCGTGGCGGCCCAGAGGCTTCGAAAGTAAAGGAGTTTATATAGCCATAAGCGTTCGAAGCTCGTGAACCGCCTGGCATTTGTCATACATCTCCTCATTGTTTAGCGCAAAGCAAACTGTAGGTACATTTGAGGCGAAAAATAAGGAATTAACCGGCAGCGCCCGCATTCATTTAGTTAGGAACGCTCGTTGGGTTGGTTTTTACGATAGTAGGCGGGAGCACATGCGGGAGGAAAAGCAACCACAAAAAGAACAGAACTCTCGCTGGCGCAGTTTCAGGCAGGACGCGCACGAGCACTGCGAAGACAGGACATTAGAATTGCAATGGGTGGTAGCAGTGAGCGGATAACGGAGCTAGAGCCCATAATGGCGAATCACTTCTCTGCACTTCCGGCAGCTATCACATTGAGTGGAATGGCTTTAATTTTTCTTAGTACGCGTTACGAAGCGTTCCAGCGCGAGGCACAAATGAGTGTCCTGGTGTGTTCTGTTAGTGCGCGTTACATTCTAGCGCGAGGTGTAAACGAGTGTCCTGGTGTTTTAGTACCATGACTACATGAGACGGTGACTATGACGACGACATGAGGCTCCGGCAGCCCCTGCCCCTAAGTGGATTTGCCCCTAAAAATATCGTAAACTCTTACAAAATTGTCGCCGCAGTTAAGTGCTGGTACCGTTTCAGGGCATCACAGAAATACAGTAATGCGCCATGCTACCAATTAAAGCGATTGAAACTACTATCGTAAACTGAATTATAGAGACTGAGGCTTCTTCATCTGTCCGTATTCCTGTTTTCATTGAAGGTTCAAAGTCATACTCGGGAGAGATCGAGCTTACTACGAACCACAGGATACAGGTTCGTTGTCATCATTTTGGCCGTTCTGAGATCCCCATTTGGTCGTCGTTTTTCCTACCTAGTAATGAAGCTTATTGCATCTCCCACGCATTACATTCAACGTTGAGGAACCGAACTGCACTAAAACACTCTTGTCTGCGCATTTTAAGCGCACATTCGACGCGAAAGAGGCACGAAGCGCGCCCACAGTGTGCATTCTCCCTTAGCACTCATCGGAGGATCCACACTAGCTGCGCGACGCTGTCGCCACCTATAAGGCGACCTCGCGGCGAATCTTAGAACTGAGCTGTACAAGGTTTCCATGGATTACTTGTGTTTGCCCCAGAAAGCTCATGAGGACCTTCGGCGTACGGACGCCGCCGTCTATGTGGAGAAACAGCAATCAAGCATGACATGTGGTGATTCCTGACGTGGCAAGAGCAAAGCTAAGACCCCACTTTATACTACATACTGGCGCCCACTATAAAGGAACGGGGTCACCAGTTAGGCATGTGGGGACCCCTTACGCTGCGAGATGAAAGCTAGGATACCACGCATACACACTTGGCGTTACGACGTGCTCCGGTAATGTTGAAAGGTTCAAGACTGCTCATTTTGCCTGGGTTATTTGCGATGTCATTAGCATCGTGATTGCAGTCAGTTATTTACAGGGGGATAAAATCACTGGGAATGGCTTAGGCGTTTCGTGTTGGGGATATTTGGTAGGTGATGCAACGGCGTTCCGGACCAACCGACCACCCAGTGGTGTACGTGCATCTATAGCACATTTTCCGAAAATTTCTTTTAGTTGCGAGTATGCCGATGAGTGTAGCACACAACGGCCAGGAACTCCTCTTCACCATCCTTACTAAGCGAGACTGAGTGATTCAACAAAGATTTCACGACAAATTTTCTGACTATGATATTTGCAGCTCCATGGTCATTCAAATTCGCAGGGCGGGAGGGCAATAAAAGTTTTGAATTTTTTTTGTCGCTGTATTTCGCTCTTTATTCATTCATTGGTGTCCCCCTTCCGTAGGTCAATGAGCAGCAAAATCAGAGCAGGAAGACAAAAAGTAAACGGCATTGATAATTTCATCTTTATTTGTCTCTAATTATAATAGGTGCTTTGCGAAGCTGGTCGCACGAAATTACTCGGCGCGACGATGCGGGAGGCTGACGCGGGACTGCGCCTGTTGAGTCGAAATGGAGGCTGTAAAACAAAAAATGATAAGTTAGCATGTTTATGTGCATAACAAAAATATAATTCAATTTAATAGGCAATCAGCAAGTGCGAATGAAAGTAGCAAACGAAATCATCACCGTGTACGTATAAGAAAATAATAAGGCTTCAAGTTGCCATAACGTATAATTATCTAGGTTGCTATTCCCGACAATGTATGGGAGCCTGGCTTTCATTCCTTTTCCCCCTGTTGTTGACTAAATCTTTCGATAAATTTACCCAATCGACACACACTGTAATGGTAGTGAAACCATGGGCTGTAAGAGCCACGATTGACTTACGAGCAAAAATAGCAGCCTGAAGAGTTCATTTGTCATAAAAAAAATTTTAGCAGTGCAAGACAGACGAGTATAGTAATAAGCGAAGTAACCGAAAACACTTATTCCTCGCTTGAGTTCTGTCGCGATCAGTTCCTCTGGAAAGGGCTTAGCCGCTTCAGAAGGCAAACGGACCCCGGATATACAGTGAATGTGGACTGATTAGGCCACCGAAATACTTTTGTACAAACATTCTTACTTGTCCTAAAGAAGTTTGACATAGGCTTATGGCTTACCTGAACCGGCCATGCCTGGAGCAGCCATATGACTTTGGCTGACTGTGGTGGTTCCGGTATTCGTGGCTGCCGAAACTGCCGGCTTGGAAACTCCCGGAAGCTGCCGTGGAAGGTAAGGAACCAGGCTCGGATCTAGATATGGAGGTGGGACTGGCACGCCGGGCAGCCCAACTTGAATTCCAGCAAAGTCCATTGGGAACCGCTCAGCAGCACCGTAGCCGAAGAAGCGAGATCCGTACAGACTTCGGTAAGCCCTTCCAAAGACGCCAGGACGAACTTCCCTGGAGTATCTTGAGAACGTTCCTGCGAAAAGGGCATGATGATCTGTTTCCACAATTCCGGGGAAAAGTGTGTTAACGAATCCGTTACTAGTTGAGTAAAATAAAGAGGGATAAACACCTGTGCTTAATCCGGGGTGAGTTGCTCTGATGTAGCCGTAAGAAGCTCCGTTGTAGAAGCCGGGGAACGCTTCTGTAACGTATCCAGGATAAACTCCTTGGGAATAGGGGTTGTAGTAAGCTCCTCCAAGGAAGCCCAAATTCCTTCCCATTCTGGTGCTTGTTGAGTGGTGGTTCCATGACTGACTCTGGTACCAACAGAATTGGTGTTTGACGAAAAGCTTCCGCCGTTACCATCTGGGAGGCCCCTCGCCAGCGCTGGGGTGGGACTGAGAGGAGGAAACCGTCGTCCTGTAACTTGTGCCTCAGATCCGGAAACAGCAGCGAGAGTGTTTACCAGCTGGGTAGATTTATGGATTGCTTCCTGGGCGCTGGCAACGTAGGCTGCAACGCGCGATAGGGAAGTGAAAAAAAAGTCTATTAGACCATTAACATGGGGAGATCAGGGTTTTTGCTGCTTGTACCCAGCCAAAGAACGCGTGTCAGAGAAATTTTAAGGATTAGAAGCACTGTGCGAGACATAAAAGACGCGGCATCAGAAGGTACAACGAGCACAAGAAAGCGACACTACTTCTGACTGAAAGCAGTAAGAACTAAAAAATCCTATATACATTTTGCGTGGGATACAACAAATACGAACAAAGCACACAGGTTTAGATACATGATACGTTGTCTTTGTGGCTGTATTTAGAAACCCCACATATGCACGGGTTTCTGAGGATGTTTCAGCATACGACCGACTGGTAAATCGAATGTCTGCTCCACGAAGGGGGAGTTCCTACTTGTTTAGTTGCGCCTTCCGACTCCGCAGGCACCGTAAGCGGAACTCAGGTATGCAATTTTCACCACGCCAATTTTTAGAAAGGGAAAAAGACAAACCATAAAGTCGAGTTCCACCTAATTTCGCTTTCGAAGAGAAATCTGTGGCCTGAGGTTTTTCTTTTTTACGCCTTTGAGCGTATTTGAATTTTGGAGCCGCTTTTATTATGTCTCCAGAACTCGATGGCCCCATCGCCACTGTTTTTGTCCGAACGCGGATGTAAACATGGCACTGCTGCCGTTGTTCTTCGAGGAACAACCTTGTGCTGAACTGAATCATTTCTTATAGCAAGATAGCACTGAGTGAATGAGCTCGATAATATTTGCCTGCTTTCCCATGGCATGCATGTTTTGAGTTTTACTGTGGAGAATTTCAAGTTTTTTTTTTAATTGTGTGCAAGAATGCGCATTGAGAGATAAAATTATAGAACTGCACCTTGCCTCAGGCGCTCCGCGATGCCTTCACCTTATTACTGGACGTACCGAGACGTTACAGTTCCATAACACCCAACTGGGGAGAGAAAGCACACCACCCCAAGCGATGCTGTAAAGCGTAAGCACCCCAGAGCACTTTGCATACATTTTGGGTGGTAACGTTCGTTAGCTTAGAGGGTGTCTTTTTTAGTACTCTGAGTATGTTTGCTATAGTTTTGGGGAGCTAGGTGTCGGCTTATTTTGTTTTTCATTTCGTCCACTGCCAAAGCACGTGCATTTTTTTTATTCCCTATGATGACGGATTGACTTCATTGACGATCGCGCCATATCTATCCACCTAAAACGTTGTAAATGAACGAGTTCGGCCGTAACACCCTTAGAATATCTTAATTGGTCATTTGGTAGTATAGCCTACACACCAGAATTGTTCAACAAATGTATTCGCTCAAAGGGGGCCTTGATAGTCTACATGCATAAGAGGTAATTCCCGTATGTTATACACTTCTCAAATACATTTGTCATAAGGGAGTGAAAATTGGTCCTGGCTGGCCACGGTATTTTCTTCTTCTAGTGGGTATGAACCACACTATCAAATTGATTTTCTATACTATAAATTTCCCGAAGACTCCAATTTATGTTTGCACTTTCTAGTGCTTGGGACTAAGTCTTTTTTGAGCACCTACTTCGTCCGGAGATAAACAAATAGCGCATCCAACTTACCAATGGCGAGCAGTGTGAAGGCAGCCCAGATCTTCATGATTAGGGTAGGGCTAGCCCGACGGAGCAAGCAGACATGCTTTACCGAAGTCCAGTCTAAGTTTTTATACGTTCCTAGGACCCCCTGACTGCTGAACGATGAACCCATTTTCAAGAATGAACTCGCGCACTTGAATTGAAACTCATTGTTTTTGAGACAATGCCGCGCAGTGAACTAGCAAGTAATCGCTAAAACGTTACCTTTCCTGTGCCTGTTTCACAGTACTTGCGAGGGAAAAATAGGTGCTTTCTCGAATACTGGGTTCAGTGGCCAATGTTACCCTACCAGACAATGCTGGGGAAATAGACCCACCATAACCCGGCGTGGACTGCAGCCTCTTACGGAGCATTTGGGGGCGGAGTCATGCTCGACGGTAACGTACAACAGGTGTATGCCCGGTCGATGACGTCACTTTGCCGTTTGGTTACCTGAGGGTGAGTCAGACGTCGTCGCTGTGTTTGTGTTTCTTTCCGAGCAAGCTATACGTCCACCCGCTGAGACTGAACCTCACCTAGCGTTGGTAAAAGTTATGCCTGAAGCTAGAAACGCAGCTCTAACGCAGCGCAGCTATGGATAGCGGAATCAGGGAGGCTAGCCCATGCACCATCGGCGCATGTAAGGTGTGCGATCTGAGGTAATCGAACGGCGTTTCTACGAACGTTGTGCGGATAATTGAGCTTGTAAGCGAGAATTTTGTAAAACTTGCCTTACCAGGCGCAACTGAAGAAGTCTTCCTCATCTTTCCCATAGAGGTTAAGGCAGCAGCGATCTCTCTTTGAGATGGGAAAGCAAGTAATCTTTTGGTGTGTGCTATATCTTTCCTGTGTTCCTCCAGATTAATTTTCGTGCACTTCATCTTGACGTTGGCATCATTTGTAGGCATGACTGAAATAGTTTAAAGGTAAAATAATCAGCCTCAAAATTGGCTTTTTTGGATGTAAAAATTGCAGGAAAGATTTTGTTGCAGGGCTCCTCGCTCTATATTTGAACCCAAGTATCTAATTTTGTAGCGTGAGCTACACTCACCGAGGTTGAGCAGTTTCGAGTGGCTCCTGGAGAGCCGTGCTGCGCACGCGGGAGGAGCAGCGACATCTCAGGGCGCACAGCTGGCGCGCCGGAGCCGCCGCCGCCGCGACTGGATTGGATTGGATTAGAAATCGTTTTAGCAGCAGTAGGCATGATAATCAGCTAATCCTAGACAACCAAAAAACCTAAGAATGACCAGCTGCACCTTAGCTCACGCTACGTATATCCTGTCATAGTCGAGCTAATCCACTGCTAATTTTTGGTGTTTCTTGTTTCGGTTTACGCAATTGAGAACCAACTAATCAATAACTCTTCAAACATAAGTAGGGCGACAGCAATAGTAGCCCACTAACCTAGGTTTCGTCTCTATCTGTGTGGATCCCATTCTGAGCTAGATGAGTATGCATTGCAAGCGAAACCAAAACAACCCATGCTAGATTAGTAAAAAAGCGGTGGGGCCTCCATATTTTGATAGAATGCTGCATGCAGTGCCCTAAAATAAGACAGCTTCCTACCATTGCACATACGTTAAATGTGAAGCCAACTTTATGGGCTTTTAGTGCAAGCTTGGTGCTTGTAAGCTAGTTTTCTGGAATCTGCTGTGGTCGTGAGGTTTACTCATCACAAAAAAAAAAAATTATAAGCATGTGTAACATAAAGCCGCAGTTTTACAACCACATCGCGACTGCAATTCATTTTGTTATCACAAGGTCAAAGACCGGCCTAGCAGTGCTTACCTTGGAGCACAACGTAAATGGCTTCTTTGGTAACAAACCGTCCATCATTTTTTTTACTCTTCAAGAAGGAAACAATATACTGCACTATCTCGTTGACGTTCAACATATCGACGCCCTTCTGTTTCTCTGCTAACGCAAATGAGGTGATTAACTCACCGGTACAAAAGTAACATTTTCTAGTAGCACGCTGGCCATCAGTTGTTGGTCGGTGACATCCCGCTCTGAGGCGGGTAGAAGCCCGGCGCTTCCTGCTAAATGCAAAACGTCAATTGACCGCTTCTTCGGCCATGGCTGAGCTGGTGGCCGAGCCACGGCCGAGCAGGGGACCTGCTGCTGGAGATGGAGCCCTTGCCCGAGTGCTGCGCCCTGCTGTGCGACTCCCGAGTGGCCCTGGTGCGTCTTCAGGACGGATACTCGCACTCCCTGTTGGTGCGTGGCATCCGGGAGAAGGCGGCACAGCTGGCGGACCGGGGCACTCAACTATGCCTGCAGTGGGTCCCCGCCCACATTGGTCTGGATGGCAACGAGCGGGCGGACGAGCTGGCCGCCGGGGCACACGCGCTGCCTCCGTCGGACATGGTGGCTCAGGCGACAGCGGACGACGCCCGCCTGCTCATCCAGCGACACATCCGGACCAAGCATCCGGACCCGCGGCTGCGTGTGAGAGGGGGCTTGCCGCCTGTGCGGGCCTCACGCCTGCCTCGACGACTGCGCTCGGCCATCCTGCGCCTCCGCGTGGGGGATGTGTGGACGGCGGAGCGGACGTCTGGGACGTGTGGACGTCTGGGGCGGGCGGCCAGCCCCGCCTGCACTCACTGCCAAGCACCCGTGCAGTCCCTGCCGCACGTACTATACGAGTGCCCCAAGTTCGTGGCAGGGCGGGCAGAGCTGCTGGTCGTGCTTCACGGAGTGCGGCCACTTGAGGAGCTGCTTTGGCCCCCGGGCAGTGATAGGGAGCGAGACAAAGTGCTCGAGGCCCTGGGTACATACCTGCGGGCCTCGGGGCTGCACAGTGCACTCCACTACAACTCTGCCTAGCTGCCCAGATTGTGGTGGAGTGCTGCTGCTGAAGCAGCTTCTGTACTTGTGTGTGTGCCTGTGTGTGTGTGACCCCTTTTACATGTGTGCTAAACATTGTCCTTTGTAGATTCATGTGTTGTCTATATCTGTAGTGTTTCTCTGTAATGTTAATTTTCTCAATGTGAAACTCCTTTTTTTTTCTTCCCCTTTTTCCTTTTTTTTCTCTTGTGTGTTTTATATTTACCCTTGTGTGTGTTATACACATTGTAATATCAACCTTCTCCCCTATCCTCCTATTCCTATGTATTCTTTTCTCCCTATCCCCCCCCTACACCAGCAGGCGTTCCGCTGTCCGCCCCCTAGGCGAGACAATTCACGCCTGTTGGTGGATTTTCCTTTTCCTAAGAACAATAAATACATACATACATACATACATACAGTGATAGGCAGTATCTTGTATCCTAACTGGCCTAAAAGCTCCATTACGAAGGCGAAAGCCATTTATGTCTGATTTGAACGTAACCTTTGATGAACTCGGCGTCGGCGGTACGAGAACGCAAGAAAGACCAGAAGCGAACCGAAGCTTGAGAGCTGTGTGTAAAATTCGATTAATGATTACCTAAGATAATTAATTGTTGATTAGCGCATCATAGTAGCGATTAGTATGGTACGAATTAGGGAAATTAAAAGGAATTAAGGTGGATTGAGTGGCCATTAAGGTGGATCTGGATATATTAACGCAGATTAAGTCGAATTAGGGTGTATTAATGTGGTATTATTGGGAGTTAGGACGTATTACGGTTGATAAAGACGGAATAAGTTTATTAAGGGCAGTAAAATAGCGTGTATACTGTGTGGATGGTAGGATGTGTATATAAAAAGTACCCGTCACAATAGCACTACAGGCTTTCGCCGTCGAATCGCGTAAACAGACTCAAGTGCTCGTAGAACATTTATCTCGTAATGAATGTTTGCTGGACCTAAAAGAACATTTTTACAATAAAAAGCACAGGACTTCAAAAAAAAAGTTAAAAGATCTGGGTTTAAAATTAGGCTTGTGTGTGTCGGACGCAGCAAATCGTTTTTGAACCATGGATTCCAAGCGGCAGTTTCTTTTCGCAATAGGTCCGGAGAATGTGGGAGTGCCCAAAGAAACCCCTAGTGCGTGGATACGCCTTCCCCTTATGGCAGCTGTAGATATACTCCGCAAAAACTTTTCCAGTTTGCTAGAGTGTCCCGCCAAAAGACCAGACTACCAGTGTCTCATGAATGAGGAGGAGGAGGAAGACTAAACTTTATTGCAGTATGCAATTTAAGGGCGGGTAGTGACCACTGGGCGCAGCCCAGTGGTGACTTCGGCAGCACGTTCCACCAAGGCTTTCTGAACCCCGGGCCAGAGCCGCCCAACCCCACCTCCCATGGATCAACAGAGGGAATTAGGGGTAAGGGGTTGTGAGGGCACGCCCACATAGTGTGGCAGATGGTGTCGACATCTTCGCTGTGGGGGCATGAGGGGGAGATACTGATCGCGGTATATGCGATAAAGGTGTGCATGCCACGGAAGGCATAATTTGAAGGAGCCGCCACAAACGTTCTTCCTTTGTAGAAAGTGAGGAGTGGGCAGGGGGTAATTATGGCGAAGGAGGCGATAGTGCGCGGTGATAGCCGCGTACGTAATAAGGCTACCTGGAGTGGATATCGCTCCGTGGTTAGGGGTAACCGAAGGGCTTGCTCGGACATTAAGATCTCGACCTGCTGTATGGGCCGCCTCGTTACCCCCCCCTAAGCCGGTGTGGGCGGCGTCCACACGAGCTCCACGGGCGTTTGGGGGGGGGGGGGGGTTGTGCAGAAGAATTTTGAGAGCTTTGGCTGATATGCGCCCTCGGGCAAAGCTCCGTATAGTAGATTGAGAATCGGACAAGATGACTTTTGGGGTAGGAATCTGAGAAAGGGCTAGCGCTATTGCCACCTCTTCCGGCTCAGTAGGTAAGTGGGTGCGGGTGGTGAGAGATGTGAGTGGGGGGAGTTAGGACTGTCGATGACCGCCAAGGTATAGGCTGTGTGGTTTTGATAGCTAGGTTGATAGTTAGGTTGTTTTGATAGTGGGTTGTTGGTTTGATAGGGTATTTTTCTGCCAGGTAACGGGCGCGTTGTTCCCTTCGAGCGACGTCGTTTGTGAGTGCATGTTTAGGGGAAGCGGCCGGGTTACGATATTTTCTGGATTGGTAGGGGGAATCGGGTGGGCAGAAGGTGGGAATGCGGACGTGTAATCGGCGGAGAATTGTTAGTCCGTCAGGGGATGATGCTAGACGGGAGTATTGATCCATTAGATTGGCCTCAATAAGTTCCTCAGCGATATAGTGGATACCAAATTGTCCTAGTTTGGCAATGGGAGTGCTGTGAGGTACCTGCAGGGCGACTCGGTAGACTTCGCGCAACAGGCGGTTTACTTTGCCAAGTTCTGCACGGGTGGGATCCAGGTACAGGAGGGAGAAGGTAAGGCGACTGATAATGAAAGTTTGAATTAAGCATAGGCGTTCTACCTCCTTGGGGCCCCAATGCGGGGGAGCTAGAGACCCTTTGTCCCCAAGGGCGACCGAGAGTAAAGATGACTCGTCGAAGGCAGGTGCCTAAATGAAAGTCCCCTTCAAAACCTCAGCACCTTTTCCCAAGCAGCAGAAAGCCGATAATTACGCTCCGAAGTTTCTACCACTTTTCGGCGCAGATTAATACGAAATCATCTAATGCCCGATTACGCGATAACGCGAGGTCCAGCGTCGGACTGGCTGAAAGGGGTTGAAAGATGGCGGACAAAGCAAAAAAAAAGGAGAGTTAATCAACTGGAGTCCGGTACTCGAACTTGGGTCCTGCAGAACACGAGTCAAGCACGCACCTTTTAGATGTGTAGAATTACGGATGGCCGAACGGTAGGAGTGACTACCGCGAACAGTAGGCCATCAGGCCCGCGAAAGACATGAGAACATGCCGAGCCGTTTGCCCAGAACGAACTGACTTTATTTTTCCAAAACGGCCACTCGCCGCTGTGCCAGGCTTGCATGGCTCAACACAAAACTATCAGCGCCGCGTGGGGGCGCTGCACGTGAGCTAACATTGTAACACTCCTCCCCTCTTAGGAGGAAGACTATGGGGAGAACCTATTCACTGGTTTCACTGGTTTCTTAGTCCTCGTGCTACGTCGCAAATTCGGTGTGCTAGGCGTAGGCACGACAGAGTCACTGTTCACATGCACACCACTGTTGAGCGCAGTCCCGTCACCGTCCATGGCACAGCTACTGCCAGAGAAGCTATTTCCAGGTGGCTGTTCCTGATGAGGCACTTCCGGAACAGCTGGTGCATGGAGAGGCGGCGGCTCCAGCTGTGGTGGAGCTGCATCGATAGCAGTTTCAGGAGAAGTCAGATGTGCGTCTGTCTGCACAAGGCGTAAGTGGTCGCTGTGTCGGTTTCCCAAGGTGCCATCTTCAAACCGGACACTGGCTGATGACGGAGTGACGTCCACAACACTGGCAGGCACCCAAGGTGTACCCTTGCGGAAGTTTCGCGCATACACGTCATCACCTGGCTGCAGTGATGGAGCCTGCCGGGACCCTCTGTCGGCATACGACTTCTGCTTGAGTTGTTTTAGAAGTACAGATGCGTGCAGGCTTGGCCTCAGGACATCCAACGGAGTCTTGGACATTCTTCCCGTCAAAAGCTCACACGGTGGCCGACCTGTAACTTCATGTGGTGTGGTCCTGTAGTGGAACAGGAACCTGGAGATCTGTGTTTGGAAGTTCCGAGAGCCAGACTTCTTGAGTTTGTTTTTCACAGTTTGTACAACTCGTTCAGCTGCACCGTTTGAGGCAGGGTGATACGGCGGTACGAGCATGCGGCGTATTCCATTTCGAGTTAAGAACTCAAGGTACTGGGCACTGGTGAAGGCAGGACCGTTGTCGGAAACTATGACGTCAGGCAGGCCATGCTGAGCGAATGCAATTCGCAAGGCAGAAATGGTAGCTTCTGCAGATGTGGAAGACACAGGAAATACTTCTATCCACTTTGAGAACGCATCCACAATAACCAAGAACGTGTGACCTAGGAATGGTCCCCCAAAGTCAATGTGAAGTCTTGACCAGGGTCGCTGTGGAAAAGGCCATGGCGTCTGCTGAACCGGCTGTGCAGCTCGATGTTGAGTCTGGCACGTAGCGCAGCTCTTCACACTGTTGGCAATGTCATTGTCAATGCCTGACCACCAAACATGGGTCCTGGCAATCATCTTGCTCTTTTTGATACCCGGGTGGCTCGCATGAAGAACGCCAAGAACTTGGGCCTGCAATGATCTTGGAATCACAACTCTTGATCCCCAGCGTAGACAACCCTCGTGGAGACTGAGTTCTGAGCTTCTGATGTTGAAGGGGTTCCACTCTGGTCCCACTGGGAGGCTTTCTCCTTTCAGAACAGCAAGAACAACATAACCCAGAACTGGATCATTTCTTGTGGCTTGGGCCACAACACCAGGTGAAAGCAGTCGCGGATATGCCTCCTCCAGCAAGAAGATGTCAGCAGTTCGTCGTAATGCAGTGGTGTCAGTTGGCAGAGGCAGTCTACTAAGAGCATCAGCGTGGCCGAGCTCTTTGCCAGACTTGTATACAAGTTCGTACTTGTACGCAGAAAGCTTCAGAGCCCACCTGACCACTCGAGGCGAAGCTTGCACAAGAACGGGCTTGTTGGCACCCAGCAGTCCAAGAAGTGGCTTGTGGTCAGTGTGTACTTCGAACGAGATGCCCCACAAGTACTGGTGGAACCGATCCACGCCAAACACTAAAGCCAATGCCTCCTCGTCGAGTTGACTGTAGTTTTGTTCTGCTTTTGACAAGCTTCTCGAGGCAAAAGCAATGGGATGTTCCCGGCCATCAGCATCTTTGTGTGCCAGGACTGCACCAATACCATAAGGCGATGCGTCGCAGCTGAGGCAAACAGGCCTGGCAGGGTTGAAATGCACAAGAACTGGAGCTGATGTCACCAAGTGCTTGCAGGCAGTAAATGCATCTTGTTGTACTTTTCCCCACTCCCACTTCTTCCCTTCACAAAGAAGCAAGTGCAGTGGACGAAGGAGTGACGAAAGATTGGGTAAGAAGCGCCTGTAGAAGTTGACAAGCCCCAAGAAACTCTGAAGTTCCTTGACATCCTGAGGCACAGGAGCATGCAGAATGGCTGCTACCTTGTCAACGTTCGGGGAAAGGCCTTCCTTGCTGATAACGTGCCCGAGATACTCAACTTGTGGCACGAAGAAGTGCCATTTTTCAAGTTTCAGCTTGAGGCCAGATTCCTGAAGCTTGCTAAGCACAGAGCGGAGGTTGCGAAGGTGCTCAGCATCGTTTGCGCCAGGTACAAGAATGTCGTCGAAATAGACTGCTACGTGTGGCAGTCCCCTGAGAAAGTTCTCCATTTCACGCTGAATATGGCAGGAGCAGATGAGACGCCAAAGGCAACCGGGTGTACTGAAACAACCCCATATGCGTCGAAATGGTGACGTACTCTCTAGAGGCCTCGTCAAGGACAACTTGCTGATACGCATCTCGTAAATCCAGTTTTGTGAATTTCTCACCTCCAGCAAGCACAGTCCACAGGTCCTCGATCCTTGGAATGGGGTACTGTTCCACTGATGCCACTGGGTTTATAGTGACACCAAAGTCTCCACAGATTCTGATGCGTCCATCCCTTTTGGTCACAGGAACAATAGGTGCAGCCCACTTTGCTGTCTTGACTGGAACAAGAATGGAATCTCTCCTTAATCTTTGGTTTTGTTGACTGACTCCATCTGTGAAGGCATACGGCAGTGGGCGTGGCTTGAAGAACCGAGGCAAAGCATCTTAAGGAACATGTAGAGAAGCTTTAGCACCCTTTAACGTACCCAGGCCTTCTTCGAACACTTCGGCATAGTCTTGGACTAGGTGCTTGATGTCGGAAAGTGCGTGTACGTTCACTTCAGTGACGGTGAAAGGCGGAGGCGGCGTGGCGTAGTCAACTTGCCACATGTCGAAAACTTCGGAAGATGTAGTTGTAGCGGCGTACTCTTCGCGGACGATATTCACACGGTGACGGTTGCTCGACTATGGTGAACTTCGTGCCGAGAACGAACGTGCCTTGGGAGGGCTGTTGCTTTGGGCTTGGCTGTCCTTTCGTCTCGTATTGCACACCTTCGCCAAGTGACCTCGTTTGTGGCAGTAATTGCAGATTGACTTCACATACATTTCGATGCAAAATGTCCGTCCCCGCAGCGGTAGCAGGTGACGCCCCCCGAGCCTGAAGGGACACGGTGAGTCGAGAAAGCGCTGCTCGTGTTAGCTTGGGCTATCTCGCCTGCGTCCTTTTTTGCTGCTTCCATTGCCAGGGCGGTCTGCACGGCATCGTCGAACGTGAGGTCTGGTTTTTCCAGCAGTCTTGTTTGGACGTCCGCGTTGTTTATGCCACACACGATGCGGTCGCGGAGCATGTTTTCGAGTTCAGCACCAAAGTTGCAGTGCTCGGAAAGGCTCTTTAGTGCTGCGATGAAATTGCTGACGGATTCCCCTTCCGCGCGAACGCGCGAGTTGAAACGAAAACACTGCACGACGGCAGATGGCTTCGGACAGTAGTGACTTCCAAGAACTAGAAGAATCTCGTCCAGCGTCTTGTCACTGGGCTTGGCGGGCTTGACCAAATTTCGGAGCAAAGCATACGTTTTCTGGCCGCAGCAGCTGATGAATACGGAAGTACGGTTCTCTGGGGCGACATCATGGCCAAGAAAAATGCTTGGAGCCGGTCCACGTAACAGGGCCAGTCGTCTCCTCCCCCCTAGAACGGCTCGAGGTTGCGGAAACTTGGCATTGTGAACGGATGGCAGAGCGGTGCGGGAACGAAGACTCACATGAAACTTTCTTTCATCCTCGTCGCCAGTTGTTAGATGAGTGGAATTACGGATGGCCGAGCGGTAGGAGTCACTACCACGAACAGTAGGCCATCAGGCCCGCGAAAGACATGAGAACATGCCGAGCCGTTTGCCCAGAACGAACTGACTTTATTTTTCCAAAACGGCCACTCGCCGCTGTGCCAGGCTTGCATGGCTCAACACAAAACTATCAGCGCCGTGTGGGGGCGCTGCACGTGAGCTAACATTGTAACAGCACCCCTGCACAAATCGGTGAGCCTTTTAACACCAAACTGTTTTAGTCCTGGATACACAAAGATTTCAATGACGTGCTCCGATGTTTCTACCACTTTTCTGCGCAGATTAATACGAAATCATCTAATGCCCGATTACGCGATAACGCGAGGTCCAGCGTCGGACTGGCTGAAAGGGGGTGGAAAGATGGCCGACAAAGCAAAAAAAAAAGACAGGAGAGTTAATCAATTTGAGTCCGGTACTCGAACTTGGGTCCTGCAGAACACGAGTCAAGCACGCACCCCTGCAAAAACCGGTGAGCCTTTTAACACCAAACTGTTTTAGTCCTGGATACACAAAGGTTTCAATGACGTCATATTCGTCAGGGAAATGACGCCAGTTCAATGAAGCAAACGGCCTGTAAAGGGTGCACCCCTGCACACAGGGTCTTCTGGCGGGGAAGCAACCTTTAGTGCTAAAGAGTGCGTTACACTTAGGGTTGTTTGTTTTAGGGTTTTATATTTTAGCACGAAAGTTTTATCACGGAAACACCAAGATTTCACTGACGTCATATCCCTCACGGAAATGACGCCAGTACACCTTTGCCGAAGTGACCCGCAAGCAGAACGTCGCTCACCAAGCACATCCGCAAGACAGTCACCGACCCGCAAATCATGCTTAGCTGCAGATTTCGGTGCCCATTTCACTTTCGTGTTTTACCGATTCCTATGACAGAGGAATCAACCACATTTTTTTTTAAAATATTAACGTCATTTTACACGTCACATTTTATTGTCGGTTTGAAAACTACCCGGGATATTTTGGCTGTAGGAAAGTCATTTGCGCCAACCAACTTTTTCCTCTGCTTTCTAGTGGCTTTTCCCATGGGTTCAAATGGATTTAATTACCCCAACAAATGCCTGAAAGACTCCAACTGTTACTGGCGGCCGTCTTAGTTCTTAATATGCGTGTCAAGAACGCATTCTAAAAAGTTCCTTTCTATAACCATATCACACAAATTCCAAGAAAATCGATTGCTACAGCCATATCCCGCAGTACTGGAGTGAGGAGGAAAAGGAATAAACGTCTTTGTTGGGCAGAAAGCCATGGGTCCTTATTTTAGGACTCCTTGAGTCCGCCCGGCTTCTTGGGCTCTCGTCACCAGCGAAAGCTGGACATGAGGGTACGAACTGGACAGTGATCTCTCGCAGTGCTCAGTGGGGTAGGTGGGAGGTGTCATCACAGACCCACATGATATGGTAGCGGGTTCTCGGAGCCTTGCTAAGAGGGATGGTAAAGAGTAGAGGATGGGGGCCATAATCATACACACATTCACACTGAATCCTAACGCTACGCTTATCTTACGCAGTTTTTTTGCATAGAATAAAATGTGCAGCTGAAATATCGTGAAGAACTGTTCGTGCGCAAGGTCTGGTCGACTGGGACTCGCTAGCGCCAGCATCGGTAATTTAGAATTAAATTGAATTAAAATTGAACAAGTTGAATATTTACTTGCAGAGGCCGAAATTTCCGCTTCTACACGAAAGACACATGTTACGAACAACCCTGGACGAACCATGCATTCCGTTAAACACCAAGAAAGCTGTCTTTTATGTTTTGCCTCGCGTGATGACGATATAAGACGAAAAATTTCTCAGTGATATTGTAATGCCGCCGTATAACAACATCAACTCTTCAAAAAATTAAAAGAAGAAAACCAGCTGAGAAACAATTACGGGGATGGTTAGAATTTTCTTAGAGGTGATGACGAAAGCCTAGTTCAACCTTCTGTTGATCTGCTGTTGAACATCGAGAATAATGGTTTTCAACGACGCTACCACTTACGCAGTGTCTATCCAGCAAGGCGAATTACCCATATTGAAGGAATATAAATATTGGAAGTGTGGATAAACGAAGCGGATAACCACTTAAGAACTCCCGAGGAGCAACTTAAGGGTAAGGGAAAGCGAAACGCACCTGTAATGAATCTTAGAGC